>JBAIZL010000003.1:122887398-123214898 GCA_036971475.1 Prosapia bicincta
CACAAGACCGAAATCGTTTGAAATAATTACTCTTACATCAGTACTCCGTTTTTTATCGAAAAAAGTTTTACTAGCCATAAAGAAGACACAATATATATAAAACAACTGAGATTATTCAAATACAAACATATATTATATTTATACATGATCCAATATATTTTTTTTTAATTTTTGGGAGTTTTAGGCAAATTTAGAGAAGAAAAAAGATTTTTGTCTAAATTAACTATCGAAATACATTAGTTTTAATTTTGAAAAGTAATAATAATAATAAATCAGTAAAGAAATTATTTTTAAAATTTAATGATAATATTAATAAATGGTCTATTCGACAAAGTGGTATGACTAGGTTAGATTTCGTAAGGGAAATTGAGAGTGGTAATACATCGGACTAAGCGCATAATTTCATTTAGAGACATTAAATGTGGAGATACATTCGGCCAGAGTGATTAGGATCGTTTACAGATATAAATTGTGGTGATACATTCGGCCCGAGTGATTAGGTTCGTTTACAGATATAAATTGTGGTGATACATTCGGCCGAGCGGTTAGGATCGTTTAGAGATATAAATTGTAGTGATAGATTCGTCCGAGTGGTTAGGTTCGTTTAGAGATATTAATTGTGGTGATACAATCGTCCGAGTGGTTAGGTTCATTTACAAATATTAATTGTGGTGATACATTCGTCCGAGTGGTTAGGTACGTTTAGACATTAATTATGAAGATACATTTCCCCAAGTGCTTATTTTCGTTTAGAGACATTAAATATGGTGATACATTAACTCGATTGGTTAGGTTCGTTTAGAAACATTAAATATGGTGATACATTCGCCCGAGTGGTTAGGTTCGTTTAGAAACATTAAATATGGTGATTCATTCGCCCGAGTGGTTAGGTTCGTTTAGAAACATTAAATGAGGTGATATATTCGCCCGAGTGGTTAAGAGCGTTTATAGACATTAAATGAGGTAATACATTCTCCTGAGTGGTTAAGTTCGTTTATAGACATTAAATGAGGTGATACATTCTCCCGAGTGGTTAAGAGCGTTTAGAGACATTATATGAGGTGATATATTCGCTTGAGTGGTTAGGTTCGATTAGAGACGTTAAGTGTGATGATGCTTTCGGTTGAGTGGTTAGAAAATTTATTGATATGTAAGAAAACAATTACTCAGAACCTATTAAAGAAAATTATAAAAGGTTTGTATTTTGCAATGAGTGACTCGTATTGATTTTGAGTACAAGCAATAACAATGAATGAATCTGACAAAATTTAAACCTTCAAAACAAAAAATTATTTGACATGATATAGAAAGTTACCCTGACCACGCAATCGCATAATTTTCTAGTAATCCCCGTACAATTGAATCATTATGCATTTCCTACAATAATTAAAGGATTTCCTAGTTTTACCCTTCTATCTTTCCTTGTCCACCTATAAACAGGTGTAACATATAAACCCCTGTTTGTGACTCCGATAGAGAGTATGTAATCGTAGCTTTTCAGAGGTGAAGCTCTTCTCCTCCCGTATATGCTCACTAGGGGGTTTTGTCCCCTACGTCCAAATACGATCAAATTCATAATTCTTTTTTATTCGTCGTAGGCGATAACATTCCTACTGGCGCATTGCTTATAAAAGACGACAAAAATCTTATCCCAGCTGTAGATTAAAATTTAAAAAATTACCAAGACATTTGTAATAAAACAATGAATGCAGTGCATCTTGCACCGAGGTATACTAGACTAAGTGGAAACAGATGGTCAGGAGAATAGGCTGCTGTTTTAATTGACCGTAAAAGTTTAAGGGCGCTTTATATCCGCTTTCTACTTTAGACACGCAGACGGGAGATAGTTCTCCCCGAGGCTTGGGGGCGTAGCCCTTAGACTGACAGGCAACAGATTCTTTTCAAGGCCGGGAACAATGCGACGAGCTTGAATGTGAAACTAAAGCACTGCCTGCTATTAGTTCTGCAGCGTTTAATGAAATTGTTGAACCTTAGCCCCAGGTCCCAGGTGTCTGAAATGTCATCCTATCTTGTATCTTGCCCTTTACGTTCAATAAGGACCAGCCTGACAGGCCACTAACCCGCCAAACGAATGAATTGAAGGGAAGGTATTAACGAAATTTAAAAGAGTTTGGTAGTAGAAGTTTTATTTTCGAGTTGATTCTGGTGTATAAGACTTAGTTTCGGCATAGTTTTTGGAGCTGCATCTTGCACATAACGTTATAATATTATTAATATTTTTACACGTAATTAGAGTTTTAGTGTTTGCGTAGCGTATTAAGCATTTGCACAATAAATTTCTTCATGTCTATAGTTTCGTCTAGAATCTATAAAGTTCGGATGAGCGCTGTGACCTCTGACTGACCCTTATAATTCCTTGACACCGTCCTCGCACCACTTGGCCTAGCTATTAATAACCTATTGTGTACTTAAAAATGGAAACCTGTTTATTTATCCTCCAAAATATTAATAAAATTGTAGTTACATTGTAAGGGCGATAAAAAATAATGAAAAAATGGTACTAAACACATTATAAACAATATTATTAAGAAATCAATTTCATTGGATTCAGTGTAGTATTTACCTATTTATTATTTACGTAAATGAAACTATACAGTTTAGTTTATCATAAAATTCTCCATGTTTGTTATCATATCATTTTATATCATACGGCAGATTAAGGGTCAGCTGGAAATCTGAGGCCATAGAGCTCTTTCCAAATTTTACACTACATTATTAGAAAATGGGAAACGCAAGAACTCTCCCTCCCAAGCTCACGACTCAAGTGACAACTCCACTGAACAGAAGCCGTGGCTCCATTGATCACGAACTTGTATAGAATGGAAGATAAATGTGAAAATGATTTACAAAACGTAAAGACAGTACAGTTTCCCAAAAATAAGGGCACACGGAGAAACCAAGCAATTTCGTTTGTTCTGTTTGCCTCAGGAAAGCACTTGGTGCTACGTAATGTTTTCACAAAGCCGTCGGAAAGAATATATAAATAAGGAAGGGTAATGCAAATTCTAAATACTTCAACTTATATATTTTTGTGTATACTATTTAGTGATCCCTAGTTGTTCACGAGTGCTACGTTCCCCGAACTTACCATGAATACTGAAACCAACTGTATATGGAAAGGGGAAGGTGACGTTCCACATCAAATATGTAACATTAATTACAGCTATACTGTACATTTATAATACAGTATGGTACTTACCAGTAGGTTACATATTTTTGTATTGATTATTTACGTTTTCTTTCGATCCGAAAACACGAAGATTCCATTATGCGAGCTCACACACACAGAAACAATTATTCTTTATTGTTAAACACTATCCACTATATGTTTAAACATCTAATTTTAGAAAAATAATCTTTGAAACACTGTTAATTTGATTTTAAAAAAAACTTGTTATTTTACTTTTTGGCGATTTGTTTCTAGTTCTTTAAACGCTTTTTTATACAGCGATAGTGCTTCTTCCAGCTCTCGAATAAATTTTAATGTCCATTCTAAAGAGGAATCATTTTCAGTAAAAGATGCGGCTAACTGTTTCCCTAAATATAAATTTCACCTATAGATTTTAACGTCAACTTCAGTGATTTTTTACGATTTCTTCTTCTTCGTTATCCGAGATAGCCACAGGTTCGGTACTAGTATTGGGTTCTTCCAGCTCTTCTTTCATCAAATCTCAGTTATTTTTTTCAAAAGACTGTCATCTTCACTGTTAATGTGTTTAAATCCTTTTCCGAAATATCCATGTACTATTGAGACATCAGTCCGCTAGCACTACAGAACAGTCAAACGATCCTTTGCTGCCTTAAACCCCGAGCAGATTTCTCCTCCTTTGTGAAGGCATTCTTTTCCAAAACAGTTCAGTCTCGTCGTAAATAAGAAATGCTTGTCTTTTGAGCAGTAGGCCTAGCAGTGTACAATATAACGGATTTTTGGAAAATAATCAGATTTCTTTGTGATATACTATACAAAATAAATACTATGAGAACACACTACCCTACAACCTGCACAGTAACTATAGTGTCTTTCTTGTCTTTTTTAAAAAATACGATACGTATTAGCGGGGTATCCTGTAATTTTTGCAACCACCAATAAGCGAAACCACGAGTAGCGAGGGACTACTGTACAGCTATTTCTTGAGTATAAAATAATAAAAAATTATCTATGGGATGAAAAACTCGTATTAATTATTGCGAGGTGTATGTGGACCGGACCACCGCCTTGACCAATTCAATTCGCATGGGACTCTGTGTCGTCATTCAATAGGGTTAATTTGCATCAAATTATCAAATAGCGCCATACTTTGTCTTATACATAACACTGGTAAGTTAATAACATGATAGTACATTTTAATGTCTGGAGCCATTTTTATGTGTTACATATCCGCATCCAACGTGTTTAAAATTAACAAATCGAAAGTGACTCAAATTCAAATCGAAACAACGTTTAAACTACAGAAAAATTAAAAGAAACGTGATAGTAACTGACGGACACGAATAACATTATCAAAAAGTGACAGAGCTTTGTAGCCAATCGTATTGAATTTGGCTCTAGAGCGAATATTCAGGCCTCATCAATGGGAACGTGAAATAAACTGTTTACAAGAATGTTCGTAAACTACCTATGATCTGTGGATCTCGTGTAAATAGGGCTAAATTTTATTGACAAGGTTCTACATCGATTTAACAAACACTTAACCTTAACGTCCAGGGTATTCCTTGCTTAGGGCCAGATTCTCCAACCACTTAATGTCACTATAACCGATGACATGTATAGCGCGCCCCGTAGGCGATTATACGCCATAAATGTGTGTACTTCAAACAAACTAACTTCCATCACACTTATCCAGGCTTTGTAAAAATTAAATTTTCGTCATTTAGGCGTATTCAACTTAAACAGGACGAAACTGCGCATATGATCAAGAAATTTGCAAAAAGGTACACGGGACCTTTGATAAAATATATTTAAATACCATTTCAGTTATATGTTTCTTCAGTAAAGCAGCCAAATGTTCAGTCAGGGTGTTTAGAATTCATTTTACTTAGAGGTAATTCTTTCCCAAAGAGCATAATTTGTAAGTATGTGCCATTGAAGGCTTAAAATTACACAAACGTTAATAAATACGTTAATTAATTTTTTTAACAATTAAAATTTAAAGAATACTCAATGACATATAGATTTAGGAATATTTATGTTGTGATATTAATTTAAGAAATCAGATTAAATAGATGCAAGTTAATAAATAATCTTAGAAAGGAAAATCGTCTTAGATGCAAACTTTAAATTTCCGTAAACAGCAAACATGCAAAATAACTCAAATCTCACAAATGTACTTTAAAACTTTAATGCCATGCATGTTTCAACAGATAGCCTGTCATTATCCGTGATGGGTGAACACTGCTGATTATGTTGTTTTAACAAGCCTAGCTCAAAAGTGAATTAAAATTTTCAATTTTAAAAACCATAAGTACTGCATCTGCGCGGTAACTTTGAAGGTTTGTTAAGAAATTCGTCGTCTGTTGCAGCGAGTTTTTTATGGATGTTAGCCATAGTTAGCCTTAAAGTTAGAAGTTTTATTTTTCAAATATGCAATCATCATCAAACTAAATGTCGCTCATTGTAGTCTTTTTCAATAAATTGCAAATATATATTTATCTCAATTTACTGACAGCTTCTTTTGTATAAAAAATATCTGAAAGTTGTACTTAAATTTAACTATAAGAGTTTGAAAATAATATGAAATTTGTTAGAATAGTGCCCAATATAAAATTAAGTTTTTAACGGATAATTTTGCTGGTTAAACACAAACCCCTCGTTCTGTCCCAACAACTTCCAGGCTTAGAGGTATTTTTTTATCATCAGTATTGACTTTGAGTTATAATAAAAACTTTGAGTTCCTTTAACTCCAAATAGTTCAATTTTAGAAAGCAATTTGGAAGAACTTCTGATGGTGGTTGTCAGATTGAATTGTTAACAGATCTAAAACAGATTTGTTTTCACTTCCCACCCGCTTGTTTAACCCTCCACTGGTACAATATATGACAATTGTTTACTACAGAATTATTTGCCACTGGCCCTATTAGCCTGGGCTGTACCATGATGGCCGACAACGTGTCTGCGACTTAACGTAACCTGCAAACGTTCAGTCAGACAAGAAGACAAAAACACTCGTTGGACTGGTTTTTGTCGAAAGAAACATCACGTCAAAGATTTTATGACATGCCATAAATTACAGCATAACACTGCCATATGCGAGGCTCTGCATGTGTATGATTTGAGTGACGTAGATGCTGCAGGATTTTGGTTTCCAAAGTGTGGTGTATTAGAAACAGCAACGAGAAAGTGCCTTGATTATCTTATAATGTATTCAGTGTTATCAATGGAGTACAAATATTTTAAAGTTAATACTTTTTACATTTTTTTCTACCAGATAAAAATATGGGTTTATTCTTGACAATTAAATGCTTGTCTATTTTAAAGTTTAAAAAATGTATTATTCAGTGTTATTATTCAGATTGTAAATAACTTATTAATTATAAATTTATAATTACTAGTAAAAATTTGTTAGTATGAATTATTTTTAAACTAATTTTTCCATTTACAAATACGAGTCTTGAAATTTTCATCGATTTTACCTCATTTATAGTGAATACATATTTTTAAACAGTGAAAATATTTTTTGTTTGATGTTTCTACATAATAGAACATCTTTAGGTGTACTTCTCAACCCAAGCAATATCTGATAATTATGTTTTCAACAAAATGCCAGACATAAAAACGCGGGAGAAGGCGCTAGACTACATCGGAAAGTGGAAGAATGGGCAAAGTGGTAATCAGTTTACAATTGTGTGGAAACGTAACAGGGTAAATTTATAAATAACGTGAATGTTGACGTCACTGAGATGCTCGCTAATGTAAGAGTCAAATTAAAAAAAGCTAGTGGCCTCAAATTATCTAGTAATTAAAATATAGAGAACAAGTCAAGTAGGATGGGTTTTAAAGCTAAACCAACAGATTAGATGACGAGAATTAGGCAGAAACCTGTGTGTGGCAACTTAGATGCTCGCTAATGGCATGTAAGAGTCAAATTCAAAAAAGCTAGTGGCCTTAAATTATCTAGTAATTAAAATATAGAGAACAAGTCAAGTAGGATGGGTTTTAAAGCTAAACCAACAGATCAGATGACGAGAATTAGGCAGAAACCTGTGTGTGGCAACTTAGATACTCGCTAATAGCATGTAAGAGTCAAATTCAAAAAAGCTAGTGGCCTTAAAGTATCTAGTAATTAAAATATAGAGAACAAGTCAAGTAGGATGGGTTTTAAAGGTAAACCAACAGATTAGATGACGAGAATTAGGCAGAAACCCGTGTATGGCAACTTAGATGCTCGCTAATGGCATGTAAGAGTCAAATTAAAAAAAGCAAGTGGCCTTAAATTATCTTGTAATTAAAATATAGAGGACAAGTCAAATAGGATGGGTTTTAAAGCTAAACCAACAGATTAGATGACGAAAATTAGACAGAAACCCGTGTGTGGCAACTTAGATGCTCGCTAATGGCATGTAAGAGTCGAATTAAAAAAAGCTAGTGGCCTTAAATAATCTTGTAATTAAAATATAGAGAACAAGTCAAATAGGATGGGTTTTAAAGCTAAACCAACAGATTAAATGACGAGAATTAGGCAGAAACCTGTGTGTGGCAACTTAGATACTCGCTAATAGCATGTAAGAGTCAAATTCAAAAAAGCTAGTGGCCTTAAATTATCTAGTAATTAAAATATAGAGAACAAGTCAAGTAGGATGGGTTTTAAAGCTAAACCAACAGATCAGATGACGAGAATTAGGCAGAAACCTGTGTGTGGCAACTTAGATGATCACTAAAGGCATGTAAGAGTCAAATTAAAAAAAGTTAGTAGCCTTAAGTTATCTAGTAATTAAAATATAGAGAACAAGTCAAGTAGGATGGGTTTAAAGCTAAACCAACAGATTAGATGACGAGAAATAGGCAGAAACCCGTGTGTGGCAACTTAGATGCTCACTAATGGCATGTAAGAGTCAAATTAAAAAAAGCTAGTGGCCTTAAATAATCTTGTAATTAAAATATAGAGAACAAGTCAAATAGGATGGGTTTTAAAGCTAAACCAACAGATTAGATGACGAAAATTAGGCAGAAACCCGTGTGTGGCAACTTAGATGCTCGCTAATGGCATGTAAGAGTCGAATTAAAAAAAGCTAGTGGCCTTAAATAATCTTGTAATTAAAATATAGAGAACAAGTCAAATAGGATGGGTTTTAAAGCTAAACCAACAGATTAAATGACGAGAATTAGGCAGAAACCTGTGTGTGGCAACTTAGATACTCGCTAATAGCATGTAAGAGTCAAATTCAAAAAAGCTAGTGGCCTTAAATTATCTAGTAATTAAAATATAGAGAACAAGTCAAGTAGGATGGGTTTTAAAGCTAAACCAACAGATTAGATGACGAGAATTAGGCAGAAACCTGTGTGTGGCAACTTAGATGATCACTAATGGCATGTAAGAGTCAAATTAAAAAAAGTTAGTGGCCTTAAGTTATCTAGTAATTAAAATATAGAGAACAAGTCAAGTAGGATGGGTTTAAAGCTAAACCAACAGATTAGATGACGAGAAATAGGCAGAAACCCGTGTGTGGCAACTTAGATGCTCACTAATGGCATGTAAGAGTCAAATTAAAAAAAGCTAGTGGCCTTAAGTTATCTAGTAATTAAATATAGAGAACAAGTCAAGTAGGATGGGTTTTAAAGCTAAACCAACAGATCAGATGACGAGAATTAGGCAGAAACCCGTGTGTGGCAACTTAGATGCTCACTAATGGCATGTAAGAGTCAAATTAAAAAAAGCTAGTGGCCTTAAGTTATCTAGTAATTAAAATATAGAGAACAAGTCAAGTAGGATGGGTGTTAAAGCTAAACCAACAGATTAGATGACGAGAAATAGGCAGAAACCCGTGTGTGGCAACTTAGATGCTCACTAATGGCATGTAAGAGTCAAATTAAAAAAAGCTAGTGGCCTTAAGTTATCTAGTAATTAAAATATAGAGAACAAGTCAAGTAGGATGGGTTTTAAAGCTAAACCAACAGATTAGATGACGAGAATTAGGCAGAAACCCGTGTGTTGTAACCGATTGTCGAATAAATCTAGTCTCGTCATTCCTACAACGAAACTTATAAAATCACTAGATATTTAAGAGAATATCATGCTTCATATTTGACTTGTGGCCAAACTGTGTGGTTCTAATACTAAAAATGAAAGAGGAAGGTGACAAGCGTTTGAAAGAAGATAAACAGAGTTAGATAAAATATTTAAAAAAAACAGCAATGATAGCATAACTTCGTAATAGCTTCTTGGATCACGTGGTCCTTTTACTGGATGAAGGAAATTTGGTATATCTGAGATGAACTCCGTCTTGTCGTTTACAATTTTAAACCCTAAAGTTATACAGTAGTAGCCCTAGATTTCTTCTCGGTTAAGGCGTTGACTTTCGGAAAGGCTGACTTATTTGAATGGCGTACTCTAAAACATGAACTACAGCTAGCAAACAATACGAAAAGGGTTAAGCATTTAGAGAGAAATTGTATCACATGTAGCATAACCTAGTCTTAGATGGCGCCCTGTTGAATACGATCTTTAAAACATATTAAACAACGAATTTTCACATAAAAACGAAAGCAGTTATCTCTTAGGTATTTCCCGCCAAGTAGTTGTGGATTTAGTAAATGTTCCACCAAATCGGCTAGAAAGAGAAATAAATTTTAAGAAGTTAAACTGTAAAAGACAAATTTTATCACATGTAGCTTATCCTCTTAGATGGTGCTGTCTTGAATAAGATCTTTGTAACAATGAGTTTACACACAAAAAGCATATAGCTAGATCTGTTGAGTACTTGCTTCCTTGTAGTTGCAGATTGGGTAAACTATTCACAAAACCAACTAAAAAAGGACATAAATTATAAGAAACTAAATGATAAGAAAGAAATAAAGTAAAATGAGATGTAAAGCACGGCTGCCACATATTTGGTTTTATTTGCGTGACTTTTCTAACCAATAGCTCACACTTTCACTGTCTGCTACTATCTCATAGCCCAACATTATTAACTAATGAAGTCACAGGTTTTTTTGAAGGATAACTGAATAACTGAAAATGCTATCGCAAAATACACGTGCTTCCATCACTGCAATGCGCAACCGTTAGGGTTTTACTGCCCACAGTAATGGAAAATATATAAATAACAGAAAATAATAGTAGTAAATGATATATAAAAGTAGTGAAAATAATTTTTATAATTGGGCCTAGAAAAATTATAATCGAAAACGTCAAAATCCTTATTGTTCCAGATTTGATATTTGCGGGAAGACAAATACGTACCATAACAAGAAACTATTGAGGTCAGGGCCTTGTTTAAGAATAACGTTTTCAATTATTTTGTCTACATCCTGTCTCGACGTTGCCAAGTCATCTTATTTCTTCCACAGTACACACGCTATGACGTAGACACGTCGCCAAAGAAATTAAAGCTGACGAGAAATAATTTTTTATTGACTTTAGGATAAGGGTGATTTCTAAGCGTTGAAAAAATGAATTAAACCATAAATCATGCTTCAAAATGTTTAAGGATATTTATTCTACATAACTAAACAATATTTTCACTGATAGAATGTTTAAATTAGCATTGTTTTCAATTTTTTGCAGAAGGAGTGGATTTCGCCACTTAAATGCAAAAAGTTCAAGTCGAGCCCATGTCACTTTTGAAGTAAAATAAGCTTCATAGTAAATTTTCTTGAAAATCGATAGAGATTCAAAGAATTCTGCGGTAATACCTCATTTTTACCTTCATTGGCTGGACTACATTTAGCTTAAAATAAATGATAACATATAATATCATAAAACAGCTGTTATAGGCTATGTGGTAGAACAGCTGTTTTAAAGCATAGGTTATGTTACTTTATTTATATTAATTGTAATTATTTAATAAAAAGTAACTAAAATAAAATTCTTCTTTGTTGGCTTGAACAGGAATGAATTTGAGAAATTTTTGTATATATTACTTGTTTTACATAGCATTACAGTAAGAGTTTAATTTATGTGCAATAAAACCGATTAGGAACGACAATTTGGGCATGTTTAAAATAAATGGGTGGTTGCAGAAAATAAATGTTCACGAGGATTTGTTCAATATTTAATAAAACATTATGAATGCAGTTTATTTTAGGAAAGTGTCGAAAACTCTTGGTTTTATGTATGGGAGTTTTTAATGGACTTAGACAAACATATGAAGTGTCAGAATAACAGACGTGTTGGATTTATTTAATTACTTTTTGCGAAATAAAAAACAATAAAGTTATCATCACCGACAAAAATTTTTTTTAAACAAACTAAACTATCACAAAAATATGGGCAGGTTACTTGAAATAGACCAACTAACATTCGCGGTGGAAAGAGGTGACCAACCGCTCCCTGGCCGGAAATATTATTAAATGAACTTCAATTCAGCCAAATAATTAATGGAATTTTCGAAATGGTTCTCTGTTTTTAAAAAGTTATTAATATTTCTTCGTTTTTATAAAACTGCTTTAGAGAACAGTGATTGCAAGACGAAGAGATCGCTGAAGTAGAAAACGATAGTACTCGTTCAAGAAGTATGTAAAGTAAATCGTGCTGATCCAATAAAGATAAGTGTATTGTTTAACTAAGTTTTTCAAAGGATTTTACTACCACAGAGTTGAAGATCAGCGCAAAGGAAAACACAACGTTTGCTATCGAAAAAGCCAAAACACCACGAGGCCATTTGCAAAACGATTTTGGTTCAGTTTATTAAACAGTAGTTTAACAATGTTTTTGTTGTGAGTAGTACAGTAGCTATAAATTAATACAGCCGAATGCCCCCCGGTCGCACTTGACCCCGTATTCTGTATAACGTTGCTTATCAAACACTTAAGCTGAACTTAACGATATCCTGATGAATCTTAGTTACAGTATAGCAAACTGCACTGTGCCTACTCCCAATACGCAAGCGTGACAACCATCTACAGCACAACCAATTAAAAAAAACTGCTCTGCATTGACTTCTAGGATGTGTCACCTGTAAGTTACAAAGGTGACTTGCATTTGGAAAAGTTTTTATATATATTATCTTAAAATATTTTTGTTAGTATTAGGGTTAGTACAGGTTTATCCGTACACTGCAATGACTTAAGCAACCTAACGACATAAGTTATTAATTTTGTGTTACATTGTTAATTTTTAAAAAAATGTTTGCACTCTGTAGTGATTAAAAAATCATGTAAGGTCAGGTAAATCATGTAATTTTATAATTACAATGATGGTGAAAATATGAAAATTGGTTTGTTTGATTTTGTGTGCGGCACATACAGCAATATAAGGTGAATTATCTAAGAAATAATAACAAAACCAATAGTTTTACCGCTTAGCATTGAATGGGTATAATGTATGTCCGTGCGCCGCGCCCACGCTAACATATTAACCTTCCGATACACTATTGGTAGCGAAGAAACAACAGAGCCACGTGCACCGAATGAACCTCGCAAACTCTTCCAACTGTCCTCCTTGCTTGGAAGACGAAGGTACGGCTGGCCATCTGGTCATCTGATCACTCCAATGATGATGAACCTTTCAAACACGGACTAAGCTCTACTGGGCAGTACACCGTTCCATGGCATAGCTTTCAGGCTTTGCCAGAGTAAGAGTAAGTGATATACGGACAAACAAAAAAAGAATTAAACCAAACAACAAATGAAAAATCTCCAGACAAATAAATACATTTAAAGAGATGGAATATACATTAAGCGAAGACCAGTAATCATACAATCGCAAAGAAATAATTAGAAATATCTCAGAATAGATTTTTACTGATCAAAACAAAATCACAAGACCAGATTACAATTTTTAAAACATTAGCAAATATTATAATATTAGTTCAACTGAGTGTTAAACGGTTAAAAAAATGTTGTAAACAAAAATGCATTAAAATAGTAAAAATAAATAATGGTTTATGGTAAATATATAACTATACTCACATTTACAGTAACATATAAAGGCTATATAGGGCCTTTAACAATTCCATAGTTGTAAAACTTAATATAAAAATTTATAGTATAATATTAAAAATTTAATAATATAAAATTAACCATTACAAACGCTTAGCTAAAACCTATAGCAGTTCATCTTCAACCTTCTGATAGCGAAACGTACACAAAGGTTTTCTTACTGTTTAATATTTATTGCAAAGTTTTGAGATTGTTAATTGACACTAGTGCGCTCTGTACTTGTTTCTGTACCAAAATATAAAAACAATTTTAAACCAAAATTGTTAATATATTATAGAAACTGAAAGAACAATCGACAGGGTTATGATCACATCGTCACGGCGCATGCACGTTGACTACCGCAGTCACATTCGTGGCGGCAGATTCCTTAGAGTTTTGTAATTTTAGTTTTAAGTGAATTTCAAATTTAACATTTACTTATTATTACTAAGGGAGACGGGTAGACGCCTATCTCCATCCCGGCCAAAAGAAGGTCCATTTTAGTAAACTACCCTGCCCCGTGACGTCATAATTTCCTTTATTCGCAATACAGGGAATCATTATATTCTGCATTGGTCCGTTAGGAGGTGTTAACGGGTGGAATCGTATTTCTGACCCCGATAGAGTGAAGGGCTACTTCGAGTAGCAAGCGCACCTGATACCAGAATATCTCCCTTTATCCTCTACCCGGAATATTTTATCCCTTCCTTAATCCTACCTGCATTCACTATATATATTCCTATCCTTTCAAGAAATTAAATCATCCTTCATAGTCCTTCATACAGACTGATCTTTTTAAAAACACAAACGAAAATCATTATATCACATAGTTACTGTAAAATGGGCCTTATAATAATATTAATTATTAATATGCAAATGAATGTTCAAGGTTTTTCAATGAAAATATTTATTAATAAAAAATCACTCAATTGATGCGTATAACAAAGCATTGTTAAAATTACGTACCCAGATGTAAAGTACCTACAAATTGTGTAGTAGGCTGTAGTAGGTTTCCATAAGTACATATACTTAACACTGTTTATAATAGTGCGGTATTTAGACCTTTAAGGTTTGATTTCTGTGACCACAATGGAATCACAACTTCACTTACATATTTGGATGAAAAGAGAATGATTTTGATTATTCAGTAAGGACAATGCTTTCTAGAATTGATCAGCAATTCTTGCAAATTTAGTCTTTTAATTGTTCGTAAATGTTAAGTTAAGTTAACGTACAATGAGTCTTGACAAGTAAGAATAAACACAGGAGGAACCAGAGATGAGATCAAACGGTTCTGCCGCACCTTTGACGTCATGTTTCAAGGTCGGGCAAGTTCAACCGGTATTTGCATGCACGGGATGTATAGAGCTGCCGAGTAAATGCACTGAAGAACTCTCTGTAGGTGGCCATATTTTTTTTTTCATTCACTCCCCTCGCTCTCTCCAACTTAAGTGAATGATTCCTCTTGCCTATTACCAGAGAACATATCAAAATGACAACAAAAATTCCCTGCACATTACTGCCGTATTTTTTTCTTTTCGATAGCTCCCCTCGCTCTCTCCAACTTAAGTGAATGATTGCTCTTGCCTATTACCAGAGAACATATCAAAATGACAACAAAAATTCCCTGCACATTACTGCCATATTTTTTTCTTTTCGATCGCTCCCCTCGCTCTCTCCGGCTTGAGTGAATGACTGCTCTTGCCTATTACCAGAGACCATATCAAAGTGACAACAAAAATTCCCTGCACATTACTGCCATATTTTTTTCTTTTCGATAGCTCCCCTCGCTCTCTCCAACTTAAGTGAATGACTGTTCTTGCCTATTACCAGAGACCATATCAAAGTGACAACAAAAATTCCCTGCACATTACTGCCATATTTTTTTCTTTTAGATCGCTCCCCTCACTCTCTCCGGCTTGAGTGAATGACTGCTCTTGCCTATTACCAGAGACCATATCAAAGTGACAACAAAAATTCCCTGCACACAACTGCCATATTTTTTTCTTTTCGATCGCTCCCCTCGCTCTCTCCGGCTTGAGTGAATGACTGCTCTTGCCTATTACCAGAGACCATATCAAAGTGGCAACAAAAATTCCCTGCACATTACTGCCATATTTTTTTCTTTTCGATCGCTCCCCTCGCTCTCTCCGGCTTGAGTGAATGACTGCTCTTGCCTATTACCAGAGACCATATCAAAATGACAACAAAAATTCCCTGCACATTACTGCCATATTTTTTTCTTTTCGATCGCTCCCCTCGCTCTCTCCGGCTTGAGTGAATGACTGCTCTTGCCTATTACCAGAGAACATATCAAAATGACAACAAAAATTCCCTGCACATTACTGCCATATTTTTTTCTTTTCGATCGCTCCCCTCGCTCTCTCCGGCTTGAGTGAATGACTGCTCTTGCCTATTACCAGAGAACATATCAAAATGACAACAAAAATTCCCTGCACATTACTGCCATATTTTTTTCTTTTCGATAGCTCCCCTCGCTCTCTCCAACTTAAGTGAATGATTGCTCTTGCCTATTACCAGAGACCATATCAAAGTGACAACAAAAATTCCCTGCACATTACTGCCATATTTTTTTCTTTTCGATCGCTCCCCTCGCTCTCTCCGGCTTGAGTGAATGACTGCTCTTGCCTATTACAAGAGACCATATCAAAGTGACAACAAAAATTCCCTGCACATTACTGCCATATTTTTTCTTTTCGATCGCTCCCCTCGCTCTCTCCGGCTTGAGTGAATGATTGCTCTTGCGTATTACCAGAGACCATATCAAAGTGACAACAAAAATTCCCTGCACACAACTGCCATATTTTTTTCTTTTCGATCGCTCCCCTCGCTCTCTCCGGCTTGAGTGAATGACTAATCTTGCCTATTACCAGAGACCATATCAATGTGACAACAAAAATTCCCTGCACACAACTGCCATATTTTTTTCTTTTCGATCGCTCTCCTCGCTCTCTCCGGCTTGAGTGAATGACTGCTCTTGCCTATTACCAGAGACCATATCAAAGTGACAACAAAAATTCCCTGCACACAACTGCCATATTTTTTTCTTTTCGATCGCTCCCCTCGCTCTCTCCGGCTTGAGTGAATGACTGCTCTTGCCTATTACCAGAGACCATATCAAAGTGGCAACAAAAATTCCCTGCACATTACTGCCATATTTTTTTCTTTTCGATCGCTCCCCTCGCTCTCTCCGGCTTGAGTGAATGACTGCTCTTGCCTATTACCAGAGAACATATCAAAATGACAACAAAAATTCCCTGCACATTACTGCCATATTTTTTTCTTTTCGATAGCTCCCCTCGCTCTCTCCAACTTAAGTGAATGATTGCTCTTGCCTATTACCAGAGACCATATCAAAGTGACAACAAAAATTCCCTGCACACAACTGCAATATTTTTTTCTTTTCGATCGCTCCCCTCGCTCTCTCCGGCTTGAGTGAATGACTGCTCTTGCCTATTACCAGAGACCATATCAAAGTGACAACAAAAATTCCCTGCACATTACTGCCATATTTTTTTCTTTTCGATCGCTCCCCTCGCTCTCTCCGGCTTGAGTGAATGACTGCTCTTGCCTATTACCAGAGACCATATCAAAGTGACCACAAAAATTCCCTGCACATTACTGCCATATTTTTTTCTTTTCGATCGCTCCCCTCGCTCTCTCCGGCTTCAGTGAATGACTGCTCTTGCCTATTACCAGAGACCATATCAAAGTGACAACAAAAATTCCCTGCACACAACTGCAATATTTTTTTCTTTTCGATCGCTCCCCTCGCTCTCTCCGGCTTGAGTGAATGACTGCTCTTGCCTATTACCAGAGACCATATCAAAGTGACAACAAAAATTCCCTGCACATTACTGCCATATTTTTTTCTTTTCGATCGCTCCCCTCGCTCTCTCCGGCTTGAGTGAATGACTGCTCTTGCCTATTACCAGAGACCATATTAAAGTGACAACAAAAATTCCCTGCAAATTACTGCCATATTTTTTTCTTTTCGATCACTCCCCTCGCTCTCTCCGGCTTGAGTGAATGACTGCTCTTGCCTATTATCAGAGACCATATCAAAGTGACAACAAAAATTCCCTGCACATTACTGCCATATTTTTTTCTTTTCGATCACTCCCCTCCCTCTCTCCGGCTTGAGTGAATTACTGCTCTTGCCTATTACCAGAGACCATATCAAAGTGACAACAAAAATTCCCTGTACATTACTCTGTCAGGTGTTGAGCTCGTTGCTACAGTAAGAACTCGTAGGTATTACTGTGGATTTTCAAAAATTTGCTCCTTAACAGAGAGCATACGTATAACTCAGAGAACATACGGGAGCAGCAAGTGTGCCAACTGAGAAAAATAAATTTTAAGAACGTCACTTTTTTAACTAGACTAAATACCGTATGTTAAAGTGTGACCCACGGTTCTTAGTCTACTTAAATAGTCTGAAGTGTTATAAACATCGTATGCTCTAAAACTGTATAAACACGCAACATTTAAAATTTAGTATAGTGATAAATTTGAGATTATATTTCTTTTGTTAAACATTTATTGAATATAAACGTATCAACAGAATCTTTTCTTTCAAACTTGAAGGTTTTCTCCAAATTTCATTTTGGCATTATCAAGAGCGTCTACACTTATTTACCAAAAGTAAAACATTGTGGTTGTTTTTAAATTTTAATCATTAACTTTTATGCATGAAAGTTATAAAATGTATTTATGCCATATTACTGCAGTTATGATTTACTTTACGAGTTCTGATATCAAGTTGAAACCTTTTGTCCTTTGAGCCAAGAAAGTGGTGCCTTACTTTAAGACGAAAATATAAATATATGAACATCTAATTCCCAAATTTTCCCATCTTTTAATTTTAAAGGGTAGAAAAAGATATGTATTATTAAAGATTTTCGTTTCACTTGGTAACATTTCGGAAATGTACCCCTACTAAATGTACGAGTGGCAATGTCCGTTAATAGTAAAAACGGGGGGGGGGGGTCTCACATACTGCTCTTTGCTTAGTACCACTACTACTTGAAGTAGTTTCTACTACTTGAAAAATCGTATTCTGTATTATTATAAACTAAAATTAAATATTCATTTAAAATGTATATACATTATTGATACCGATCCTTTTTCAATTCTTTCTATTAGTTCACACTCTCCCTGTATATATCTCGTCAACATTTTCAATCTTTAATAAAATATCTTTTATTCATCCAGTCAAGTTCAAATGCATTTTTTCCTTGTAGTGAATGGCAATCGATGTTAATACAGTTTGTTTCTAATATTAATTCATTAATAAAATTTATTGGAATAATTTCAGTTTTATATGAGAGAAAAACATTTCACAAGAGGGGCAAGGTATGCTATATAGTTATGTCGTCCAATTGTTCTCAAAATAAATGATAACATATGATTAAATAAAACAGCTGATTTTGTAATAGAGTATGTGGTAAAACAACTGTTTAACGCATAGGTTATGTTATGTTATTTATATTAATTGTAATTATTTAAGCGAAAGTAACAAAATTAAAATTTTTCTCTGTTTACCTAAGTAGGAATTGACTTTAAAAACTTTTTATTTATATTACTTGTGTAATATTATAACTTTAAATGTTACGTGGTGAAGGTTCAACGGACAAAATGTTAGTTTAAAGTGGCTTTAATGCTAAGGCTAGGTCATGTAACTAAAGAATCCTTAAAGTAACTCACATCGTACGACCACGAACATGTAGTGTTGGCGAACCTCTTCACACATCTGCCAACCTCGACATCCTCGTGGGTGCTGTACAAATTCTGCAGGCAGAACTTGATGTGCGGGGCGACGCGAGAAAGCGTCTCTCTGCTCAGTAACATCCCTGGACCTCCCATGCAGAAGTTCTCATCATGTCTCAAACTCAACAGCCCCACCTCCTCTGCACTCCCTATGCCCGACTGTCCTATAAAGTACACTTTCCTCGAGTCCAAAGATTTTATCACTTCGAAAAGTCTCTCGACCCGAACGTATAAGTCGTCGTCGGCGCGGAGAAACCACTCGAAATGGTCGCCGTACTGGTCCCACATGTACTTCAACATCATGAAGCTTTTCTTTTGCGGTGGATATGAATCGTCGACACCTTCTAGCGGAACCAATGGTAAGCTAGGAAAGTTGTCAGGACGTTTCGACGTCGACGATGAGAAAAAGGCAATTTTCCCTGGAACGTTCACTCCCCAGGTTCTGTAAACAGCGACCGCTCTTGTGGGCAAGTACTTCTCCGCAGTAATAACCCCAACAAATAGCAGATTATCTTGACTGTTCTTTATCGTGGAAGTCTCATTTAATCCTATAATAGACAAAGGGTCCTCTTCGTAGTCTTCGGGGATCTCCCCACTCATCAACTTCAAACTTATCGGATCATCCTGACTAGGAGAACGAAAGCAATGGCCGTATTGTATTCCTGATTTCCCCGTGATGATAAAGCCGATCGTGAACCCCAGAACAGCCCCGAATAGCAGATACACGATACGGTACTTCCGGGTCAGCATGTTGTTCACATACTTGTGCCGTGCAATCGACGAACTGCGCACTACTTCCGTGGATGGCCGATATAGCAGGGTTTTGTCTTGGGACATGGCGACAGGTCCGGACTCCTAGTGTGACTAACATCTTCTGGCAGAAGCTGAGACTGTGGTCATCCCCTCCACAAGTTCGCCAACCTGACGAAAAAGTGACAAATTAGTATGATGGTGATAAGAGCTGATAAAAAATGTGTACAAAGAATGCTGCTTTACAAATTGACGTTAAGGCAGATAATAGGATGATGCGAATATGTACATCATGTTCATTATCTTTTATACATCATTCTTCTGTTTTTTTAAAGAGTCAAACAAAATAATAATGAAGTTGAATACAAAATAAAAACTAAATAAATTTATATTTATTGTGTATTCAGTTAGGTAATTTTCTTTTTCTATTGTTTAAAATTTCAGTATAATTTGTAGTTTGTAGAATAATTATCTCGTCACATATGGAACATTACTATTTATGGGGTTTCTCTCCTTTTCTTGCCTCTTTCTAAATATACTTTTAAATAAATGTATAAAAATAATTTCTATAAATAATATATATAAATACTTAAATACACAAACACACGCAGAATGAACACTCAAACACACACACACATAAAAATAAATAAATATTATATATACATATACATACATACATGTGTGTGTATTATAATATAATATAATATAATAATAAATTTTATTATTGTATTTTCATTCCTAATGATGTTGTTACTGTTTACCTACGAAAAGCTTGAAAATAAAATAATAAATAATTCTTGTATTTGAATAACCTCAGTTTGATTACTATACAAGAAAACATATTATATATATTGTACACACACACACGCACACACACACACACACACACAAACTGCGAGTGCGCGCGCGTGTGTGTATGTAAGTTCATACAATACTTAAATGAGTAACGTCATATTTGTAGTGTAGGCCCACTTTTTTCTTATTTATTTATTCGTTTTTTTAAAAGATAAAATTGTAGATATCTTTACTCGAAAAATAATAGCGTCCATTTAATGAACTCCTTCGTTCATAAACGTTTAAACAACTTGACAAAAATTACTAATAAAATTCCCCATTTTTTCTCTTTGTCTTACTATTTATAGAACCTGCTACATTAACCCAAATTCTTTTATGATTCGTCGAAAATTTATTACAATAATTAAAAATTGTTATAAATGGTTTGATGAATTCTTCATTCCAAAAGGAAATTGTAAATAAAAGTTGCCCTAAATGTTTTCATGATTATAGTTTTTAGGTTTGGACACCATAGCATAGTCTACTACTTGAAGAAAATAAACAGCAACTTACAAAAATGTGAAATATTTTAGTTTATATTTGATATTTGTTAAAAATAAAAATAAACTAAAATATGACCAAAGAAAATAACTAGATTTAGCTATGAAGTTATTTAGTTATAACAAACGTAAATGGCATGTCCGCAACTTTATTGACAGAAACGTTTATTCTTCAGTATGAGAACACAAACTCTTTTTTGACAACACTAAAGTTCATTAACACAAAATCGCCCGGAAGCTTCAAGTGCTCCCATTAATTGTGAACATCCTTATTTGTAAGACGCCTGATTGGGCGGCCATCTTGGTGTTGGCAGGCTTTCAATGTAAACCGAATGCTGATAAACTGTTTAACTTCTACACGCACACACGCAGATACACACACGGATACTGCGATCGTTAAATTGGACGTCACTCGAAATTACGGAAGTTGCGGGCAGGGCAGTTACTAAGATTGCCCTTAGTTGTGAATTTAAAAAATATCAGTATGGCGGTATTAAGTAAATTATAGGCTACACAGGAATGTAACGGTTGTCCTTAGTATTGTAAAAGCCAATGGCAATTGAAGAGTTTACAATATTACTTACACTCGTGGTAGCCTCTTAAAATGTAGGGCCGCTTCGGCGTCAGTGACTAGTCCCAGTCCATTGAGCTCTCATGTATAGCACCAACCATCCTCTGTCTCGAGGTGCAAGTCACCAACCTCGCGAGACATGAGTTTCAGGTTCGATTCGTGGGGCTGCACATTCATATGCTGAATTTTAGTAACCAAAAGAATTTTTCGAATTTTTTTGCTGTTCTAGGACATAGGCATAAGATGAGATCGACTAGGTGCCTTTCGTCTACTTTCTTCGTATTCACCATTTTATTTTCTTCTTTCTCAATTGACAGCACATTAGTTAGTTTTACACAAATGAAACATTTTAAAATATTTTAACCGGCATTTTTAAATCAGCTTTACCTTCTAAAATAGAAAAATGCTGATTAAAACTCGCGATAATTGTAAATTTCCTACGTAAAGAAGCAATTGAAAGTATATTTTCAATAAATGTGAACGTTTTTTATGTGCATGACAGAGCCCCACGTTCGAGATTTGTGTATTTAAGTTTAGAAAACACTGGTCAAAAGATACCCCAACAGTGACTGAGCGTGCTCAAATATCGATACACGCCATATGTTGACGCTGATGGTCATGTTACAGTATTTGTTATATAAAATACTAAACCACTGTTTTGATATTAATGCTATTGTATTTATTGTTTGTATAAACTAACACTGAGGTTAAGTAAACTGGTCTTTATTATGGTGACACTGAACTGCCATGAAAACGCCAAGTTATCTATTTACAACTAATTTGAAATATCATGATGTAATACGTTGAGAAAATTGTCATAACATCCTTCTGCGAGCCCGGTTTTAGGGAGACTAACCTTTGTAGGGTGAGAGAAGGATGCCTGGGAAATGACATCTGGCTACCAATATGTCAACACCCTCCCTTTGGTCTAGCTTAATTAATAGTGATGTTCACAATACATACTGACGCACAATGATTTAAGTAACTGGTGCTCCTTGTTAACTCCGTGTCACCTAGAGAACTCCCCATGGGCGGTAGAAAACTAACAGGTGTTCGGCAAAAACCTTATAGATATAATCCGTACAGGTACCACAGGATGGTGAGAGCGCAAGATGGCTAAATTGGCTATGGAATCACTAGTAAAGGTGTTGTTGTGGTAGTGGATTTACTCGTTTAACATTTTTTGTGATTCGAAAGATGTAGAGAAACCAACTCTTTGTAATAGCCAGATCCAAGCAATTCAATTATTAGTGTTGCCTGTAAGAGATGGTGGTAAATTTAGGCTAAAACCTGTCTCTTCAACCAAGTTTGATTTCCCACGTACCTAGATCAAACTTACCAGTAACGGTACTAGAAGCTATAAGATTATACTGACCCCGAGTGCTTCTAGAAAAGCTTTCGGAATATTCGGCTCTAGTTTCGTCCCAGTGGTTACTAGTAATTACCTTACAGTAAGGTCCTTAAACCTCCCGGGAGCGAGAAGCACGAATTTGGTTTCAGATCCGTGGATGTAGTTGATTTCCTACTATGTTTTATATACCTCCTATGTGAGCTTAAGTCCCAAGAAGAAGTGAAGGCAATGATTTACAATCTTCTAACCGCTCTATGTTGGGAGATACTGATGTACGGGCGAGAACT
Source organism: Prosapia bicincta (assembly GCA_036971475.1). Classification (NCBI taxonomy): domain Eukaryota; kingdom Metazoa; phylum Arthropoda; class Insecta; order Hemiptera; family Cercopidae; genus Prosapia; species Prosapia bicincta. The sequence goes on from JBAIZL010000003.1 coordinate 122,910,578, forward strand.
CTACCTATTGTCGGTTGTGTAACCCTAAAAGACGACTGCCGGATGCTATCCACTTTCTTGAGCGAAGGCCTATAAAGTTAAACTTTGGAGTGTTTTTTTCTGTTGAAGTTGCGTCGAAGACAATTGCTATCCTGAATCTCCCTGACCTACTCTAGAAGAACCACATACTGCAGAATAAGACTAAACTCTCTCAAGAATGTTGGGTGGGTACCTAATTTCCAGTGGATCCCGAGTCACGTAAATATCACTGGCAATGAAAAAGCTGACCAACTAGCCAAGCATGATACAACCCTACCCAGCCTGATCATCCGAATTCACTTCAGTCCTCTAAATCCTTAGTAAACATGAGCACAAAAAAAATGGAATCAAGGTCGATTAAAGCTACTCTCGGAGGGAAAATGGTAGGAAGTCTTGTCCCGAAGTGATGATTGACCATAACCTGTCTCGAGCTTATTGTTGGTTTTATATTAGCTAACCCGGGTCTTATTCTTGGTCTTTAGCTAACCGAGGTCTTATTGTTGGTCTTAGCTAACCCGGATCTTATTGTTGGTCTTATATTAGCTAACGTGGGTCTTATTGTTGGCCTTATATTAGCTAACACAGATCTTATTGTTGGTCTTATATTAGCCAACGTGGGTCTTATGGTTGGTCTTATATTAGCTAACTCGGGTTTTATTGTTGGTCTTACATTAGCTAACCCCGGTCTTATTGTTGGTCTTATATTAGCTAACACAGATCTTATTGTTGGTCTTATATTAGCCAACGTGGGTCTTAATGTTGGTCTTATATTAGCTAACTCGGCTTTTATTGTTGGTCTTACATTAGCTAACCCCGGTCTTATTGTTGGTCTTATATTAACTAACCCGGGTGTTATTGTTGATCTTATATTAGCTAACGCGGGTCTTATTGTTGGCCTTATATTAGCTAACACAGATCTTATTGTTGGTCTTATATTAGCCAACGTGGGTCTTATTGTTGGTCTTATATTAGCTAACTCGGGTTTTATTGTTGGTCTTACATTAGCTAACCCCGGTCTTATTGCTGGTCTTATATTAGCTAACTCGGGTTTTATTGTTGGTCTTACATTAGCTAACCCCGGTCTTATTGTTGGTCTTATATTAGCTAACTCGGCTTTTATTGTTGGTCTTACATTAGCTAACCCCGGTCTTATTGTTGGTCTTATATTAACTAACCCGGGTGTTATTGTTGGTCTTATATTAGCTAACGTGGGTCTTATTGTTGGCCTTATATTAGCTAACACAGATCTTATTGTTGGTCTTATATTAGCCAACGTGGGTGTTATTGTTGATCTTATATTAGCTAACTCGGGTTTTATTGTTGGTCTTACATTAGCTAACCCCGGTCTTATTGTTGGTCTTATATTAACTAACCCGGGTGTTATTGTTGGTCTTATATTAGCTAACGCGGGTCTTATTGTTGATCTCATGTTAGACTATTTGTATATGGACCATCTTTTTTATTAAAAAAAAATAAAAATTACATGTATTGCTCTATTAGTTTTATGTGTCAAAATAATGTCCGCAACACCACCTTCCTATTTTAAAAAAAATACAATTGTAAATTTTGTTTTCACTGTAAAATGACAATTGTAAATTGTAGAACTGTTTACAATTGTAAATTGAATAAAGAGGAAGAAATTCCCATTCTTTCATTTACAATGGCGTGTGACTGCAATGAACGATATGCTTCAAGATATTTTAGTCCTTTGAAACACGTTCATGTTGTTTCAATGAGCTGAGCGACTGGAGTAGCTAATTCTATCACTCACAGCCCATAAACAACAAACTACTGGCGCTAAGTGTTTGAGTTATGGTTTAAGAAGTGTTCTACATCTGCTTAGCTCTCTGCTACTTCCTCGTACACAATCAAGCACTTGTACAAAGTTACAAGTCATCAATGGCAATAAAAAAACCTACGTAAAATTTGGTTTATAAGCTAAATGAAGCGTTACCAGAAATAGAACATTTTACCAAGTCGGCCAGTCAAGGAGTTTGGTGACCCCTTTAGATTAAAGAGTCTGCAACCGGGAATAAACCGTCCAATATAGAAGGAGGTTGTTATGGTTATGACGGAAATAAAGTTTTTTATTCAGTATCGCTGATTTTATTTGGGAAAAGAGACTGAGTGACTGATTACTTTTTCTATTACAGACTTGTAATTCTACAAAGCCCAAACGGATGAGTTACAAATATAAATACTATGTGTTCCTATATAAGCAGGTTTTCAATTATTCGAGAACCAACTAACACAGTTTTGGCTCTTGATATGCTCTTAGAGCAACGATGGAGACATACATACTTTATTTATATATGGCTTTTTCAATATGTATTTTTATTTGTTCGTGATTATTTCACCATAGTACGTGCTTTTTCACATATTTCACCACGGTTTCTTTAGTTTAGTAAAAGGTTTCTTTTGCTTTTGATTTTTGAGAATCCGTGTTATCCGAATGTTCGATTTTCCGGAGTGTTATCAATCCACATTTGTCGCATAATCGAAACTTTAATGCATATAAATACATCTTCAATGAAGTCTAAAACGACTATAAGTATAATAAAGTGCTTGAAACTGATAAAAAATTTAGAAAATGTTACAATGTAACTTGTTTACTAAAAAAAAAATTACATAAAATATCTTACAAAAAACATTCTAATCTTTGTTTCTGAGATAGAAGGGGTGAGTCTTACAGTGTGAGAAGAACTTTTCGTCAGGGTCTGAAGAATGGTGAAGGAGAGTCGATGAGATTCTGGATGTGTGAAGGTTGAGATTTCGGCTCAACGGAAACCCAAGCAAAGAAGAAGGGGGTTGGAAGCGTGAAAGTATTGACGGGTTAAGGCTGGAAATAAAACAGGAGGTTCTGGAAATGAATATCAGTGACTTAACTGAAAAGATTCAAGGTGGTTTCTAGACGTAAGCGTAAAGTTTGGTCATCAGACAGGAGCTGGTTAGAAGGTTAAGGGACTTAAGATACATACACAGGTATTTTCCGGAAAAATGCGAAGACAGGATAAACAACAAACAGAAGACTTCAATCCACGCTTATAAATATATGATATGACCGTGAAATCTTCAACATTGTTTATTTTTCAACTACCACCCCTCCCCCTCCATTAAAGTCTGTATAAAACTTTGCCTCACTGAAAATTAAAAAAAAAAAAAACAACAAGAAAAATGAATTCCCTTATATGACCGAGCGATCGGTGTTTCCAGGAAAACATGTACATCCTCATTGTGGCATGGAACATTCGGTGCGTATAGCCTCTGCATTGCGCCATCTTAAACGTGACTAAGTTTTCTATTGGGAATGGAATATGATCAACTTAGCTTCCAGTGGGTGGAGACTGGCCGCACCTACTGGAGGTGCACCTACCTCCGTCTAGGTCCCCAGATTAAACGACGCTCTCATCATCTACTTATGAGAAAAAACACAATAAATTTTAAAAGCTGTCCATTTACTTATATTCGTTACAGGTATATTCACTCCCATCTCATTCCCTTTAGTAGAAAGCCCTTCAGGAGAACGACCTTGACCGTGACCCTTCAGGTCATATTAGGGATGTGTTTCAGTTCGATGTCGATCTTTTGCCATTCATTGTTCGTTATCGCTAATTTATGTGCATTGATGGTTTATAATTATTTTATTTTATAGCATTTTATTAATTCTGCTTGTACCTTAAAAACTGTTAGTCCATTTTTTATTATTTAATCTTAATGTATTAAATCGCTTTAAATTTGTATTCAATATATTATTTTGTCATTGGTTTTAAAATTTTTATTTAGTTTCCGTAGTTATACTATTGATTGATTCAACTAATTTCGACCCACTTTAAATGTTGGAAATTCAAATCTATTTTACCTATTCTCATTTAATATAAATAGTTTGCTTAGGTAAATTAATTATTTATTACGTTTTAATCAAATTTAACGTCAATTAATTCATTAATAACTAATTTATTTATAAAATACTTAAAGGTATGTGACACTTGAATATGACTTCGATAAAGATGTACGACCTCCACACGACATGCCATGCAGCAAAGGAGTCCCGGTGCAGACGTCCTTACATTCCAGGACAGTAGTTTTACGTTCCTACCGGAATCCTACCAATATAGAATCTTTTCGTAATATCCAGAAGGAGTCATTTTCATACTGATCGATCACTTTAAAACTCTCTCAATCGTACCTTAAGAAAGTAAAAATAGTGTTTACACTTCCTACTTGTGGGGCCTAAAGAACTATTCTGTCATGGCTTTTTGTCGAATGTTGGAGGAGCCGCACTCACACTCATGAACACCCCTTCCCGCACGCACACACACACACAAACACACACACACACACCACACACACACACACACACACACACACACACACACACACACCACACACACACACATACACACACACACAACACACACGCATATACACACACACACACACACACACACACACACACACACAATGCTAAAACCTAATTTTTCTTCTAAAGAAGACGAAACATTAATTTAAGCGATAACAGTACATCCACGTCAGTATGGTTTAGAGAACACCCTCTACAAAGATTATTGTACCGAGAATAATGTGTGAGTAGTGACAGGAAAATCGGAAAAATCAGGTATGCACAAAATATCTTGTTTTAATCGTCAATATCTTCACCAACTAATGTTTTTTGAACGTGTGTAAGAAGAAGGAAAGATGGTGAAAAGACGAAGAGTTGACTTAAAGCACCCAACCTTTAGCTGTAAGCCATATAGAACATAGAAAGATAGAAGCATAATGCGATGAACCGACAGTTCAACAACTGAAACCACCCCCTTCCTAGCGTCAGGTCCGAGACGGAGAACGACGACCCGTACTCCAAGTCTGTAAGACTTTCGACCTCACTGTTTGGTCTGAACTGGTGACTGGCCCACCCCTGAGACGAGATAAACTCCAACCAGACACTACGGTTTCAACCGTTTTTCCAGAGCTACTAAGGATCTATAAAACCTTTTGAACAGGTAGATTTTCCATATCTTCAATGCCCAATCTGATAAGTTTGGTCTGGGTAGTGCAATCCATCCACTCTCGGGCCGAACCCCCAGACACGGTACTTGCTCTAGGGAAGGCTAAACCCAAGATAGACCTTGATTGTTGCCAATATCTTTAACCAAAAGGTATATTACCAATATTTTCTAACAGTCTACTTATAACGACTTCTAATGAAACAATGTCTTTTATAAAACCAACCGAAAAGTGACAGAAAACTCACTCCTAACCGAAACATTGTCGCAGTAGTTTTCCCAAGCACAGAGTAACTAAATAGTTCGTTTCATGTTGTCAAGGAAATGAAAAACATTTTCATTGTACTTGACATTTTACATTTCTCTACGTCACAAACATTAGTAGGCCGTGACGTCAGATCCGCATCACAACAGAAATGTCTGAGCCTAGCTAAATCCCCAACACGGTTCAATGTATTAAATTTTAAATAAAATCTAAACATTACACAGTAATTATAGAACTATACTTGTATAATCCCAAGTATAAGAACTATTATCTCTTTATAAATACAAGAAACAATAAACACACTCTAATCACTACTTATTTCTATATTGCAATCTTATTTTTACTAGGCTAATAAAAGGTTATTGCGCTTAGAGAGTGTTTGTGTGTTATTTAATATAGATTCACCACAGTTTGTTCCAAAACTGTGATACCCATCTACAACATTTTCATTATTTTAAAGGTTAAACATTTATGGTGTTTTCTATATTGTTCCCATTTAAAGGTTATGTTGCTTACCTTCGTTACACCCCAATATTTCTCCTTGTAATTCTTGAAATATGCACTACAATCGATTCGTCACAAGCAATTTCATGAGCAGACTCTATTTTTATTGTAAATCTTAAAATCTTGTCATAAAATCATGGCCGCGAACAATTGAAAAATAAGTTCAACAATAGTAGAACCACGTTTTATAACCAGCGGTAAAATGTACGAAATAACGCCATTACCGCTATGACAGAAAGAAATAAAGCAGTTAAACGGTTAAATATCGACCGTAATTTCTTAAAAAACTAAGATTTTAGTTGTTACTAAGATTTTAGTTATAAATCTTGTAAAAATTGCATTAAGCTCATGCAGTAACTTTTGTTCGAATTGATATCCACTTTAACAATGTTTGGATATAACAAGAGTCAGTTTTGCTCTTCACCTTATAGGTATGGTATTTCTCGTCCCTCTCCTAACAGAACTGTCTAGTATTTTTTGTCATAGTGGCGGGACGTTTTTTTTATTCATCTTGTGAAAGAGGGTCGCAAGCGGTGTCTTTAAATTTCTACCCTCATTTCTTTCTCCTAAAAGGGTGAATATTACATTCCGGACACTGAATACAGGCTTTGAATTTAAGGTACGGCCTGGAAACCTCTGTGGTCGAGTTTACAGAGGGTTTCAACCTTCTAAAACTTCACACTTGATTAACCTAATTAATTTTCTAATTAGGGTTACAACTCTTAATATCGCAGTCCATTACGTTCGAACTTAATTAATCACTTTAACATTAGTTTATGACTATCCGAACTTTAATGAACGTTCTGTCTCAGTGAGTTTCTACAAAATTTAAAGTTCGGATAGTTATAAACTAACGTTAATGTTATTAAATAGGGTAACAAGTGTTTGCAGGGGGCAAGGCGTTTATGGTTTGTTCTTGATATAAAAATTTAACTAGACTAGATACGCATTACGTCTCTTATAATAGGATCAACACACTGAAATTATATAAATTACAATTATTACATTAATTACACATAGAGGATACAATACAATCACTAAGGCTAGTTGCTACAGAATTACATCAAATGGTGGGAAATAAAATCAAACACCTGACATTACAATCAGATTCTGGGCATTAGAACCAGATGCTGGCTATTACAGTTAGATAGCAAACATTACATCAGATGCTGGGAAATACAATCAAGTGTCGGACATTACAATCAGATTCTGGGCATTACAACCAGATGCCAGCCATTACAATTACATGGCAAAGATTACATCAGATGCTGAGCATTACAATCAGATGACGGCCATTACAATTAGATGGCAAACATTACATCAGGTGATGGGCATTACAATCAGATGCCGAACATTACAATCAGATGCTTTGAGTTAAAATCAAATGTTGGGAAATACAATCAGACGCCGGACATTACAATCAGATTCTGGGCATTACAACCAGATCCCGGCCATTACAATTAGATGACAAACATTACATCATATGCTGGGCATTACAATCAGATGTCGGCCATTACAATTAGATGGCAAACATTACATTAGATGCTGGGCAATACAATCAGATGTAGGCCATTACAATTAGATGGCAAACATTACTTTAGATGCTGAGCATTACAGTCAGATCTCGGCCATTACAATTAGATGGCAAACATTACATCAGATGCTAGGCATTACAATCAGATGTAGGCCATTACAATTAGATGGCAAACATTACTTTAGATGCTGAGCATTACAGTCAGATCTCGGCCATTACAATTAGATGGCAAACATTACGTCAGATGCTGGGCATTACAACCAGATGTCGGCTTTTACAATTAGATGGCAAACATTACATTAGATGCTGGGCATTACAATCAGATGTAGGCCATTACAATTAGATGGCAAACATTACTTTAGATGCTGAGCATTACAGTCAGATCTCGGCCATTACAATTAGATGGCAAACATTACGTCAGATGCTGGGCATTACAACCAGATGTCGGCTTTTACAATTAGATGGCAAACATTACATCAGATGCTAGGCATTACAATCAGATGTAGGCCATTACAATTAGATGGCAAACATTACTTTAGATGCTGAGCATTACAGTCAGATCTCGGCCATTACAATTAGGTGGCAAACATTACGTCAGATGCTGGGCATTACAACCAGATGTCGGCTTTTACAATTAGATGGCAAACATTACATTAGATGCTGGGCATTAAAATCATATGTCGGACATTACAATCAGGTGCTGGGCATTAAAATCATATGTCGGACATTACAATCAGGTGCTGGGCATTACAATCAGATGCCGGATAATATAAAACCACAACCACAAAATATAGTTACCCTGAGTAGCTGAGTACTGAGTGGCTTACGGTAGATATAGAAATTTTAATTTTAGTTGACACTTCTCAAAATATAAATATAATTATCAGAAAGAAAAAATTTCAATCAATGCTTTCGGGTTTTAATTTCAGACCAGAAGTGGTAAGGAGACTGTTGTCTCTGTGATCGCAGATATGGCTGGCCAGTGTTGTATAATGCTTCTAAATGTTAAACGACGTAAATGGCAATGACAATTTGCATAAACATTTTCACACAGTCGCAAAACGGAATTCTTAAAACAGCTGAGCCTAGATGCAGCACATCTGTTACAGTCATCAATTATACCGGGCCGGACGTAAGGATGAAATTACATTACGTTTCCGGTAATACCATTACTTCAACAAATGTCTTACTTTCATTCATCAAAACTAAATTTGTCTAGAATGTTTTTGTAACATAATTGTTTTCTTGTAACTGGAATTTTTGTAATTCACAAATGTGTTCCAAATGCAAACGGCATTGAGTAAATCAAATGGGTCAAAACGCTTCTTCTCCTTTCAGAGCTTTGCTACAGCTTAGGATGTAGTTGAGATATTCCAAACGTAAAGTAAACCTTTTTTTAATAAATCCTTCTATTTTTACTCACAAATTGCAAATGACGCAGTGAAGAAAACCTGTTACGCTTTATTTAAATCCAGTTTAATACAATAAATTCTTCTTATCAATTATAGAAACAAATACTTTAAATATATAAACATTTCTATTTATTTGGGACACATTTATCAAAACGGGCGTCGCCATATAAAACCAAAATAAGATCGACTTTAGAAAAGTGCGTATTTTTAAAAGTGATTACGTGCATTCAGCCTAAATATAAGGTAGATTACTTGTTAAAAAATTGCAAAACTTTCTTCTTGTAAATTGTACTAAAAAAACTTAGAACAAAAGGTTACATTACAATAAAAAATCCGTTTATAAAAGACATAAATAAATTCTCCGGGTTTTTAAAATTTTGTAATATATAACGGACCTATTACAGCTGTGCCCACTCTCCGTCCCCAATTTCCAATTTCTTCTGTCACACGTTAATGCCTCTTCTAGGTTTCTTGCAGTCATTGATTCGTCGATGTCACCACACTTAACTTGTTCGTGGCCATCCTCGCTTTCTTTTCTCAGGGGTGATCCATTTTAGTACCTTTCGGGGCCACCTGTCTTCTGCAACCCCCTATAGATGTCCAAACCATGCTAATTCCCTTCTTTCTATCTCCCACCTTATATATATATATATATATATATATATATATATATATATATATATATATATTTAAGATCAAATAATATACACAAATACAGGAATATTTAATTTATTGAATAATAAACTCAAAGCTTTTCGTTGGTTTACATTACCAACATCCTCAGGAGTTACAATACTAAGAATGATTAAAAAAACTGTCTAACAAACATGAAGCTACTAGATAAAGCAATACACAGTTGCCAAATCTATTACAATATTGCCAAACCTATTCCACTGCTGCCACAACATTATATACATTGAACAAAGTATGGTATTTAGAACGTATTTGAATTTGTTCATCTATTAATTTGTTATTAATATTATGCTTGTAAATTTCAAATGCTTCACATACGTTCATTTTTAACCCTTTATTTACTTCTTTTATAATTTTCATATTATTTATATTAGGAAACATATGATTATTATTAATACAATGGGTTGCGAAATTAGACTTATATATATTTGGTTTTAAAAAAGCATTAAAATGTTCTTTATACCTTTCTTTTAATTTTTTCTTTGTTTGTCCTATATAAACTTTATTACAAAATTCACATTCTAATTTATATACTCCATTTTTCTCATGTATAGGCCTACTATTTATAATATTATTATGGTTAATTATATTTATTATTCTATTATTGGTTCTATATGCAATTTTTATGTTTTTATTAGTAAATAATTTGGAAATATTTTTTATTTCAAAACCAGTGTAAGTAAAAGTACTCCATACGGTATTATTATTATTACTACTATTGTAATGAATATTATTTTTTATTTGTTTTGTAATATATTATAATTTAATTTATCTACTGTTTTCTTTTTGTAACCATTTTCTACGGCTATCTGGTATATTATGTTTTTTCCCCTCATTTTATTTTCATTGCTCATAGGAATTTTATTCATTCTGTAAAGAAGATTATATAAAACAGTCATTTTCTGATTATATGGATGGTTGGAATAATTAGGTATTATTTGATTGGTTAGTGTAGGTTTACGATAATATATATATATATATATATATATATATATATATATATATATATATATATATTAAAACAACTTAGGTTATTCAAATACAAGAATATTTATTAATTTATATCCAAAGCTTAGCTAATGTAAGCTATAGGCCTAAAACTATATATATCCATTTCCATCCATTTAGTTATGTATTTGTTCATTGCTGGCCCTTTCAAGTCTCGATTTACCGCAGCTTCGTTCTAAATACTATAGGCAATCTCCATCGAAATTTATAATAATAATTTTCAATATTTCATAAATAATATATATATATATATATATATATATATATATATATATATATATATATATATAGAGAGAGAGAGAGAGAGAGAGAGAGAGAGAGAGAAAGAGAGAGAGAGACTATATATCAAGCTTTATTTTTAATTAAAAAGAATCAATGTTTTACGAAAACTCTACATTTACAACAATTAGGTCTACTATTTCTATGATTTGTTTTTATAACTATTTTGTTCTAAAATCAATATAATTAGTTACGTGTGTAGTTACAAATTTGTTAACGTTGTATTTTAACAATTAAATAATAAGTTACATTATATTATAGTAATTTAAAAATATTAACCCTTCAACTAAAGTCTTTATGTGCATTTTTTATATTTGGATTGAATTTAAAAAATGTGTTACTTTTTATTATTATATATTATTGTTTACTTTTATGGTTGTGTTGCTTTTTGTAACATTCAGGATATTGGTGTCTTTGTTTGACTATGTAAACTTTGAGAATTGATTTTTTTGTAATTTCAAGTGTGGATTTAAATTGTAAAGACCTTAAACGATTTTTCTTTATAAATATATTACAGTATAATGTGTGGCCTTTCTGGGGCTTGTTTGTGCTGTGTAATGGTCGATCCTTTCAATGACCTGTCACTATAGATTATTATAGCAGTGTAATTTCCTCTTCATTCCATAGGCGCCAATTTTGACACCACAGTTGAAATAATCTTACTTTCACCACCTAGTACCTTGACTTCATAACACCAGTAAGCTTCTAACTGCCTACTATTTATTAGGAATATACTGTGGTTGAATTTAATAATAAATACACAAAAACCTCTTAACCACAAACCTTCTTTATTTTACCCTTATGTACATTTCAGTTACAAAGTAACCATCCTCAGAGGGATAACATACAAAGACTGATAACATACAAAGTCTTTGTATGTTATCCCTCTGAGGATGGTTACTTTGTAACTGAAATGTACATAAGGGAAAAATAAAGAAGGTTTGTGGTTAAGAGGTTTTTGTGTATTTATTATTCTAACTACCTACTCTGGAAGGTGGATCCAGCTACTGAATAATTCTAGACAGTTTATCAATCTATCGATAATCCTTATTTAATAATCAATTATTAATGAGCAAAAATACATCACCAATGGTGGCAATAATTATTACCAATATTACCTTATAGTATTACTTTAAATTAAATCTCATGACCTTAGAGAATTTTTATATAATTCTAATACTGTGTTGGTTAAGAAACATTCTATAACTAATTATTATGGGTTTAATTAAATTTGTATCTTAAGTTGCTATACGAGGACTGAGTTGCCTGGATCGTTATATTTTAATAAAATTGGTTAGGGATTGGCAATTTTTAAAATTAAGATGATTATTCAATTATTGAGATGAATGATCTTTATAAATCTGTATAAAATGTTAATCAATTTAGAATATCTTTAAATAAAACTCTGGTACTTATCATGTGATTCGTGTCCAAGGAAGACCGCATCTACGTTGCTTCTTGCTGTTCGTCCGGGTCCCCTGAGAGCCAATGATGCAGGGGTCTTAAAACTTCGCTGTAGCACAGTACCCATTGTAGCCGTAATATTCTCAAGTCACTTTACCACCATTTATGGATTTATATTTAATTCAATAATCAACTATTTACAGATTTGAATAGACACACTTATACGCTTTCTATATCCACTCCACGTATCATTTTCCGGATTTTGACCTTGCCGTTTTACGACTTTCTTGTTCTGCCGATGCTGACCTTTACTACTTGCTTACCTCCTAGAGTTTCAAAATTTGGGAGGGGCATTGTGATTTTTCTACATGCAATAATGCATGTACGCTCTTTCTTTCTTTTGCTCTAATTTGGGATTTATTTGAAAATGCACACCAATTAGCACTCCCTATAATTATTTCCTTTCAACCCTTACAGACCTTACTTCCTATCGTTAGATCCCTTACAGGCCACTTCGGACTTCGGGTCAATCACTTTTCTTATAGCCTACATTCTAATTCGCACATCAACTGTTTTAGGGTTCACCTCGTCAATGCTAGATGAGATTCTAGCGAATCGTCAGAACTGCGATTTTATGCACTGCAGAATGCACTACAGATAATAACTATTCATCACACTTTTCCATCCATGAAGGAATACGTAAAGAATATATATATATATATATCACGTTTGCGATAAAAGAGAAATCACGTCAGAAAACATGTAACCAATAAGAAGTGTACAACAGCGAAATAAAGACAGATTATGTGCCGTATGGTCTGTCTTCAACCCCCACAATTATCAAATTCTGTCACCTTACAACTTTGAATTAATTTCTGTTTGTCTTGAAGTAGGCCTACTTTGAAATTTATAGCCAGGTAAATAAGCAATACGTTTTCTTAAAACTTTGGTTATAGTTTGCCTACATACTGAATAAATTCGGTTGGGTGTTTTTGGCCTTAAAATACCCAAAGCAAGCCAAACAATGCAATAAACTGTACAGGAACTGGGCGTGGTTAATTTAACCGAAAAATGGCCGATCTGTGCTCCAAATTACTTGAAATTGGAGATCTGAAGACGAATGGCGCGACAATGACATTGTTTGCAGCCATTAAACAATTGAGTTTAACGTTTGTTTGCATTCTTTGACACCACTAACCACTGGTGGCTATTCGCTAATGTTTACTTTGATTAAAACACAGTGTTTAGGGAGCCTCATTTAACAGATTTAATACGCGTGATGAGTGTTGCCTAACCAGCGGTCTACATTTAAATGGGGATCCTTTGCTTAGTCAAGTATTAAAGTACGCAATAATTCACGTACACACGCGCACTCGCACTCGTCTAAGGATTGTCCAGAGGGCATAAAGGGCTTAGAGCCCCAAAATTCTGAAACAAACATTTACATGTCTTTTAAGTACAAATAAGAAAGTTGGTGGCACGAACACCTAAACGATCAAATTCCCAGTTCTGTTTTTATCTTTAAATTAGTTTAAGCATGTCTCATCTTGAACTGCCAAAGTGCCACCCTCCCCCTTTCAATTACTGGCTACTACCTGGCAAGCTTTCCCTCTACTGAGACCACCCCTGAGACTACTACCTAACGACAGATTCAAGTTACATGAATATGATTATATTTACATAAAAACATTTTTTCGTAACAAATATTTAAAATTTAAAAGTGGACCGGTTGTAGTAGAAACTATAGTTTGTGTTTAGTGTGCAAACAAAATTTCTTATAAACGTGCAACATTTTAACAAAACTTGGATGTAATAAAACTAACTCGATCAAAAATTTGTTTAGGTCCACCCGAGTGATGATAATCTTAATTTATCTTCGCCTTGAAACACGACAATAAAAAATACATATAAATATGTTAAAAATAGTATTAACATATAACGTGGCCTAATATTGACCGGATTTTAATTAACGAATGCTTTCATCTGTGATTAAAATCGTTTTCAAAGAAGGAAACATAAAACTCCTAAAATACCGTGGTCCTGGTTATTTTCTGCTTATAATTCAGGTATGACTTGGCATGAAGCCATGCTTCGTCCTATCTCTCAATGCAACGCAATGAATGAATTAAGCTTCTCCGTACACGCTGTGGGTCATTGCACAGCAAACAGGTGATAGAAAGAATCGACAGTTAATACGACCTGACAAGATACGAAATATAGGCTCTTATGTATTTCTTTCCGTTTGAGAGTAAAAGCTGCTAAATGTATGTTGTCACATTTGTTTTTAATTTGGAGCTTTGCAACCTCAATTTGTTTGTTAACTTCTCTCACTTGTTAATAGATATTTCTTTATTGATTCAATATGTTACTTATTAAACCGTAGTATCAGCTGATTCATCGCCTCCTGAGATGGTAAGTTTGTCAAATTCGAGCCAAGAGAAGGTGGCACTTTTCAGTTCAATGAATTCTGAAACCATTAAGAGAGCTATTGAGGTAAAATACCAAAATGCGTTCTTACTTTTATCTATGACAAGAGATCCGGGTCATGCTTTACTTACATCCTCTTTTTAAACAAACAACTGGACTCCCCATGGGATCACCCATATCATCAGTCATGACAGAAATATATTTACAACACTTTGAACAATTAATAATTAAACCTATACTAAACACACACAATATTTCACTATGGACAAGGTATGTAGACGATATACTTGTAATATACCAAACTACCATTCACAACGAACACATCATAATATTAAACAAACTAAATACATACAACGAAAACATACAATTCACCGTTGAAACAGAAACAAATAGAACAATCAACTATCTCGACATCACATTAAATATAAATGATAATAAAATAGAAACTACAGTATACAGGAAACCTACTTCCAACAACACCACAATACACTACAAATCTAACCACCCCTGGACACACAAAATTAATACTTACAGTAACATGATAAATAAAGCAATAAAATACACACAGGATAACAAACAAAAATTAAATGAAAAATTAGATAACATTACAAAAATAGCAATAGAAAATGGATACAACAAACACCTTATAAAAAATATATACAATAAATTCACTAAAAACCTAACCTCAACACAACACTACAACCGGAACACAAAAATAATAAAAATAAAAAAATCTACCTAAAATATAAATACACCAATAACAAAGTAGAAAAAATAACAAATATATACGACAAAGAATACTACACTCCAACATACAAACCAAACAACAAAATAATAAAATATCTTAATAACACAAACCACAAAACAAATTCAGAAAAACATAACCTATCAGGAATTTACAAAATTACATGTAACAACTGTAACGCATTTTACGTAGGGAAAACAACCAGGTCATTTAAAATAAGATTTAAAGAACATTATAGAACATTCAAAAAAAAAAAAATTCAAAAGTATCAAATGTTGCAGCACACCTATATCACATAAACATGAAATAACAAATTACGAAAATAACCTAACCATACTTGAAATAAATAATAACCCAATAGAACTAAACTCACTAGAAAAATACCACATTTATAAAAACATACACAACAATTTAATGAATTTACAAACAACATATACAGAAGACATACTATTCAAAAACATTATACACGAGACTCAAAATGAACGTGTATGACGTCAACAAGCACCGACACCACGGACCGAATATCCACACCAGAAAAATTGAGAAAAAGTAATCAGTGATTCGACAATGGTCAAGTGACCGAAAGGCGCCTCATCACTCAAGGTAAAATCATTGCACTTAATGGTGGATAAAATTACTTATAATAGTAATATATTAACTTCATATATATATATATATATATATATATATATATATATATAGAGAGAGAGAGAGAGAGCGATAGAGCGAGATAGATATATATCACTTTAACTATATGTACTTAAACAAGACTCTTACTTGGTATTTATGCGAGTCTACTACAACCCCCGGTCAGTGATGGTCGATGATGAAGATACGACCAATCTTTGAAAGTTAACTCGCATAAATACCAAGCAAGATTCTTGTTTAAGTACATATAGTACCGATTCTAGTAATTTCTATCCACTTATTGCTAGAAGGTTCTAGAACAATGTAGCTGTTGCGTCCGCTCGAACGTGACTTGCCGTTTACAGTAATTTCTATCTACTTCTACACCACTCAAGCGTGAAAGGGCTTGTAATGTTACCGGTACATGAGAAGACCCCCTGGCCCAAGGCAGGTAAAAACGTTAAGGTCATCCCAAAAACATTTTCTAACACAAAACTTCAGATTTACAGAAAATTACAATCCAGAAACGGGATCATATATAATTTAGTTTGTACACCTTTTCTGAATAAAATTAGTACTTTTACCTATCTATAAATACTTGAATTACTTACTAAAATATAACTATTTAAATACTAACGTACCGTTAGGTTATGTTTTTAAGTCAGGAATACATTTACAGCGCATGCGCAGAACTGAAAACAGAGCGTGACTAATTTCTATGCCAGGCCTCTGCTCGTGCGCCGGTGACTATACTTGTCAATGCTAAAATTCACGGGCGGGAATTCCCCGTTACAATATATATGTGAGATTTAAATTATTTTGCATATTTGCAACTTTATCCTATTTCTCAATATTAAGAGTTTCAAATATTATTATCCCGGCTCTGTTATACTGAAATAAACATAGATGAGGCCTTTGAAGTTTTGGCCTACTGACGTGAACTTCGGATATCTTAAACCGACCTCACCAACGAAGAAAGGGTAGAAGAGAGAGTAATAAGAATGTGGAGTAAGAGAAGAAACCTGGAAACACCAGGTTAGTAAGTGTAAGAACTTTAGCAGAAAACTCAAGGACATTTGGTTAATAGCAGGTGAGGTTTTTGACTCCACAACTTACGCTGGGTTCCAATTGTCATCTGCTCAACTATTCCTCCGAGAAGAATCCCTCCGACGTTATAATTAGTCACAGGTCCCAGAATACTCTTTAGGACCACCCCTACTAGTTTTATAAATAAACTATTGTCTGCACCATGTATAGTCATGCCTTACAAGCTGCCCTAACATGCAATGTCTAAGGGAACTAGAAACCAATTTGTTTAAGAATAGAGAACGCCAAATGAAAATCGTTAATCAAGTCAACGGAAATTCTTAATAAAATCATCTTTGTTACCATTAGGAATATTGGTATACATTTAAGTACCTTTTTCTGCCTTTCTAACAACAAACATTGGTCTTTGTTGATACGTTTCGGATTAACTCCACTATCAACAGTTTATACTGTTTTCTTCCAGTTAAAATACAGTTTGAAGTTTTGATAATGTAAGAGTACAGTTGAAAGTTTTGATAATGGTGTTAATCCGAAACGCGTCAACGAAAAACAGTGTTTTGATGTTAGGAAAGGCAGAAATAATCAAATAGCACAAATCAATCAGTTTAATCTATTTTTAAAGTTGATACATTTGTAATACATTTGAAAGCAATAAGAGTATTATTGGGGAAACTTGTTTTTACTGATTGTCGTTAAATGTACAAAAATACTATTAATTATTGCTTACTTTTTAAATTTGAGTTAAAGTAATTAGATTCGATGTTTTTCAATGAAAAATAAGGAAGGATTGTGAATTTTTGTAGGATTAAGGAATGAAAATAAAACCCCTGGTTAAGGGATTCAGAGGAGGTATTTGCATCATGCGTGAATGAGAAGGAAACGCGTACTTGTTGTAAAGCTACAGTTTATCGGAGTTTTAGAAAAACGATTACTCTTTACGCCAACGTATAAGAAGAAGAATAAAGGATAGAATTAAGTATAACTAAGAAAAAAGCACAATGATCTCTTAGTACCGCGAATAGATGAAAATAAGATCGGACAGGGACGCTACCTAGTAGACCTACTCTTAACTGAGGTGATTAGAGGCGACTACCCACTACCCAGACTCTGCAAGGTATAGAAAACTGGAACAATAGATGTATCTAGAGTAACAGAAATTTTAAGTAGTGAAGTTGAACATATGAAATTATTTCTATATTCTAAAGCGTATACAGTTAATCAATCTATTTTTACGCAACGTTTACTCTCCCACGCGATTATGGCAGGGGATATAACACATCACAGCTTACTTTGTGTCTTGACATTTTAAAATGGTTGCTTGTAATAAATCCCTATTACTTAACGGACACTTTTAGATTGGGACAAATAATAGACGAATAAGTCCTACGCAAGTTAATCTTGTAACAAGAGTAGTCTACTACTCGAGTCAAAAAGTAATAGTTTTAATGTAATTCTTTCTCGTTCCCAAAGGTTTTAAAAGACTTTTTTTATGCTTTACGGAGATCAGTTGAGACCGATGTTATCATCTATGAACGGTGTGAAAAATTGTGAATGTAGATATAGCAGGGCCTCGATTATCCGAGCTTCGATTATCCGAGTTCCGGTTTAACCGAGGTACTAAAGAAGATATGCAGAACGAATAGTCATTATGGGCTCGACATGCTTTTAGAGCAACAACGTAAAAATACCTTTTAAATTTATGTCTTCCTTTTTTAATTTTGTACGTATATTTTTCATTTCATAATAGGCCTACAGTAGATAACTTTTTTCACATGTTTGATCACGTTTTCATTCATTTCACCAGTTTAATATAAGTCTTTCTCTCAATTTTTAAAGGAGTTCGTTTTCCGAGTCATCGATTATCTGAGATATTGTTGGTTGACATTATCGGATAATCGAGACTCTACTGTAATCCTCTTTTACTGAGATAAAGTTATGGCACCACGTGAGCAAGATTGTTCACCTGAAGCAGACAGTCTGCAGCAGTCATTGATTATTGCCGTAGTGATGATAGTAAAAGAAGGGATTTTGATAAAGTTGTGCTGATAATGAAGCATGTGTCCTTAAACAGAAAGCTAATAACAATAACAAAATAAACAGAGCTAATGAAACAAATCGAAGTTATTAAATACTAGTTCAGAAAGTCTGAATAAAATTTAAAATGTATACATACTCGGGCTCTGACTGGTCGAAAAGAAAACTGTTGAAAAAAAGGAAAAAAGAGGAAAAGTTAATCAGCCAATTTGATTATTATTCTTGTGAAAGGAAACAAAAGGATAGTGAATATAGATTTGACCTATGTGAGTACACAAAACTACTTGGTTTGGAGCATACAAGGAGATCGTGGCTCATAGGTGGTAAGTCATCACTCGCAGAATACATGTCCTACTCTCCATTGGGGATGATGATGTATTGCAACTCGACAGGAAGAGAGAATGTACTCATGTTTCTACCTTTCTTTACAACATTCACTGAAACGCCCAAACTTATTTGCATTTACCAGGATTTAATTTCGGGGACAGTAAAGAAATGTTGGGCGTTGATAATGGATTTTGTTTTGGTTTTTCAAATAATATTATGATAAGGTAGAAGTTCTTTTTTTAAATTAGATTGTTCTAGTTTACAGGTGAAAAGTTTATTTAGATCACCGTTGCTTATAAAATTAAGTTAAATTTGACATAAAGAGATAGCCTCATTTTTTACATTATCTAACAGCGTTGGGAACTAAAAATAAATACGGGCTGATAAAAGGAAGGAACTGCTAAGCTTCGACCGAACTAATTAAAAACTTATCGAATTAATTAGTCTATTGTTTTATCGATAAGTCAATTTATTTGAAAATATAAGAAAATAGTTGTGTTTAATAGATAGGACGTGGGACATAACACCAACATGTCTGTAATATAGGAAAAGGTTATGCCCTTTGGTTAGGTTAGGCAGAAGTAGACTTATTCCTAGCTCGGTCGAATAGAGGTGAAATTCAAACAAAAACTAGGCCATGAAAGAATATCTGAGGACTGGTGACACTTTCAAACTCGTCTGTCAAAATAAAAATTTTCAACTTTAACAAACCCTACACGTTTTTTCTTATTTCAATATTTACATCACATATTTTACGTATATTGTACAGTCATTTGTTTTAAAGGGAACTTTACGAGTTTAAAAATAATGTTTATAGGTATGACCTTTCAGAAACGCAGCCAAAAAATCCCTTCTGGCGGGGGCGTTATTGACTTTTCGAGGGAAGCAAATTCATACCAAAAAAAAAATGTGTAAGACTCAGTTCCATTTTAACGCTTAAAATTAAACGCACGTTGACAACATAAGTAAGTTAAATTCGGTTCAGTTTAAGTTGATATCTGTCTTAAAGAATATGAATGAATGTTGAATTAAAGTACACCTAGAGGATTGTATTTATTAGGACACTACTTTAACTGTTTGCAAGGAATAACAAGTCTTTAAACAAACTTTAAATTTTCACAACCTATAGATCAACATAGAAACATTGATAAGGCTACGTGAGTTCTTTGAAAGTTCGTGTAGAACTTCATCCTCTAGACAACGATTCTCTCATGAGGATATAAGCCATTGGAAATAAATATAGGCTTTCTTCAAATTTTTATATCACAAAGTTTCTGCCATCGCCAAAGGTGTATTGACGTCTCTTACGAATGTAATACATTCATTTAGTATGAAAACAATCTTGAAATAATATTTGAACTTCTTTTTGAGAGTTTAAAATTATATGAATTTTGTAACACTACTGGCCAATTTCAAATAATTGTTTTAAACCAAATGTTTGAATTTGGTTTGAAGTATTCACCTACTTCTATAACACCCGTTCACAAACGGTTCATATACCTCTGGACAGTTCCTCGTTGTGCCGCACCTGACATTAGCCCCGGGCACACTGCACATTGTGAGGCTCAAGGACAGTCCAACGTGAACGTTGCGTGCTTTTAATTAGGCAATCATTGTGCCCAGAAAATGAAATGTTCTACAGCATATTATTAAGCAAGGTTTTCTAGTCAACCCAATCTCCATTGTGTACTGAGCTGACAGCACCCAGTGCATCGTAGAAATCACCCGAAGGATGAATATAAACACTTTTGAAAAGGGAATTTGGTTTGTTACTACTTGAAAACACTTCCGACATTGAGTAGGAATTCTTCTTTTAAACCCTTTTACTAAAGAGTAATGTCTCGATTTTCCTTCTACTCTTATGCCTACATTAATAACTTACAAAATTTTAATACATTTTCACAATAAAATTTAAGTGATATATTCAAATTGTATTTATATAAAAAAAAATATTATTGTTAAAACTATTTTGCTGTTGAAAACTGGCAGTTTTTAAATGTTTCTCTCTCTGCCCGTATTAAATAATCTCTCTTTAAACATTTAAACTTAGAAATCTTTAAATACTTGGTTTCATTTAAAAATTTTGGGAGTGCTCTAAAACTTCGAACAACCCTGTATAGGACCTGTCAAACAAAGTCGCTTTTATTTCTCCAAAACAATATCGTATATATTTTTTAAATTTTAAATAAATAAAAACTTTCAACCAGAAAAAAACCTTTTATTTAAATTCTAATTTACTTTTATATTGCAAAGGAATCTTCAGTGGAAATTATTACAAGCATTTACCTTCTTGTAGTTATTGTTTTTCTATTGAAATGTATATTGGGATATATAAAGGATATATAAAAGGTTTTTGGGGTGAAGAGGTTTAATTTATACAAAATAAAAAATGATAACATTGTTACTTCAATTTCTTAATACCCAATGTTATTTAAAACTCATGAAAAATTGTGAAAATTTCGTTAAATCATTCATCAGCAAATTATATCTGAATGTGTTTAAAAAAATATTTCACCACTTTTCATTTAGAAAAAATTCGTGGATTTTATTATCCATGACGATTACCGAAACTTTAACGTTTGTATTTAACTAATAAAAGACTTCCCGAACTTATAATGGTAAGTCGAGACACTTACAAAGATAGTCTGGCTCAGTAAGTTTGTCTTGAATTTTCCATAATTTTACTTAAAATATAAGTTCAATAAGTCGTTCATTAGTGTAACAAAAACGTTTGAAGAAAAATAAATAAATTTGGTTTTAATTCAAAACCACCAGCTACTAAGTTAAAAATGTGTACTAAATATTCTTGCCGGATTCTTTCGCAACTGTCCAGACATAAATTCATAAGATCTGACATTTACAGCTTGTGCGCATTCATGAGATAAATACTCGAACCAGAAGAGTTTTTCTACATCCGTCCCCCCTTCTGGCGTTATATAGGTCATGGAAACCGAGTAAATACGAACCATGTTTTAATTTGTTATACGCACTCATAGTTTTATAAATATTCCGAAAATATATTTTTTAATAATAAATACACAAAAACCTCTTAACCACAAACTTTCTTTAATTTACCCTAATGTACATTTCAGTTACAAAGTAACCATCCTCAGAGGGATAACATACAAAGACTCATAACATAACAGTCTTTGTATGTTATCCCTCTGAGGATGGTTACTTTGTAACTGAAATGTACATTAGGGTAAATTAAAGAAAGTTTGTGGTTAAGAGGTTTTTGTGTATTTATTATTAAATTCAACCACAATATATTCCTAATAAATAGCATATTTTTTAAATTTATTATGTTATCCATCGTCTAATTCTGGGGCTTTCTAACTGGGAGGTGCGTAGAAGGTAATCATTGGGGAGCGTGGAAAACAGCAAACTGCCTACAAACAAAAGGGTGCGTCCTCAATTAGGTATACCAGCGAGTAAACTGACGTGGCATGTGCATACTAAACTACGTCATTTTATTTTTAATAATCTTTAGTCTATATAGACTCTTTTTTTTAAGTTATGATCTCTCAAGGATAACATCTATGGAACATAATAACCGTCTTTATTATATAGTCCTTTTCTCCATTTTATTTGAGGAAACTTATATAGGGCATATGCTATATGCCCTAAGAGGTTTTATATATATTATATTAGATATGGTGATATGTTTTCTTGTAATATAGTTAATAAATTAAAAATATTTCAAAAACAAGAATACTTTTAATAAATACATTCATTAAAAGTATTCTTGTTTTTGAAATATTTTTAATTTATTAATTATATATATATATATATATATATATATATATATATGTAAGAGGTTATTTATATATATATATATATATATATATATATATATATATAACCTCTTTATATCCAGGCTAAATTTTAAGAATTATGTTGTGGAAAACCCCGAAGTCTCGCACTGTATGATTGCCGCATTATCATTTGGAAGGTTAAATTATATTAATGTAATTATATATTTATATTAAAGTAAATAAAATTATCAGATGTTTAAATAACCTAACATGCTTTAGTTTCATACTAAGATTGTAATTCTTGAACAAATTTAAATAGGATGGGACGCGACGTCATGTCAGTGATATGAGAGGAGAGGCGCAGAGTCTAAAAGACTGTGAACCCAAGGTCTAAATTGTTAATAACGGTAAAATTGTTGACAAAGGCTAGTACTTAAAAAAAATGTTTTAACAATAGTTTTTACTGTAGGGTTCTTTATTTTACCTAATAAAAGAACTGCAATTCTTAACAGTTAACAATGTACCAAATGCCTGAATTAAAGTATTAATGAAATGTTAACTTAATTAAAAAGTTATAATCTAAAAGCCTTATGTAAATACCAAATTTTCAAATTCAGAGAATATCAAAAGCAAATATTAAAAAATTCCCCTTAGAATCTCACTAAAAAGTAGTTTATACAACCAGAATAGTTTTGACGACGATGCCGCCTTCATCGCCCATAAGCTTAAAGCAATGAAGCCAATCTCAGAGTAAGAGCATCACTTAAAGAAGGCGACATGGTCACCGAAACTGATCTGATTGAATAAACTGGTGTTTAGTGAAATGTTGAGTGCATTTTTTTTTTGTGAATTATTCTCACTAACTAAACTCTAATAACTCTATAACTACGATATAGTACAAAAAAACTGAAAAAATAAATTTTAACTCCTGTAAATTTTTCTACAATTTTATAAAAAAATTTTTAAAAAATATTTCAAAAAACTTTACAAGAATTCGAGATTACATAGCATAAACAAAAGCTCTATGATCTTTAAAAAAACTATTTTATTTGCAAATTTTCTGAAAAACAAACGGCATAAAGTAAAGTGCAATGCGGTTGTGACGCCATTTGGCAGATCATAAACTTATACGGAGGCTCGCAGTATGCAAACATTGACTGGAGTTCATGGAACGAACTTGCTCTAGCAAAGATTTACTTATATAAAAGTGGGGCTGCGTTTAGAGCAAAATTCATTTTCCTCGTCAGATTACATCTTTCGGGGGAAATGAAAAGAGATAAATAACACGTTCAGAAAACTACATAATATTTGAAACCATTCAAATGAGTTTTTTTTTAATTATCATACACTACATCCTTGGTTTTAAGGGGTTTTCTGGAAATTTTGAGGGAAAACACTTTTTTAATGAAAACCTCTTTCCATAAATAAAAAACCCTGTTTCTGTTTAAAATTATAAATGCCTGAATTTTATAATTATTTCATAAACAGCTCTTGATTATTTAAAAGGTTTTACTTATTAGACTGCATCTTAAGATACTAACGATTTACTAAATTTGACAGTTTTTTCGAAAACCAGTTAGTCAAACTGTACTGTTCGGAGAACGGAAACCAAACTATAGGCCTACTGAAAAAATATTTTTTAAATACTTCTTTAAAATTGTATTACATATTTACTGTTTATAACGAATTACACTTGAGTTAATAAAACAATAATTTTTCAAACCAAACAGTAATTGAAATTGAAATCAATACCTTTACAACAATATACTTTTATTAAATTGTTTTGAAAATTCGGTGAGAATTTGCTATCTCGACTAATGTCATAAAATTTATGTTTATTTTTATTCCAATATAAAAATATTGTGATTTCTGTACTTCAAATGTCCAAAGTTCATAATTTTTCAGCTGCATTGAATTTCGTTAATTAATTGTTTAAATTTAGTTGCGAAACTTCCGCTCGACAGCTCTGCTGTTATAGTCGCTTAGGGAAAACTTTATAATGTTGTACCCCATCAGGGACAGAAATAGCAATTAGTTTTATTTTACAGTAATGAAAAATGTGACAACTCTTACAATTGCATTATAATATTCTGCCTCATGTCATGTAGGGTTCCTACGGTAACCTCATATAAGGCTAAGTGCCACAGAATCGGTATCGTATCTGTTTAACGTCTATAATACGCACACACTCACAGATGCACTGAAAACCAACCACTAGATGTTTGAACAGGAAAACGCATATCATGCTAACCAAGTTCCACAGAAACGGCATCTATTTATCGTCTGTAATATCCACACACTCACAGATGCACTGAAAACCAACCACCAGATGTTTGAACGGCACACCGCATAGAAGGAACTCATTGCCACAGAATTGTCATTTATTTAGCGTCTTTAATACGCACACACTCACAGATGCACTGAAAACCAACCACCATCTGCCTGAATTTGAGTATTTTCATTGGCGTGGCCCATTAGAAACCTCCGCATTGATTGAAAACCTCCTCACTGAATATCAAACCTCAACTTAAGTAGAATACATGATGCCATAATAGGCCTACAGCTTTGGCAATGTGTCTTTTGCGCCTCTCAATGGTCAAGTGGTTTTTTAAAATCTACACTATAAACATTAACTTCTTCATAGAATATTTAAATAAAAAAAACTGCCATCCTTGATTTAAGCCTACAGTTTTAATAAGTTGTTGAGTATAGCCGGGGTCTCCAACCTACGGCCCGCGGGCCACATCCGGCCCCCGAACAGATTTTTTCCGGCCCGCGGAACCTAGCATACTGAAAACAAAAATTTGATTTGGTAATATATTTCCTTTTAAGCATGTTTACCATTTAATATGAGTACAGTACTCATCTCTCACCTTCTCTCACTTCTTTTCTCTATAAGTGTAAAACTAGCTGTAAGTAAAAAACTAAGCAAGAAAATTTAAAAACCCACCACTGAGCTTTTGGTTAGAAAACACGCCGTGGGTGTATGGGGGGGGGGGTAATGCTATACTCTGAAATATTGCCGGCCCGCCTTTCCTCCAAAATGTTCGATTTGGCTCTTGAGTAAAAAAGGTTGGAGAGCCCTGGTGTATAGTAACGTTTTATATTCAGTCAACGTTATTCATAGCTTCAGTTAATTAGATGCAAGTTACAAAATTATATCGGACAAAAGTATTAATGCGATTTTATTTCTAAATATAACTTTTTAATATAACTTTTTCAAATCTTCTGGCCCTATTAAGGTTATGGTCCAGAAAAAGCGACCAGCGAAATAAGCGAACATGTCCTGGTCAGAGTTATGAGTAAGGATAACGTTAATTAACGTTAAACACCTGCAGCTGCTTGGGGGTCATCACGTTGACCATGGCTTGGGTATACTCCTCCGAGCACTTATCCACAGTTCACCCCACGTAACCTGGTGTTTCCGCCTTCAATGTTTACTTTTACACTAAATTATCTTTTATACTTCACCAGCACCCCCCCCCCTTCTTAATTATAGTATTGAAAGGCGTTTCTGGTAAGCCCCCTAGCTTTAATACTGTTCAGTAACTCAGAAGGAAATTATTTTCGGGGGAAGTATCTGGGCAGGGATTAGAATATTCCAATGGTATTTCAACTAATTTTTAAACCAAGGCAAAATTTAAAAACATTATAAGCCTATACCATTTTATGGCATTCTAACCCTTAAAATTAGACAAATCTAATAAAATACATTCAAAATTTACGAGTACTCAAGGTATATTATATTTAGGTATAGGGTATTACATTTAGCAAACAAACTAGAAGGTTCCAAAATACAACACGGTCTAAATGGAAAGATTTTATTTCTAAAAAATAAAATGAAACTAGTCTTTGAAAGTTTGTTAAGACGTCATCTACTGTTCAAGTAATACTCTCATTGATATAACCCGTATTTAGTTTATTTAGGCGCTAATCGTAAACTCCTCAAATATAAGGCCATCCATAAACTAGGCTGTGCAGATTGAAGTCTGTTACGGACATAGCACGCACATTTGATTAAAACCGTTTTATTGAATTGTAAAGCTGTATATTTAAATTGTTTGAAAGTTATATACAATCTCACAAAAAACAACCATGTCTAAAGTAGTCTTTTTAAGTCAAGAAATATTTTCCTTATAACTCTCCAAGGAGGTTAACCCCTAAAACTGCACCTCTTTATGGCACTAGTCCTCATAAAGAAAGGAAACCAGTAACTTCTGATAAGAGAATACCGATTATTAACTTTTTTTGCAAACAATCTTTCATTTAGATTTTTTGTAAACAATCTACTTTATTAATGTTTTTTTCTGTAAACAATCTTTGCTTTAGATTTTTTGTAAACAATCTACTTTATTAATATTTTTATCTGTAAACAATCTTTGCTTTAGATTTTTAATCGACTTCAAAAAAGGAGAAGGTTCTGTATTCGATCCGTATGTTTCTTAAATGTTTGTTCCACTATAGTTTTGGAAGTATTTAACCGACCAAAATGATTTGCTTGTAAATGAAAGGGGAAACCCTTCCGGTGGTCCCACTATAGTTACATCCCAATCCTTCTGATTTGGAGACAATAATACGCTATTTTAACCTTGAATGAACAAAAACAATTTTTTTAATAAGGATTATGGACTATAAAATAACTAATAAGCGAAATAAACAATCACATCATTTATTTATGTAGTATTCTGTCTTATATAAAAATAATATAGAATAAAAAGGGTTTATAACGAATGTTTTTTTCATTTCTTGCTTGAGAAAGCCGCTTAGAACGGCATCATAGAATTCTAATGAACGAATTTTCCTCATGAAAGCGGCTTTTTTCGATGGTTCTACCCATATCGATATACAACTTGATACAACTCGAATGAGATAAGCCAAATGAAATACACTGAAAATGCGATTTAATCAATTTACCATAATCAAGATATTCAATAATCTCCAGGTGAAAACTTCATTGTTTCACTAAATATCAACAGATAAATTAATTAAATATAACTTTATTATCAATTTTCACTTTATTTTGAAGTTCTGTTTTTACAGGTTTATCCCAGGCTATTAAGCCTTAAGATACGCCCCCTGCTTTTGAAAAATGAATCAGGCCTAATGGTGACGAAAATGTGACAGCATTTGCTCACATAATCGTTCAGTCATTCAGCTTCAACTTAGTGGTTTTAGGTGTGTTATGATGATGAATGCAATCCAAGGAGACAAGGGCACAGGGGTTGTCCAGTGTATAACAACTTATCTCCAAGGACAATAATAGTCAAACTGAGTAATCGCCTTGAAGAAAATGATAATTACGTTTTTTCTTAAAAAAAGAATGATTCCCCCTATAGTATTACTGCGATTGAGTCGTAGCGGTTTTAATCCAGGCTCGATTCGCCCAACTGTCCAAGGTTTTTTAACGGATTTATTGCTTTCTTGAACCCTACAATATGAACTTAAAAACCCTAAAGTCCTGTATTTTTCAATCACTTCTTTAATTTCTATCACGTAAGAATTTATTTTAGTTTCTATTTATTTTTACTTATGGAAGGTAAAACAAAACAAAAGTAAAAACATTTATCATTCTTTTCACTCTTGTGAAATTGTTTAGAATAAAATGGGGTAGCTTTGTGTCAAGAATGTTCAATTTATTAGGACGACGTATTTTCAACTTTTTTTCAAATCAGTATACTTAAGTTACTTGAACAATTATTTTTTTTAAAAAAAGGACAAATTACTTTTAGGAACGACGTCCTTATAAACTGATTATTCTTGACTCGTTAAAACAATGATATAATTCTAAGAGCACAAACACGTTGTGTGTTAAAAATTGGAACCATTTAAATTGATTGACTCAGAAAATTCCCGAAAGTAACAGTCTTTGTTCGCATAAGGAAACTATTAACGGATAAACGAAGATATAAAAATAGGGGTTCAAAAAAATTTGTAATAAAATACCTTTCTTCGCGAAAAAATAATAAAATAAATTAACGGAAGTTAGAGGAAACCCCTAATTGAGAGCAGAATGAAATCTGGAGTAATTAAACACAAGCAGAAAGAAAAAATATAGAAAAGCGCAAAAGTAGCAGGAAAATACCAACTTATTCAATTCTTGGTTTAGAAAATTTAAATACGATTCACAAATATTAGAAAAACCGTTTTACCGGTCGCCTGATTTTTTAATGCACTAAGTTTAGTTACCAGTAAATAAGAACTGTAGCAGTTGTCAATATACAATTAATTTACGTTAAATTACCGAAAGATATTTTGGCCTGACATTTTACTTTTTAAATTTTAAACACAATTGTGGATGGATTTTTAAATGAAAGAAGCAAAATTTCTCGAAGGCCTAATCCGAATCATGTTACTTCGTTTTAATTTCAAATAAGTTTTTTCTAATCTCTAATCCCACTTTATCTACAGTTACTGTTTTTTTACCATGACACCGTTTAGCACTATTTGTCTGCTCTACAAAAGTGAGGAAAACTAACAACAAATTTAGCGTTAAACTATAAATTAGCATCATTACACGAATCATAAATGTAAATTAGCATTGTGAAAAAAAACTGTAACTAACCTAACTTGTTTACATACATCTGAGCATATTTACCTTTCGACAGTTGATAACAGAGACATAGGCTTCTAAATCTGCTACAGAAGGTTACACTACACACTTTCTGACTCTCTCGGCAACCACACAACACAGACTGTCTTGTGGCAATTTGTCTCGCTCTAGCGGGATAGTTTTCTTTGTTTTGCAGACTCCAGTCCCGAACCTGTTCAAGACGCGGTATATTTAAAACCGCTTGTTAAATGATTTTAAAAAAATCTTTCGTCCGAGTAGTGTAACGCGAAAATCATCAATGTTTGTTGCGAATTGCGGAAAAAGTTTTTAAAAAATATTTAACCATTGCCAATTCTATGGTGGCCAATGAATTGTCCTATATGGAAACTACATTAATAGATATGTATTTAGACTTTTATGAAATAATTTTCTCATTTTTATCATAGAAGAGGAATGTTTTTATTCGAATTAGCAACTAAACTTTAAAAATATTTGTGACCATATAAAAAGCAAAAACATTGTCAAAAAGAGTGTTAAAAATATTTGTAAGCAACATCCCTTGTGATTTGTTGTTCAAACCAATATACGAAATTTTACATTTGAACTTAGTAAAATTGTCTAACTTATCATTAAAGTAATTTATGAAAACCCTACTGAGATATGAAGTTTTAGATCGGATCAATCGATCTTCATCAGTCAGTTTTCTCTCAGTAAATCTTTAGTAAATTCTAAATTTTCTTTAAATATAAGTCCAGCAAGTCATTATCAAGTTTAATAATAATTAGTTAACAAATAAGTAAACAACCGCTTTATCTGATTATGCTTTTGGCTACTGTAAAAATATGTAAAAGACATTCTCAGTATAAAATATTTCCCAAAATAAAATTAATATCCATTGCTTTTTATTTTATATACTTTAGTTTAAAAAAACATGACTATATAGATATTTTTATATTTATGTCAACATCTTTATAAACTTTGTGTACTAATTATATTGTAATTTCAACAATTTAAATTTTAAAAATTACAGTGAAAAATTCTGTTATTCAGCGAAAACCAATAGAAATTTTGAAATTTTTAGCTTAAAAAAATAACACAAAAACGTTTACTTAATGCCCTCAAATTATCAAAACTATCTAATATAAATCTGTTTTCCTTTTTTTAGCCTCCTGCATAATTGAATCGTTTGTTACAGAAACCTGCGAAGTCTACTTTTCTAAACTTTCAGCAAACAACAAAAAAACCTTCTAACCTAACAAAAGTAGTTAATTTTTGTTTAAAACAAATAAGTTACTTAATGTTTTTTTCTAAATATATGTTGCTTGTAATAAAGTTTCAACTATTTTATTTTATTTGTAAAAAAATAATAAAAATTATTCATTTGATGGGTTTCTGAAGTAAAATATCTTTTCATAATAAAAAAAAGTTAATTCTTATAGCCAAATTTCAATTATTTTGTAGAAGGAGGATATTTAATAAACAAAGTACAATGCTATATACTTAAACATTTAAAACAATGAATGAATCTTTAAAAAATCATTTAAAATTTTTCCCAATGTCTATACGATATAGGACTACTTCATGTCATATGGGTATATGGAACCTACTCATCTTCATATCCCCCCTACATTGCATTCCGCCCCCTTAGTTGGTCCCTGGAGAATATTGTTGAAGGTTTTTGAAGTCATTGAGTTTTTTTATGTATATTATTGGCACCTTCCAAATGGTGCGGTTGCAATGTTGGGAGTTCAGGAATTGCACTATACTTTTTCAAGGTAAATGTTAAGAATGTAAAGCCATTAATAAAGTGCCTATCAAAAACTTTACCTGGTTGTAGATTTCTCATATATCAATTCTTTGTAAGTTGAGACTTTGAAAGGAATTATTTCTCCTTAGGGAAACTCTTCCAGAGGTTTGATTCAAATTCTTTTTATAAAACTGGCGCCATCAATATTGAAACTATAATTCATCTCACTAGTTACTTTGAGGACAGTAAAATTCCCGATCTCTTTCTGTATCATCATCAGTAGATGGACAGCATTTTTGGGGACGTTTGCAATTAGGTACATCAGGAACATATTTTTGTGGAACAATGTTGTCTTTACATCCTTCAACTTTTATTCATGATTTTTGTGTGACACTCATATTATATTTTCTCTCATTAGTAATACATCTTTTTTTTCATTTCAGGTTCATCTTCGGAACTTCCACTAAGCATTCTTAAAAAATGAAATACTATAAAGCACAAAGTAGAACTACAAGAGAATTGATTATAACCTCAGTATTTATACGTTACCCTCTCTCTACAACTGTAGGGTAAAATAAAACTGTAATACCAGGTTGTTGTTCAGGAGTAGTAGTCATAACAACCCAGCTTGCCTAATGACGAATATCGCAGAAACACGTTATATGGTGGTGCTTGACGAGTTTCTGCAGGAATATTTATATTCATTAAAATAAATAACCCATATGGAGGCAGGCCAATTTGACATACCATATGAGTTCATGGAAGACGAAACTTAAACAAAAAGAAAATGATGTATTACTATTGAAGGATGTAAAGATAACATGGTTTCATAAAAATTTGTTCCTAATATACCTATTTGGAAATGTCTCCAAAATGCTGCCAGCTGTTGATGACAATACAGAAAGAAACCGGGAATTTTACTGTCCTCAAATTAACTAGTGAGATGATCTTTAGTTTAAATACTTGGTTGTGTTTACATGTGCGTTTATATAATCTTATTCAGAATATGTGAAAATATCATTTTTGATCAAAATGTCAGTTGACTTGTTTCTGAAATGAACAATTCAATTTAAGTTAATGCCAATGATGGACCTGGAAAATATTATTTATGTTTGAGAAGATTACAGGGGAAGGTAATGACAGGAACATAAAATCTGGACTCTCTTGGATGAAATGTGTTCAAGAGGGCACTATTTTTACTGTTACCCTCAATTTTATGACTTCCAGCTATTATTATCTATAAAATGATGCAGATTTTGGTTTGGAAGAACTTGATGTAAAAAATATTCATTTCCTTAAAAAGACGGGTATCACACATGCAAGAAAAAAAATGGTTTTTGGTGAAGCAGATGACCGCGGTTGGGTTTATTATAGGGAAATATGTTAGAAACATTATTAAACCACCCTCTTAGTACATTTAACCAGCTAGGACTTTCAAGAATAGCATTTCCAAAATTCCAGCTTTTGCTTTAGAAAACCAAGAATGTTAAGCTTTTTAGGAAATTGTGATATGTTATACGTCCATAAGTTCATCCCTCCAGTGTATCATATCTTCTTTAGAAGTATAAGGAGCTCACATGGTACACCTGGTATAGGATTTTTATTTGAAGATTTGGGTGAAAATGAAAGGCAGGTGAAGGGAAGAAGGCGAAGTTGAAGAAGAAAAAGAAAATGTAAATCAGTAAAACCTCAAAAATAGGGACATTACTTTACCTTAAGGTTTAGAGTAAGGTTTCATATAACACTGAATAACTATTTACTTTGACAATATTACTGAGTTGTCTTAGAAAAAACAAAGTGGCTTAAGTCTTCAAAACTTAAAAAACTCACCTAATGAAGAAAACCTATTAATTCTATGAATAATTGCTAATATAGACTTCCAACTTTAATGTAGTATTCAATTTATTAGTTTTCATATGACCTTTGGGACAAAACCATTCACCTTCGAAGATTATACTTCAGTGATTTAGACAAAATTTACTCTGATCACTCTCATATAGACACTATGTAGACATTTGCATATAGTTCCATTTACTTTTTGTTTAAATGAAGACAGTTTTTTTTAGAGACATGTTTTTTGCTAATTTGAACAATAACTGAGTTTCACCTCTCCTATAATAGTTATTCTCATTTATACTAAACATCCAACATTTATTTTATAATGGCTATCCAAATATTAGTTGCTTCTATATTCTAGTGTATACATATATTAGTGGAGCATCATCTCTCCAAACTAATTGATACCAAAACAATTCAAATGATGAATTTGTTTAGGTTCCATACAGGTTAAATATTATATATTGTTATTAAGAATATAATATGGTCACCCATAACCTTCGTGCTTAAAGGCTAATACAATTTCTAGATTTAAAGAATGCTGCTTTATTGCAATAAAGTAACTTTAAAACAAATTAATAATAATTAAAATAACTTGTTATTGGATCATTTTGCACTAACCCATAGTCACAACATTTACCGCAGATGTATAGTTTCAAAACTTATCTCAGACCCGTGCTCCTGACATATAGGGATGACTCATAATTTTTACATTTAGCGCCAATGAATAGGGTCACATTAACCCATTTCAACCCACTGTCGACAAATGTCTACGTCAAATGTAAACATTTTTCTATCAAAGCAGAATGGACTTTTTAGACGAGGGATATTTTTGTCTGTATCATTGGTACATACTGTAACAGCCTGCAGTGTTGACCTTCACTGGCGGCAGTAAAGACGTGTCTAGTGTTTGAGGTTAGGTAGAGCTGTTCCAAGCGTGATGGATAACTTCAAATCGTAAGCGTTTTACTCTTTTATGATGTAGTTTAACCTTATTTTCTTATTATAAATGCAGTAATTATAAGACAAACTATTTAAATAATCTTCTAATTACACTTCAGTAAGTTGCATAACGATCATGTGACGACTTGAATTATGAGGTCGACATTTGTCGACAGTGAGCACGGATGGGTGGGGTTGAGGATACGAAACCTATTTGGGATTTTTTTTTATAGGTTGACAGTAGAGCAGATTGCAACACTCATTGAGGAAGATGATGATATTCTTGATGGGAACATATACCTTGAACCTCCAGAAAATCCAATATTGAGCGACGGAGACAGCGATGACGAAGACGCCTCAGGTGATATAAACAAACTGTCTGGAAACCAGCTACGTGGTGGAGCTGTATGTTCAGTGAGGAAAAAAACAGAAAACGGTTTACAGAGATTCCGAACAGACGGAGATTATATTGTAAGTAATGAAGAAAATAGTGAAGGTTTTATACCTTTGACACCAACTCAAAGTACATCTAGAGAGCAATTTCACATTTTAGATCAAGCACTGGCAATCGAAGATGCCTCTGACGTCCCCACTGATTTTTCTAGTACAACTACACTCGTGACAAATATAAAAAATAGAAAAAGAAAACAAAACCCTATCAAGAAAATTACACATGTGGAAAACGTAGAGAGAAAGAAAAATTTGGCCAAAGCAAAGAAAATTAAGAAGTTTAGAAATTGGAAGAAAGAAGATATACTTGACAACTCCTCCATTGAATTTGCTCGCCCAACATTTTTAGAAAATTCCTTTTCTCCTGTTGAAGCTTTTGAATATTTTTTTGACGATGAAGTTTGTGACTATATTGTCGCATGCACAAATGAATTCGCGGTTGAAAAAGGTAATCTGTCATTCACTATAACAAAAGGTGAACTGCGTATTTTCTTTGCTATTTTATTTTTATCTGGTTATAATGTGATGTCCAGAACTAGAATGTATTGGGAACTGTCCGAAGATGTTCACAATACCGCAGTGGCAAATGCGATGTCCAGAAATCGATTTCAAGATATTATGAGATACTTACACTTTTGTAAGAATGCTGAATTAAAAATTGATGATAGATTTGGAAAAATACGGCCTGTAATGACTATGCTAAATGAAAGATGGTTACACCATTTTCCAGGTGATTCATATCTGTCAATTGATGAATCCATGGTGCCGTATTTTGGTAGGCATGGAGCAAAACAATACATCCACGGAAAACCCATTCGCTTCGGATACAAGATTTGGATTCTTGCCACAAGACTTGGGTACATTGTTCAGGGTGTACCCTACCAAGGAAAGGGCAGTACAACGATGATCCCTGAGCTTGGGCTGGGAGGCTCTGTTGTAATTGATTTACTATCTAAGCTTCCGCAAGACAGGCGTTACAGCTTGTTTTTTGACAATTTTTTTACCTCTTTTCGTCTTCTTGAGACATTGAAGAAACACGGCTATGACGGAACTGGTACTGTTCGAGGTGACCGAGTAGAAGATGCCCCCTTACCTAATGCTAAGAGTATGAATAAAGAAGCTAGAGGTACATACCATCAAGTGACAGATGTAGACACCGGGATTACACTTGTTCGATATCACGACAATAACGTGTTTACAATGGCTTCAACATCAGCTGGCGTAGCTCCCACAGGAAAAGCTAGACGTTGGTCAAAAGCCCAGAAAAAGCACATTACTCTGGACCAACCTGCATGTATTGTTTTGTATAATACATATATGGGAGGAGTCGACCGTATGGACGAAAACATAGCATCGTACAGAATAAACATACGAAACAAGAAGTGGTATTGGCCCATGGTCTCCTACTTGTTAAATGTTTCAATGAACAATGCGTGGTTGCTTTTCCGTTTGAATCCAAAAGGCCGTGCAGAAAATCTGGACTTTCTTGGTTTCATTAGGTATGTTGTAAATGCCTATTTAGCAACATACAGAGTTTCCCGTTTTTCTGCAGGTAGACCCAGTACGAAAGTATCAAGCAGGGT
The DNA here is from genome assembly GCA_036971475.1 of Prosapia bicincta. Lineage (NCBI taxonomy): Eukaryota > Metazoa > Arthropoda > Insecta > Hemiptera > Cercopidae > Prosapia > Prosapia bicincta. Next base: position 122,946,768 of record JBAIZL010000003.1, read on the forward strand.
CCTGCCAGAAGTCCGCTACAGTGGTACAGGACACTTCTTGCAAACAGTGGAAAAACAGGTGCGCTGTGCACAATGCGGAAAAGCTACAAGGAAGAAATGTAAAGTATGTCATGTCGGGATTCACACTAATTGCAACGAAGAATTTCATTCTCGCTAAATAGACCTTACAAACAGTGCCCCATTAGCTGTAATATATCTTTGTACGATTAAATATAGAATATTGAAATGATTCCTGTTGTTATTTGTTATTACCATCTTTTGATTATGTTTTTAGTATAATATAACAGCCCACCTCAACCGTGCTCACTGTCGACATATGTCGACGCACCTCTGGTATAGTAGGCCCGTCCCGATCGCGCTCACTGTCGACAAATGTCGACACGTCGTAATTACGATTAGAAATACTTGAAATGTATTATAAACATTATTTAGTATTTACTCTGATAGTAAGAAGCCACATTTTAAAAGGGTATGCAAAAATTCAGAAAAAAAATAATTTGGGCTGAAATGGGTTAAATATAAATAAGTAAATTTTTGTTTTCTCAATGATTGGTTCACAGATCGTTCATATAATCGATGCTTTCTACTGCATAAAATAAAATATTTATTAGTATACACGCACACATACGCGTTCGCGCGCACACACACACATACACAAATACAAACACACACACACAAACACACCTACCTCTCTATATATATATAAGGTTATTAAATTACAAATTACACTTTTCTTATTACTTACGACCAGACATTTGTTATCTAAAAGTTGTTAATTGTTAACTTACATTTGGAGGAAACGTTTTCGTCTTACGACTTCTTCAGCCTCGTATTTTTGCCGCTAGGAATGTTGTGCTTCCTCGGTACCATTTTTTAGTTAACAAATGCCTGGTCGCAAGTAATAACAAAAGTGTAATTTGTAATTTACAACCAGCTCGTCATGAACAGGGACAACATTTTGTTATTAAATTATTTAATGTTCAAACATTTTCACTAAATGACGCTGCCTGCATAATAATATCAACCTTTAGTAAACGAATGAATATTGATTAGTATATAAATTTATAGAACATTGAAAATGTATACTTACCAAAGTGTACCAATAATGTATAACTTTGTTTTGGATCTGTGATAAAGTTAAACAATGTTAAACGAAAATAATTATTATAAAGGCTATGAAACTATTTCATAACAGAAATGGCCGGGATTGGTAGGAATTGTATTCGGCTTTGTATAAACCTATTTTCAAATGTATCGTATCAAAATAGATGTGTTTCAGTGACAAATTTAACAACATTAAGACATTACCAAAATTTAGCGACCTCATTCAGAAAACCACCGATAAATTATTGTAGAACATACTGTAAGTAAATTTTTGTTTTGATTTCCATGCCGCCCAACATATTTTTATGAATTCCTCTAGCATTACAAATCAAAATGATTAATGCAATTTATATTATGTTATATATTGGGCGTAAAAACGTTTCTTGTACAGTATTTGGTAATATAATTTAGTTTCTCAGTTTTTAATTTAAAGTCCATTGATAAATCATAACCTCAATCTCAATCACAGTTTTGCTTTGTTAGTCTTTATGTAATATAAAAAAGACCTATTGTCTTATTTCTTTTTTAAAATAAATTTTTATATAATGAAAAACATTTTTTTATTGTTTTGCAAAATTTTTGATTAGTTTGATACAGATACAGCTGCATTTTTTTAAAATCTAGTGAAATATTTATTGTTAGTTTACAGTATGTATTTATGTCTATAAAGCATATTTTGTATATATATATATATATATATATATATATATATATATATATATATGTATGACCATGATTGTTGGTCAAGGTCCCAGAGAAATCCCATTGAACCAGTAATATAAGGAGTACACGTATTTTGTTCATTTCATAATACAGTTAGCATTCTATAAGTTTTTTGTGTGTTTTTAATTGATGCATAAAGTAAAACAACATAATGTTAATAATTTTTTTTACTTTCATACTTCACTTAACACACACAGTACACTGATAATATCTTTTATTTACTAAAACTACTCAATTAATCTTTGTATACATAGCTCCACAATTTTTTGTACGAAATATTTTGCATAACTCAGGACATGCCTGAGTATTCCAAACTGGAATTGTGTTTCAGTTGTGCTAGTAACTGAATAAGACATTTCGATATTTCCTGAAAGCTATGCCACAGAAAAAATTATAAAACCTGACACCCACAAAACTATAAAATTCACCCCATCGTGTTTATTTATAAATTAGAACACCACCTTTTACTAGATTACAATATAGGTTCACAAATTATCTGGTTAAGGTTTTCATTTTTAAAAAGAATAATTTATTAGCATAAACTAGCAATTTGATGCTTAAAGAGAAAGATAGCTCTATCCTTCAATTTTATCTGGTTTTGTATTTACAATATCTAAGCCAATTCACTGCAGAGGATTTACCTCTAGCTTAGAAACTTTATTTATTTATTTACTAATTCTATTTTAAGCAGACATTTTTTAGGTTTATTGTAATGTAAATAAAATAGTGCTCTGTTTCATAGATAAACTTTGAATTTAAAAAGTTTTTGTGATCTGTGTTGTAAAGTCAGGGTTTTTTTTTAATTTATGAGACATTTTATTATTTTTTCCATGTCCCTGACAACATTTTATATATCTGTATTTATTTTAAATTTATATTTTTGATTTATTTATATATTCAGGTTCACATTGAAGTATCTATATATGACATTTTTTTCTATGAGTTTGTGGCAGACATTTATCCACACGTTTCTTGGTCATCCTATTTATATATAGTCTTCACTCTTTACTAATGTCAGAAATAGGTCACTTTTAATTGCTATGACATGGCATTACAAAATAATTTGTTTGACCTGTATCCAACTATTGTAATAAAATTGCAACTAATATAAAAATAACATAGTTTTGTAATAGTACATACAATTTACTAGAAGTTAAATTATACTAAATATATGTAGTATTTTATAAAAATTATACAAGTTAGAGAACAAAAATATTGTAGATGACAATAAAGAGCCTGTAGTTTTAATATTATTAAAATGCTAATGCTATTGACAGTTGTCAATGCAGCTGTCACCATGATAGTGATGTGCCGGTCATGGTGACCCACAGCGACTGTTTGTTAGTGCATACAATTAATTGGTGACACTTGAGTCTTGTTAGGTTATGAGCTATTTGGATTGATATAAAGTAGAGTAAATTATTATTTTACTTTTAATAAAGCTTTATCATTAATGATAGTGAAATAGACAGAGTTTTAGCAGCCTTTGACGAAAGTCTTTCTTCACAATATGAATCGAACATTATTGAAATTGAGTTTGGGAGTGAAGCTTATCCAGAAAAAGGAAGAGCTGATCTGTTCAGAAACACTGACTCATAACAGAGTGAAAAGCAGGAAGATACAATAGATGATGACGTTAGAAACTACTTTGGATGATGATATTCCTCTCGCTTACAGATGATACTTTGTAAATAAAAATAAAACCAATTGGGAAATAGCCGAAACTACTCAAGCTATTCGTACAAGAAAAAGAATTTGTATTGCACCTAGCTGTCATTCAAGGTGCAGCAAAAAATGCCAAGTCCCAACTGAAATGTTTTTAGTTTTTTTTACAAATAAAACATTTTACAGAGTCGAGTATAAATGCGGGTCACTATGGCCCACAGCGACCTGAATCAGCTACACAGTAGATGCGATTGTTCTAGGATTAAGAACACATATATAAAAGTTCATCAAATTAAAGTTATCTTATAAGACAAAACACTTGGTATACTTATTACAAATTCTTTGTAATCGAGGGGGTCCAACAGGTCAAGAGACAGTCCCAAATCCATATACAAAATTATAAAGCAATTTGAAAAGTTAATTCTATTAAATATGTTGACAGTTTTACAACATTTGTTACTTTTAACCATTGATTGCATACCAATTAGTAGTCAGTGTTTCTATAGTTGCTTCATAGAACAATATTTATGATGTTGCTGTATGAAATTTGTGTACAAAAATAAGGAGTAAACATATAATTTAGGACTTGGTGTGATACACATTACTGATAAACTGTGCTTATTTTATTGTTTGACATTAGTTTTAATAATAATTTCTAAAGGTTAAAATATTAGAATATAAGTAGAATTTATAATATTCAGTTAGTTAGATAGTAACTAAATTTTTATTTAACATCTTGAGTTAAAAAAAAAACTAATACTGTGTCGTAAAATACTCTGTATTTTCCGTGCATTACCTAAACATAATTTTAACTTTTTAAACAAATAAGAATTTTATTTTATAGATATTTGAACTAGATAATTTAGTAAAAAAGTATTGTTAAGAAAATAATGATTACTAAGTTTAACAATTTAAGACTGAAATTGAAGATTGTATCCTAACTTTGAGAAACAATTATTTAATTTAGTTTATAAGCTGCTTCTAACAATGAAATACAAACATAAAGGGATGACAAAGGAAGTGGTTGTGTTGCAGCAACCACAGATCAAAGAACAACAGAATCACCATTTTCGGGGCAGAAAATATCAGGTACAGCTTTTACAGATACAAGATCTTCAGGGAGTGGTAATAGTGAAGAAGAAGATAAGGAAGAAAGAGCCAAAAGAGAAGCATCATGGAGAACTATGAAATACTCTCTTATAGCAATAGGTTCTTCGATTGGTCTATTTAGCGGATATTTAGTATTCTCATTAGGTAAGTAAGTTTTTTTTCAAGTTATAGAAAATAAGCTTATTCTTTACGATGGAATGCTAGTTATTTTTTTGTGTTTACACTTTTAGTTATTCTTGAAATTATTTAATTCCTTCTTTTAGCTTACACTCTCCTTATATATTTATATCTTGTACAAATTTTCAATCGTTAATCAAATATGTTTTTTGTTTATCCAATCAAGTTAAAATACATTTTGTTCAACCTGTAGTGTATGACGGTTGATGTTAATGCAGTTATTTCAAATATTTATTCATTAATTAAATTTAAAAAAGGTAATGTCTTGGTTGTATTTTAACTGAATGACTAAATTTTTGAAATCCAGCACTTTAACACTGAGGCAACTTTCCCATAGCTAGAAATTTATTACTTGAAGATGTATATGCAATTATAAGAGAAAGGTTCCTTGTAATAATGAAGCATTACAAGAGATAGATAGAATGAGAAATATAGGCCATTAGCTTCATAAATTATAAACGAAAAAAAAGAATCCTAATAAATAGTTACAAACAAAAATAATAGTCCAACAAAACATACTGCATAGAGGAAAATGGAGGATTGCAAAATAATTTCCTTTCTATTTTGCCACTTAAAATTGTGATCATGTCATATGTATATAAATAATATTAATTGTAATTATAAAATAAAATTAACTGAGATAAAATTATTCTTTGTTGACCTCAGTAGATATTGTTTTGATTTTTTTTAAATATATTACTAGTTAATTATTATAGATCATTTAATGAGGCTAAAATTGCTAATAAATCCCTTACATTCAATGTGAAGAAACTATCATTTATATATGATAAAAAGTTAATACCCAGAGTACATCCGTTCATTTTACAGTGCGTAAAACTACAGTTCCTATGTTTCGCTAGAATCTCATCTTACTTCAGTCTTTTTTTGACAAAGATTATTTTAGATCAAAATATTTCAATAGTGTGTTAAGTTTTTATATGAGGTCTGTTCAAAAAATACGCGGACTGTTTGAATTACGCTGCTCAAGTTAGTTTCAGGAGAATCCGCTTGGTGTCACTAGGTTCGTATAAATCAGCTGATTAAAATGCGGTACTTCAGTCACAGATATCTTCATTTGTTGATGAGTTACACGCAGTTTAGTAAAGAATGGTTTTTTTCGTTTGTCGAATTTTAAAATGGACAGCCTGAAAGAGCAACGAATTGCTGTGAAATTTTGTGTAAAACTAGGGAAATCTGCAACAGAAACATTTGCCATGCTTAACACGGCCTACGGCGATGTTGCCATGAAACGTACTGCATGTTTCAAGTGGCATAAACATTTCAAAAGGGGCCGACAGTCGATTGGTGACGATGAGCATCCTGGATGTCCTTCAACGTCAACTGACGACCCACACGTTGACAAAATCAACACTCTGGTGCACGAAAATCGACGTCTGACTATTAGGGAGCTTTCCAAAGAGTGTGGGATATCAGTTGGATCTTGTCACAAGATTTTGACCGAAAAATCGAAGATGCACCACTTCGCTGCAAAATTTGTACCACACCTGATGACCGACGACCGGGTTTGTCGAGAACTGCTTGATCGTTCAAATAAGGATGAGAACTTTTTGTCAAGAATTATAACCAGTGATGAGTCATGGGTGTATGGTTACATTGAAACGAAGGTCCAATCATCCCAATGGGTGAGTCAAACGTTCCCAAGACCCAAAAAAGCTCGCCAAGTTCGGTCGAATGTCAAGGTGATGCTGACAGTTTTTTTTTATGCTAAGGGTGTTGTTCACTAAGAGTACCTCCCTGAAGGCTCTACAGTCAACCAGATTACCTACATTGAAGTACTGAAACGTCTGAGGGATGCCGTCCGATGCAAAAGGCCAGAACTGTGGAGAAGTGTTTACTGGTTTTTCCATCACGACAACGCTCCAGCTCACTCAGAACTCGTGAGTTTTTGGCCAAACACTCGATCACTGTTCTTTCACACACCCCACCCCACCTCTACTCACCTGACCTTGCTCCTTGTGACTTTTTCTTATTCCCAAAACTCAAAAAACCAATTCGTTGCTCCTTCAGGCTGTCCATTTTACAATCCGACAAACGAAAAAAAACACTCTTTACTAAACTGCGTGTAACTCATCAACAAATGAAGATATCTGCGACTGAAATACCGCTTTTTAATCAGCTGATTTATACCGACACCAAGCGGATTCTGAAACTAACTAGAGCCGCGAAATTCAAACAGTCCGCGTATTTTTTTAACAGAACTCGTATGTGTCTATTTATTTATTTCCAAGAGATTTTAGTTTTGGACTATTGCCATTAGGTAAGTCTGTCAGTCTCCTATCTAGTCCAAAAATTCCTAAATAATCTTTAAGCTCTACTAAAACTAGCCTAAATATATATATATATATATATATATATATATATGTGTGTGTGTGTGTGTGTGTGTGTCTATTTACAATGATTACAATATGTATTCTTGTGTATTAATAAAGAACTAAGTCAAAATACAAATACAAGAATTATAATTGAATTTACAATTATTTTCTTTTTTTGTAAATTCAATTATAATTCTTGTATTTGTATTTTGACTTAGTTCTTTATATATATACATACATACATACATATACAAAGAGTGCTTCAAACTCTATCACAATTGTTACAAGTTTAAAAATTAGGTAGTGTAAATATACGTAAATATTTCTTATAATTAGTGTATTTATGTTTTATCCAAAGTGAACAATAGCAGCAGGGGCCTAGAAACAAATGCAAAATTCAAACGGTAACTTTTAATTTTGTTACTAATTAATTAAAATTTGAAATAATAAACAATGTTAGGTATTCAATTATAAATTAAAAAACTGTTCCTGTAAAAATTATATAATATAGTTCTCTATAAATGAGAATATTTTTGTGACAAAATACACGTCAATTGATGCTAGGTGTTAAATTGTACCTATTGAGTGTCATGTCACGCATCTAATTAGATATCTAATGAGTTAAGTTTGTCATATATTTTCTTATATTTGGTTAATGTTTTTAGGAGCTCTAGAATGCTAGGTGTTAAATTGTACTTATTGAGTGTCACGTCACACGTCTAATTAGATATCTAATGAGTTAAGTTTGTTGTATATTTTCTTATATTTGGTTAATGTTTTTAGGAGCTCCAGGATGCTAGGTGTTAAATTGTACTTATTGAGTGTCACGTCACGCGTCTAATTAGATATCTAATGAGTTAAGTTTGTCGTATATTTTCTTATATTTGGTTAATGTTTTTAGGAGCTCCAGGATGCTAGGTGTTAAATTGTACTTATTGAGTGTCACGTCACACGTCTAATTAGATATCTAATGAGTTAAGTTTGTCGTATATTTTCTTATATTTGGTTGATGTTTTTAGGAGCTCCAGAGAAAGACCAAGATGGCAATGATGTAGAAGACAAGTTTAGTGATTTGCCGGTAGTTATACAATACTTCAAACGAATGTTTAGTCAGTTGGATTACTATAATAGAGTAAGTACTTGATTTAAAAAATTAAATATAGAATGTTAATAAAAATTTGTTTCCTGAACATTAATAAATGTTTTGGGAAAAATCTGTAACATATTTTTATATATGTTTTAGTCTTTAACACATTGAGTTCGGCGTGCTGTATATCCCATGCTGCACATGGGATATCCCACACCTTTTCCCGACCAAAGTTATTATGTCATTTGGTTGCCGCATTGATTTTAAGAACAACATGCATTTGCAGCACTGTGTAGCAGTGCTAAATACATAATTTATTCTTTGAACTGATTTTGGACATTATATTTTTCCATTAATGTTGGTATACCTTTGATTTTTTATAAGTAATATCAGCTCCTACCAAATGTTGCATTTGCCGGGGACAGCAGTAAATATGTTAAGAGACATATAATATAGATTACTGGCTTAAAGAGGAAATAGATACTGCTAATCTACAGGTGTATCCTGTTCCATTCTCCAGACAAAATATGTTTATCACGACACATTAGTGGCAAAGATCATACAGACATCAGTTTATTGTCATTGTTTGTTTGCTTCATGAGAGTTTACTTTTTAATGTGTCATGTATAAGATTAGAGGTCTGAGATGTTTTAGAGATATTTATCTTCTCTCAAAACTTGGAGGATAAAAAAGGATTGATATTTATAACCCATAAGTTGTTCTCTTATCAGACGATCTTAACATAATGGTCCTATCATCAGTTTTTATATCAAGTGGACATTATTGTTCAGTATAGTTATGTTATAGTATGTTTAGCTGATGTTTCTTGTGTTGTAGTGTGTAAACATGGAAAATTAGTGTATTTTTGTGTGCATCTGAAATGAACAAAATAGTGGGATCATTGTATCTAATGCAAGCTTCAAACCGCTAGTAATTTTTAATTTGTTTTCACCAATTATGGTTACAGTACGAAAAGTAATCAGTTAACCAAATAATAAACTAAGAAATAATAAATAAAAAATGGCACCCCTATAAAATATTTATGATTTAGTGTTTTATAAGAGAGAATATATGTGTAGTGAAATACAACTCAATTGGTGTGAGAAATTAATTTACACCAGTTTGGTCTCTTACATCACAAATAATGTAACCCATGCCGAATGGCTGCCTCAACTTATGTGTCATCCAAAATTTGCTACACACAGTATAATGTCATCAAACGTTTAGTCTGTTTGACCCTCGTTAATGTGTTATCATCTCCGTACTTTAGATAAGCACATGCAACACATTTCTCATGAGTTGGTTGCTGTGTCTTCATCTCGAAAATATCACCATACAGAAAAATATTTATATCCACGGTTGAAATGCAGTAGCTTGGAACCATACGATATTTTGGGAAATTGTTCAAAACCACCAAATTGGACGATATCCACAAGAATTTTTTTTAAATTGAAGTAGGAAAGTTACTTTTTTTCAATTTAAAGTAGGGTAATAAATTCAGCGCGGATGTAGAAGTTGTGAATAGGCGCGGAGTGATACTTACGTCACAGTGCTGCGCATAAGGTTGTATGCATTGTCCGCGATACGTCACGCAACCATACGTGTGTAGATATTTGAGAAACAGCGTCTCCAGTTAGGATAGATTTGGTTTTAAATTTATACAATACTGTATACCTATATTAAAATTTACCGAAAAAGTGTCAAGTCAGGTTAGATTTGGTTTTAATTTTATACATTGAAATACAGTTGTAACATCACAAAGCATTTGTATCACTCCGCTCCTATTCACAACTTCTACATCCGCGCTGAATTTTTTATGCTACTTTAAATTGAAAAAAAGTAACTTTCCGAGGTCAATTTAAAAAAAATTCTTGTGGATATCGTCCTATTTGGTAGTGTTAAACCATTTCCCAAAATATCGTATGGCGCCGAGCTTCTGCATTTTTACCATATCCACCTCTGGAATGACATAAAATGAAGTAAAATTTTTATTGCTGTGCTGATTGTTTTTTTTATAACCACCTGATCAGCTGCCATTTAGGTTAACCTCTTAGTTTAGTCTTAATCATTTAGTTATATCTTAGTTCTGTGTCACGATCTGTAATCCAATAATTTGGATCACATTCTTCCCAATTGAGTGTAATGAACTTAGTGATAAGAATGGTGACAATGATCACTTTTGCTTTTATATACCCGTAGTTTCTTTAATGTAATTAGTGCAAGTATGTGTAAATTTGAAATTATTTTAGTTTTTTATTATTGTAAAATGAACAATTAATTGGGTGAATATAAGTGGGAGCCAACAACCACTAAGCAACCGACCATAGCTAATGTTTTATTTTTAATTTATATGTTTATTTATTTTACATATTTATTATTATTAATGAATAATTATTTTTTTTTTACTAATGATTACAAATAATCAATTAAATTTATTCTTGAATTTTTTAAATTATAACTAAATGTATTTCTATTGAAAACCTTTGATATTATACACAAAATCAGTGTAACCTAGTTAACTTAATTCTAAACTAAGAAAAACCATTTTTTTCAAATTTAATTACACAAGGAAAATATAGTACTCTATTATTTAAGCACTCTACGGGTTAAACTAATTTTATTTGAAATATACTATTTCAAATTGGAACACAAAGATTTTTAAAACAGCAGTCTTTGTTTAGTTCTGGATTTTATTATATTTATACTTGATGTCAATATAATTAAATTTTGCAGATGATCAAGGAGCCATCGAGAAGTAAGTTATTACCAGAGCCTCTCAAATTTCCTTACATGCAGCCACCTTACACTCTTGTCTTAGAGTTAACAGATCTCCTAGTACATCCAGAATGGACAGTAAGTGTTACATACTTCAATTGGTTAATTTAAATAACCCATGATTTTATTATTATTAATGTAGTTGTTGCAGGTTAAGATTTACTGATGTAACAGTAGGTAGATGATGTTCTTAAAACATGGATCATGAAACATTTGCTTGAAAATCATGTAAACAACTACATTTGGTGGTATACATATTTATAGTAATGTAAGTCATGTACCTTACAGAAAAGATCGCCCTTAGGTAGGCAGAAAATTACTTTACAACTTCTTTCAAGTTCCTAGCAAAGTATCATTTTATATGTATTTAGGTATTTAAAAATAAAATAGATAATATATTCATTTCTTTCAATTCTTACATTATAAATAGTGGTTGCATATATTGTGTTCCTAATTTTATTAGTTAAAATGGTTTTTAATGTTATAGTACAGTACAGGTTGGCGGTTCAAGAAGAGGCCAGGTGTGGACCATTTCTTAGAGCAAGTTGGACCTCCGTTGTTTGAAGTTGTCGTATTTACTGCAGAACAAGGAATGGTAAGAAATAAAAGTTCCTGCCATTTAGTTTACAGTTTATTAGTTACAAGGACATTTTTGCAAAGTGACAGATCTTGTTTAGTTCAAATCTGAATATGTAAAGCATATTCAAAGTGGTATTAAAATACAAAAAAATAGTAAAATAAACAATTTGTATTTAAAAACTGTTATATTATTATCTGCAGTAAAAACATTACAATAAACCGTACAAGTAGGAATAAAAAGATCAATAGATACTGTATTATTAGTAAATGTATAGTAATATATATGTGCAGTAGTAAATACATATTTATTACTGTACATTCAGGTCTCTAAAATTACTGTAAAAAAAATCAGTTATAAATTGTGTTTAGCAGATGCAATTCTAGACATAGCTGCATTTCTTCCATTTCTTGATCCATAAAATGTCCATAGGTGTTGAGATTGAGTCCCGTTTAATTTACTGTTGGGCAGTATCAAAAGCATTATTGGGGTTGTATGAAACTCAAGTAAGGGGTTTGTCATCATCGCCATCTGATTTTTCATTCACAGGTTTTTCACCATTATTTTCTAAAAAAAGCTGCAATAATTTAGTTGTCAGTGATAATTTGTTCATTGTTATCTTATAGTCTTTGTCATATTTGGCAATCCACTACTCAACTTCACTGGCAGGGAGATTCGGATCTTTCACTTTCTCCTGACATTATTTTGCTTGCCTTCGATCTTTTCACATTTGCCCATAACTTCGTGCCAAAGCGTACAGCATATTTTTGCACTGTATCAGGTTTCAGTATCCTCCACAACCTGTAGATAACTACAGTTAAATTCTATAGATAACATTTTGATGTTTAAGGATTTTATAGCTTGAAATATATGGCAACCTTCTTCGGTCTTTTCTAAAATTTGGCTGATATACTTTCTGAGATACCGATTCTTTAACCATTCTATTACCTCCTGATCCATTGGATGAATAAAATGGTAAAAGGAAAATAGCTTTTATGTCTCCTCTCACTAAATCCTCCTCAGATAAAACTCATTAAATAACCAAGATTTGAAAAGATTTCAAACCATCGAAGCAGATTTTTTATTGAGGTAATAAACCTGTAGTGAAAGGTTCTTGCTAATAATAAACAGGAGAAGGTTGTGTATACCATCATCATTGCTGCAAGGAGCAAGACAGGTTATCCTGTTCTTTTAAAAGTTTCATCCTGCCATGGTTTCATTTGATATAGCCAGTATTTTGTTTGACAACATTTTATAGTTTGAGCCAGTATCATAGATTTGGCATGGTAACAGTTTGTTTTCTTCAACAATGTCTTTAAACTTAATAAGATATTCCTTAGCTGCCTCAGCATTAGCAGATAGTTTTTCACTAGAAACTAAAACAACCTGGAAGTAATGACAAGTTTTCAAACGATCAATCACTATCTGTGAATTCACGTCTGTGTTCTAGCATTTTGTATAGAGCTATTACCTTTTTTTATAATGGGCCCAGATATTGGGGTTTCTTTTGTTCTGTCTTGGGAGAACTACATCCACAATGCTCAGTCAAGCATTTCAAGTTTAGGCTTTTTCAATATTTCACTATTCTTAAGAGTTCTCATTATCTGCTGTCACGGAATAAGATTCAATGACTTTACCATTTATTCTCCAATCTTTTATTGCTATAACACCTATATTGAGTTCCTTGGGTATGTTTTGGAGTGATTTCCTTTTGACCAGTCGGTTTAGCATTAATAATTTTTCATTTAATAAAGTGTACTCTTAACATGTATTGTACACATTGCATAAAACTAATACAATACACAAAATATGTATTTTAATGTCCTGTAAAGAGCACAGAAAAACAATTTCGTAAAATGTATGAATGTTTATACTTAAAATGAAAAGCCGAAATGGTATAGTATAAAAGATGACAGATTACTAAAACAAGCGATAATAGTATTTTTAGTATAGCTCTCAAGATATGAAACAAGAGACTTGACCGGCTGATGCACAGTTACCTATTTGACATTTTGAAGCATGGGGGAGCCAGATCAACAAATGTTAGTTGAACCTTCCTTGCTGATATGAATTGGTTCTTCAAAATCACTCTCAATGAATTGGACATTGAGTAAGTTGGGGCAAGCATAAGGTCGTATTAACTAGAGAGACCTAGGGCAGGAGAAAGGCTTTCTACTATACTTTTTTTTAAAACTTCATAGCACACTTTGGACAAAAATGAATTAATAGTTCTATAGTTTAAATAGAACAAAGTATTTAATTGTATCTAATAAATGCAAAGGTTTTGATTCCATTTTTTTGTCATTCTTCTACTTTTTTATATATATTTATTTCTCAAATATATGTATTTTTAATATTTAAAATAATAAAATATAATATTGCTTCTATAAAACAATATAGGCCGTCTTATTTATGTATAGACCGCATATCCTCTTTTGGATTCATTGGATCCTAATGGTTACATTGCATACCGTCTATTCAGAGATGCTACAGACTTTATTGATGGACATCACGTCAAGAATTTAGACTGTTTAAATAGAGACTTGAAAAAAGTAAGTTGCTAAATATATTTACTACTTAATTTAGACAACTGTATATGAGTGTGACATATTTTTGTGTGCACTTTAATCCTTATATAGTAAACTCCATGATTTGATTTTGTAAATATAGTAATAATATTGAGTAGTGGTATTGAGTAGTATTAACCACTCTTTTTTTGACCTTCCAAAGTAAGCTCTCATTACTTTAACTTATAATGTCAAATTTAGTATAATTTTTACTACAAATAGCTTACTGTAAGATTACAATAATCCTTTTTCCACAGTGGAGAAAATAATATCTTCACCTACTCTAAATATTTGTTCAATGACAAAAGTTAGAGGTCTATCATTGATAATATACCTAAATATATTTTTATTTAATGCATGCTTAGAATGAAAATGTCAGTTACAAGAGAAATATATTAAATATAAAAATCATTGTGTATTGTTATCATAGGTTATTGTTGTGGACTGGAATTCTTCTTCTGTAAAGAAACACCCTTCAAACTGCCTTGTAATACCTCGATGGAAAGGCAGTGATGATGACACTACTTTACTAGATCTGGCTGCTTTTCTGAGAAGTAAGCAAGTTTTATAACTACTGTAATCTAATGAAAAATGTATATATTTTCTTTTTAACGAATTAATAACATTTGTTAAGAGGCATTTTTCATACTTAAAAGTATCTTATATGTACACTAAGTGATATTTTACAATTAATCATGTATAAGGTTTCATTGTATATCTATTTAGGTTATTTCTGGTGTAAGTCAACGCTTGAGTTTTTTTTTTTAAATAGACAGGCGACTTTTGTTTTTAAAAACTGCTTTATTTAAATATATTTTTGGAGAGAAGTATTATTCCTTCCACATATAAATTAACTCATTGTTAAAATAAATTACTAGCTGACCCGGGGAACTTTGTATCGGCTAAAAGTAAATGAATAATGTGTTAACATTAGCTGAACTTAATTTAGTATTTTATTAACATAATAATAGCTGAATTTATAGTAGGAATGTACTCAACAATTTCCCAAAGTTTCATGGTGATCGGATCAGTGATTTAGTAAGGCATAAGGCTCATACATACATACAAACATTCATTTATATATATGAAGATTAAAATAATGAAAAATATATTTTTATTTATTTTTTTTATTTTTACATTGTGTTTATAAATTTTAAATTAATTAAGTAACGCTGGTATGGATACACAATTTAACATTAGACATATATAGGGCTGTACAATGAATGAAGCACCCTGAACCTCTGGGGTAAAGCCCTATGAATGGATCTCCACCAAGCTTCAAACAAACCATCCTGGGAATATGTTAAACAATCCCTCCAGATTTCTGTTAAGCGATTTAGGCGCTCATAAGATACATACATACATCGGTTTTTGAACCATTCTAAGGCTCTAGGGTGGATGAGACACAGTAAGCTAACCCTTAGGAAACCTTCCTTGGGGCTGCAGAAGAGTCTCATCTATCTGTCTAGGCAGGAATTGAGGATAGCCACAGGTCTACTCACGGGACACTGTGAACTAAGGAAACATTTGCATAAAATGGGTATCTACAAAGATGAACCAGTGTGCAGATTATGCGGGCAGGAACTGGAGACTGCCACATACATTATTTACAGATGTGAAGTACTTGCTGAGAGGCGCTTCAACCTCTTTGGTGATGGAACGGCTTTGGTGGATGCTGAAGGTAAAACTCTAGTCAGGAAACCCCTAAACCTGGTAAGAGGGAAGGGGTTATTTGACTAGATCAGGGAGGTAAGTACAATATACCTTAAGGTAGCAGTGCTTCGGGCAATTCAAACCCGCTCCCAAGTTAAAAAAAAAAAAAAAAAAAAAAAAAAAAAAAAAGGCTCTAGGGTAGAGTCCTGTAGATGGATCTGCACTTAACATCATACGAACCATCCTGGGAATATTTTGAACAATCTGTCCAAATTATATTAACTTCTGTTTAGCGGGTGAGGTGTCCATAAGATAATATAAACATACATACATCGGTTTTTGAAGCATCCCACGCCGGAGCCCTAGATCTACATCAAACTTCACACGAACCATCCTGGGAATATATTAACCAATCCCTCCAAATTTCATTAACTTCTGTTCAGTGATTTAGTAACGCATAAAGTGGATACATACAAACATTCATTTATATATATATATATATATATATATATATATATATATATATATATATATAGATTTTTTGGACTAGGAGACTGACAGACTTACCTTGGTAAGAGTCCACACTGTAGTCTTGAAATAGAAACACATAAAAGCACTTAAACAATGATATATTTCAACCACACAGTGGTCTTTGTCAATCGAAGAGAAAACACAAAAAGAAATATGAGAGGATGAAATAAAATAAACATTTATTTTATATCATTCTCTCATAATTCTTTTAAAATAGAAAGGTTTCTATTTCAAGACTGCAGTGTGGACTCTTACCAAGGTAAGTCTGTCAGTCTCCTAGTATAAAAAATCTAAATAATCTTTACCAACCAAAACTAACCTAAAAATATATATATATATATATATATATATATATATATACATTAGATCAAGATGTATATTGGCTACGTTTGTATACTTACTGATTTGTTTCTGTCAAATTTCTTTGAGAAAATAATAAAATTTAGAACATACTTTGGCTTATTTGCAAAATTCAAACATTACTCGGCTTTACTCCTTTAACATAATTAAATTTTGAAAGCTATTTATTAAATTTTACAAACACCATTTTACTTGTTATTTAATTTCTAAATGTACATTATTAAAAGTTTATATGAACCGTCTAACTAACAATTGCAACTTGCGGTCGTCTTCGATAAAATCTGATTAGAACAAACTGAAACTAAAGAATTCCCACTCTGTTACACTTTTAAAACAGATGGCCTTCATTGGTTACTAGTAGTTAGCATGACTCCCTCCCCAAGACCGCCTAATAACATTTTTAGATATAAAAATAATTTTTTTAACTGAGCTGATTTTATGTTCACTAAAATAAAATAAATATTTATGCAAACTTAGATTGTTGAACAAAGTTTTGAAAAGAAAAAATATTTCTGCCATCTATAAATTTGGTTATAGACTTCACAGACTTGACAGATCCATTCAATCCTTAGTGAAATATGTTTAAAAATCCTCTCAATCATCAACCATATAAATATAACTTACTTTGAAAAAAATTCTGTAATTAATAAAAGGTGTTGTTGATTACTCTCTACAATTTGTATTTTTCAGCAATTGCCACAAACCAAGTGGAGGATGTGCGGGATGTGCTGCACTACTACAGTCAGTTTGATAATCCTATTGAAGCTTTTAGGGAAAATCAACGTAAACTCCTAGTAAGTTGTTTTAGGAAGCTAGAAAATTGTTCAAGTAATTTGTGACATACTTAAGTATTATACTTACATCTGAGACAAAAAAAATATGTTTTGAATAATTATATCTCCCAATATCATTTTCCTCCACTTTAAGTTTTATAAAGAACTTAATTTATGTATTCTAACCAAATGAAAAACAACTACCACTGCTTATTATATATGAAATCATTTGGCATCATAGATTTTAATAAGTATCTCTAGAATGTAAGCGTAAAAATAATAACCAAATTCGCATCTCTCAGAACAAAACAATTTAGCCAAAATCTATATTTATTACATTCAAATAATACGTTAATACAAAAAAGTACATTTTCATTTTATACATTAATGTGTTTATTAACTTATAAATTTAAGACATTTTTAATTCAATCGCATTTTAAACTAATAATGTACAATATGTAAGTTAAAATAACCTTAGTTTTTAAACAGTTTTTATGCAAAATAATACTAACCTAAATACATAAGAATTGCCGTATGAAATCATATTTCAGTTAATATATCAGCTGTGCTTCATAATGTGATTACCGTCATGTACAGGTTAATAATTGCATTTAATAGTTTGATTTATATGTGACTGAATGCTCGGTCAGCAATTTAGTTCTATTTACGTAATAACTTATATACTAAAGAGCAATAAAAATCTAAAACGTGGTTGGAGGGCTGCCTACCAGACTATATTGTGAATCTAAACAATTCTGGAATCAACTTAATCAAGTACACAAAATCTTTAAAAATCTGTCTAGCCATTTACGAGTTCAGTCACATACACATGGACAGTAGAAATACATATACAAATGCTAACTAAATCCGACGGACTTTGTTCACCAATAGATGTCATTTTTGGCTGTACCTTAAATGTAAATGGTATTGTATAACATGCAATTTACTGAAAATGCAAACACATACAAACCTAAATT
This sequence comes from Prosapia bicincta, assembly GCA_036971475.1. NCBI lineage: Eukaryota > Metazoa > Arthropoda > Insecta > Hemiptera > Cercopidae > Prosapia > Prosapia bicincta. The sequence continues at coordinate 122,965,180 of JBAIZL010000003.1, forward strand.
TATTGTATGAATAATTCAGTAGTCAGTCATTTTTAATTATTAACTTGATTTTTATAATTTTAATAGCAATTTAATCAATCTATCACTATTCCATTTAATATTACTTTAACTCAAAAAATATAAATGAAACTATTGTTATATTATGTTTATATATATAAATTAATATATTTATTGATAGATAAATAATATTTTAACATTTATATTCCCATAATCCTTTTTATAACAACTTGTAATTCATGGTTAATTTATTTCATTCAAGAAATTTTTCCAAAGAAAGCATACATATTTCATAGCTCATGCCATAAAAAATTTTCATTTTAAATGTGTTACATTCCCCACTGTGAAATTAAACTTTCTTTCTTACTTGACCAAAGTATACAGACTTTGAAATCTACTCCGAGTTCATGGCCTCACAGGTAAAAGGTTGTCAAGATTTTGTATTTCAAACAACTCAAGTCTTGTCTTGAAGTGGTTTATGACAAGTCGCTGTCCCTAAATATGCTACTGCTAATTTGTATAATCATGTTTTCTTTTATCTAACATTATTTCAACGCCAGTACAGTTGTGAAATTACAATTAAAGAAAGAAAAGTTATAGTGTGATTCTTAGTATTATAGAATGTAGAAAGAAAAAAAGTATTTTCATTGTCAAGATAATTGAAAATATTTTATTTGAAAATAATGTTCCATTTGAGTTGTATTGAACATAAAGTACAATATTGTATACATAGATATGTACAATATCATAGCGTTTAAGTTTGTAAAGACCTATATAAAACAAATAGCTTTAGGATACAGTAAGTAGTATTTAGATTTATATCAGTATAGAATTTTTGTTTGTTGTTTTGTCGAGACATGATTGAATGTTGTACTGCATGTGTTTGTGTCGCTCAGATCCTATTAGTATCATTTCTTTACACGATTATTGATTCTTTCTCCTTCACTGACTAACATCTCTATTTACATCAAATATTTCAATTATGAGGCTCTTGTATAATAACAAAGTTTTTTATATTGTATTAATTTTATATAATAAACAAAAATTAGTGAACATAAATTTAGTAATGTTAAATCACAATTCTAAACACTATACCACAATGAAAAAAACTATACTATAACAGTTTTTTTAGGGGGGGGGTGACGATTTTCATTAAATATTTTATCAAGTTGACAAAATTTGTATATTTTAAAAAGACGGTTGTTCACAAAATACCACAGGCAAAACCTTTGTTTTACAAACTTTAAAAAAATCTCACCTGAGTCCTTAATGATATCTTAAGTGGAAATATTTACTTTTAGAAAAGTGTGAATTTTAAAGCTATTAATTAACTATTATAACCTTTAAGAATTAGTAACTCCAATAATTCAAGCTAAAAATAAGGAATGAATATTTTGGGTTTTTTTACTTTAAATTCTAAGCTTTTTTAAATGGATCAGATAATTTTACTGTCAATTTTGATAATTTCCTATCTTAAAAAAATATCAGTGAAGAAACAGTTTATTTTCACCAAACACAATTATAAAAAGCTAATTATTTCACCAAAATCAGGGCTATTTTTATTTTTTATTACAATGTGAGAGATAAATTTAACCTTTTTTTTATAAAAATCTTTTGTTTAAAAAAAAATTTATTGAACACAAAAAAATTAACTTTTACCTACAATAATATTATTAACATAGAATAAAATAAATTTATATTTATTAAAATGTATGAAAATATGTGGCAGGAACAGATGAAGTTTATTATAAATTTTTGTCAGTAGACAACTGATGAAATTAAGTGGTATGTTTATATAGGTTGACTAATTGAAAAATTACAGAAAGAAATATGATATAATTCACCCAAAGAAAAAAATAATATGGCTATTAATTAATAAAATATACAAATATTTATAAAACAAAAATTGTTTACTGGCAATAATAACCATGATTCTGTTTTTGTCAAGAGAAAATTGTTTATTGTCTTTTTTTGTCAAGATTGACTCGATCCTGAATTTTCCCCTACTCCCAGTATCAGGGATTCATTATATCCTTTGGTTACTTCATTTATCCTTCCATAAGTATTTACCACACCTTGGGCTAACACATACAAGATACCTTTGACATAGAGTAGGTCTGTGTCTGATAAGCAAACCTATATCCTGGGATATAATCCTTTCTCATGAACCGGACTAGTTATTAAAAATCTTGACCTTATTTCTAACTTTATTCATATTCTTTTTATATCCTTCATAGCAAGTGAACTTCACTGAACGTCATTAAAAATGCTGTTGTGATTTGAACTCCTAATCTCATTTAGAAAATATATTAACTCTTATGCATTTTTTATTTCCATCAGACTTTGATAAAAACTAAAAAGGATTAAAGTTTTCAGATGGATTGGTTTTTATAAAATTATAAATTTGTAACTTTCATTTATTCAATTATACTTTTTAGGAACAACTGGAACAACAAGAAGTAGAAAAAGAAGAAAAGACAAAAAGTCAGCCTCTTGTATCTCGATGGTCCAACTATTTTAATCAAAAGAAGGTGTAAGTTCTGGCTGCTAATTTTGGTGCGTTTAAAGTTGAGTCAGTGTTGCCTAGTCGTAATAGTGATCCGTTACATTCAAATTGTTTATAGTTCTTGATGAACGTTATTATAAATTTACATTATTAAATTACTTATAAAACATTTATATTTTAATTTCTAATATTTGAAAACTGTAGCAAAAGGCTTTTTTTACAACATAAATGGTTTTGGTTCCTAAAAACCTTTTTTTATGTACTACTTTTTTTATGTCCATTTTATTGTGTGTTAAGTTTGTATCATTACTTAACTTTATTTAAAAAATATACAGCTCTGTTAATAATTTTAGATAATGAATGTCTAAGAGTGAATTTGAATTCAAGTGGGCGGACCTGTAAACTACTACACTAGCACAACTGCATATAATTTTAGACAGTTAGTATACAGCGATCAGTTGAAAAAAACAGGTTTCTATTTCATTTGTACTCTATGTATAATGATAGAATGATATCGGTTTTAGTTTTGGCTAGACCTGTTTTATGTTCATTATTAAAAGTTAATAGTCTATAGCTTTTCAGCTATTATCTTACAAAAATAAAATGGGTATAACATAACCAAATTCAAATTGAATAAATTTCAGGGGGTAATGACCTGTGTTAATAAGCCTTAATCAATATGATGAAATACTAAAGTAGTTAATCAATTACTCAGTTTAATAATCAAAGCTGTCAATTAGTTATGCTTGTACATAGTGACCAGAAAATTTGTACCAAGGTCTGACTAGAATCATCAGCTATATTACCTGATTTTGTTAGAATTGTATTTAAAGACAAATATTGTAGCTGGTGATACATGATCCAAAATGTTATTACAATTAATTATCCTTCCTAAGTTAGAAGAAGATAAGAAATATAAAGGGTTCAGAGAAAAATATGAGACTATTTTCCACTATTATGGAATATTGCACTGTAATTATACACTACAAAGTTGAACAGTTGAAAAACATTTCTGTCTTAGGATTCTTTGACAGCTTTGTAATACAGGGTGCGGTAGATAAGTAATGAGACTCAATCTAGAAAAACAAATTTATTGATCCGATTTGTACAAAACGTTAATATTGTTCGAAGTAGTCGCCTTGGGCGTTGACACATCGTTGCCAGCGCGTTTTCCAAGCTTCATAGGCCCCACTGTAGTCCGCTGGAGTTATCCCGGTTAGTGCCTTCGTGACAGCACGTTGGATGTCCGGAATATCGTCAAAACGATGACCCTTCAGGCATCTTTTTACCTTCGGGAATAGGAAGAAATCAGGAGGACTCATGTCAGGGCTGTAAGGTGGCCGTGGCAGCACTTCAACTCCAATTCAGGTCAAATAGGAGGTCACGAGGAATGATGTGTGCCCAGGAGCGTTGTTGTGGTGGAGACGCCAGCGTTGAGCAATGTCCTGTCGCTTCCGTTTGACGGCTTTGTGCGATCGCTGAAGGACTTCTTTGTACAATTCGGCATTAACAGTTTTTCCCTGAGGGAGAAACTCTTTGTGAAATAACCCCCGGTTGTCGAAAAACACAATGAGCATTGTCTTGACGAGGGACTTTGACATTCTTAATTTCTTCGGCCGCGGGGATGCCAATGTGTGCCACTTTGTGCTCTGGGCTTTCGTCTCCGAGTCGTACTGGAATGTCCACGATTCGTCGCCTGTTACTACGTTGTCTAAAAAGTTTGGATTATTTTCCAATTCATTCAACATCTCACGGCAAACGTTCACTCGTCGTTGCTTCTGTTCGGCGGTGAGCACTCGGGGAACAAATTTTGCGCAAACTTTCCTCATCATCAAATCTTGTGTAACAATTTGGTGGACCGTAAATTTATTCACGGAGACGTCATTGGCGATCATTTTGAGACTTAAACGACGGTTGGAGTCCAGGACTTCTTTAACTTTGGCCACCGTTTCTTCCACACGACTCGTTGAAGGGCGTCCAGATTGTTCCAGGTCTTCAACGGATTCCCTCCCATTTTATATTCATTAAACCACCGGAACATTTGAGCTCTTGATAGGGCATCCTCTTTGCAGGCCTCCGTAATCATAGCAAAAGTTTCCGAAGCAGTTTTGCCCAAGCGAAAGCAAAATTTGATTGCATACTGCTGTTCTATCGAGCGATCCATCTTCAGCGTTTTCACAAGTGTCACGGGTACACAAACAACGTATAGGCGAAGGTCGACCCTCACTGTGCCAGAGCTACGACGCGACTGCGAACCGGTTCTATTGTTAGCTCAGATCCCCCACCATCATGTCTGTCAGTGGAGACCGCATTGCGAGCGCATTACTTTTCTACCGCACCTTGTACTTATGTTTCAACACAAGGAACTGGATTTGTGAAATCGTGGAAGTGGCAGTTGCTTTATGAGTACTGCGCTCAACTATTCTTCTCTTTTAATTTTACATTTTGGTTAAACACAGTTTTCCCAACAGATAAGTTTAATTTTTGGTTACTCTCCAAGCTTAAACGACCACAGTAGGACATAATAATAAACAGCATATCCTGAAGTCATGAAAAGAAAAACTGGGAAATGTTTCTAGCACATGTAAATATATGAAGTCACAGAGATATCAGTCGTAACAGATAGTGTAATAAATGCTATAGAGAAGAGAATATTCGTCATTGTTTTGGTATTTTCAAAATTAATTTAGATTCCTCAGAAAATTTGACACAGTTGTATAAGTAATTGAAGAATTCTATGCAAGTGTCATTATTTCTTGTTTGCAAAAGTCTATAGGCCTTTAATTTTCTCTGTAATATGTACTTTAAAAAATAATAAATTTCTGTAAATTGCAATTTACGATTATTTGATATAGTAAGTATAAGAAATATTAAGAAAAATGTTTATATGTATTCACATAACTTCATTTTCTGTCATAACCTTGAAGTGTTATATATAATTAAAAATATTAGTTTATCTAATTTTTGATGTGTTTACCATTGGCAATTCTGCACTTTTATTAGTCACTTATGACAGGCTATCCCATTTTACCTCATGTGTAAACATATTTTTTATAACAACAAATATTTATGATATTTAATTTGTGTACCTTCCCATTTTAAAAACTGTTTTTTATCATTTCTTATTATAAAAATTATAAGACTTATATTTTATTTCCGAATTTAAATCTACCTAACAGAGAAACAATACTCATAACTAGAATTGGATGGTTGTTAAATTATTGCTGATTGTTTTGTTATAAGAAAAGTAGACAATTCAAATATCAAAACAAAATAAAGTATATACTGTATGGAAAAAATGAAAAGGTATGAAATACAATGTCTTTGTTGATTAATTTACTGATTGACGAAAACTATTTAAATTAAAACCTATAATGTTGAGTATGCATCATATTCATTATATTTTGGTTTGCTAAGAAAGGATTTAGCAAAATTTTAATTTTAACAGATATACAAGAATAATAACAAAGTGTTTTTATTTCTTATAAAATTTGGCATTCAATAAGTTACATTTTATAAATGTTTATATCCAAGATCTAAATAATAGATTTAAAAAATTCTATAGGAATAAATAAATTTTCAAAATGTAATTCTTTAAAACCTTTTGCAGACCATAGGCAAACTAAGTTGGACATCACAAGTAATCCCAATCCACTCTACTGTCGGACTCAGTCCGACATATATTGCAACAAAATTATGACATACTTTAAACGTTTTACGTAATAATAAGGCCTACAATGTTAATTTGCTGTGTTATAAGAAAGCAAAGCTTAATTTATATTGCAGATAGACCGTATTTATTATTATACATTCCTTTAATAAACAACTGGTCCCAGACGGCACCAATCTTAACAACTGGTCAAGACGATGAACTGCACAATAAGCAGCAGACAGCTGGGCTAGTTGATTGATTGCTGTTGATGTAAACATAATCTCGTTTGTATTCTGCTTTGTTTAATTAGTGTTAGCTTTTATGGATTTTGGATGTATCAGTCATGAAAAGTTTTGTACTGTACAATTTAGATAGATCTGTCAACAACTCAACTTCCGCAACCAGCTTATTGAGGCTCCTGCCGCTAATGCTTGAAACATTTGGAGAAGGCTTGATAGGGATGCTTCCATTGAAAGTGGTATTCCAATAACAATGATTAGATTATACCATTCTATTAGCACCCGGGAAAAAATTAAAGACTGCAGTATACCCAGAAAAGGGGTAGGAAAGATGAGACAATTTTATTGCTACACGACTTGCCCAATAACTTAGAATTTCATCCTAAGTTTCACACTGTCAAATACTACAAACAATAACTAGAAGAGCTTTTAAAGTGGCCAAATAAAGCCGTATGTGTAAATGAACTTAGCCTAAACAAATGAAACAATTTTGAATAGGCATGTATAACATTTTTCAATAGTTTACAGTTCGGGTATATATATTTTGAGCTACTTTTATAAATATTTTTTTCCCTTGAAAATATGGTGTTTAGTGCAATTAGTTTTTTTTTTAAAATAATTACCTCAAAATGTACTAATATGTCTCATTCAGTCCTAGTTGCAGCTGACTATTTTAGTAAGTACACTATCCTTGGCATTTTTACGCATGTGCATAGTTTTACATTCTATTGAATAAATTTTACAAAAACATTTTTGTAATACTACTTATGCATATACAGTGAAACCTGTGTTAGGCGGAATCCCGTCTATCGTGGAAAACTTTAAAAGTCCCGACTGTCGTCTATTAAATTTACCTGGTTAATAACCTTCATAAGCCAGAAACTGTCTAACGCGGAAGCGGAATAAGCAAAAGGATGAGTGATACGTATTTACTATGTCTTAGTTCTGCATATGCCGGGAAATCTGATCATATACATGCTGTAAAATATAAAGTTACAATGACTTCCATTTAGATAAAATACAGTTTATAATATATTTTTTTACCATAACAAAATTTACAGATAGGCCTGCTTAGTTGTAACGGATTGTATTTATTTCTGAGAATTCTGTAACAACGTTAAGAATTGCTGATATGCACAAGATAACGCAATGCTATACAAACATCCATAATTTACGATAGGCTATGTGTCAGCACTTGTTTCCTTCAAGATAATGCAATGAATGGTTTACAAACATCCACGGCCAGACATATTGATTGACATATTGAAAGGCGAGAGACCACTTCATTCTAAAAGGCAAAAAACATGCGCAAGTAGAAGAAATTGAAGACGGACCCGTCGTAGAAAACAAAATAAAAACATTTGGTGAGGCTTTAATGAAAATTTGTGAGTTAGAAGATTTCGCGGTATGTATTAACAGCTCGAAAATGCGTCACCATTTGTTACAACTAAAAATAATACTGAAACACAAGAAAATAAAACAACCTTTTAAAACAAAAGTCAATGCTAGATTTTTTCAAGCCTACTTGATTTTCTTTTATTTTTTCGTAAGCCTACTATGTACAGTATTTAGCCTAAATACAGCAAGAGGAAAAATATAGTTTTTAATAAATTACATCATTAATTCATAAATTTTGTTGTCAAGTGTATAAGTGTTTTAGTTTTATAGTTTTAGTGTTTTCTATTAAAAATGTTTTGTGGAGAAGGATAAAAGGATCCTGCATTAAAAGGTAAGATTTTTATTATGTAATGTAGGTTTTAACATTTTCTGTAGTGTGCATAGCCAACACCACCTAGAAAACAAGGTTTGCGAGCTGTGACGTCACAGGGCACAGGCTACGGGCTGTCATTAGGCAATCAAGATAACCGATATTACTGTTGAATGACGTTTATTTAAACGTTAAAATGTGATAGTTTTCTTGTGATTTAAATACACTTGCCTTATATGTTGAAGTGTTATCTCTGTAGGAAATAAAAGTCAGTACTTAATCGGAAATAAATAATTAGATTAAATACTGTATTAGAACAAATGTAGACACGATTACAATTAATTGTCCGTTATCTATGTGGTGTTGGTACAGCGCCATACAGGTGATCAGTAGAAATAATAGTCTTATAGCTAAGAATCCCCACGGCCTACCCTCACTCCAACACTAAAAATACTCACAAACGTTTTGTGATGTTACCATCATAAAGTACACTTCTACTGTATAAGCTGGAAACCTGTCTTAGACGGAAAAAAATGCCGGTCCCAATGGATTCCGACTGAAAAAGGTTTCACTGTATTTCTATTCAGTATTAATTTGGGCTTCAAATTACTCCATAATTCCTGATGAAGGAGGTGTTATTTCATCAACAAAGCTAAAAATAATTTTGTTTCTATAATAAAAAAATATTTTATGAGGCCTACTGAATAAAAACTACAAGTTTTAACACGTAAACCTTAAATTACTGTTCTTCTTTTTATTCTGAACACAGTGGTATAAGAAAATATATATTTATTTGAAGTCGTAATTTTTTAGTGAACAATTAAACATTCATGTGCAAAACACCTCTTAACTGGATCTGTTGGAGCTGCTGGAGATCAAATAATTGGAGTCCAAAAGGTTAACCCTGCCAATGCTGGTTCATACAGCACACGTCAAAAATAGCCATTGAGGTAGCTATGGTGAAGCTATAGCAACAATAATGAAAGAGATAATATTATTGAAATTTGAGGTAAAAAACTTTAATTTGATTTTGAGTGTGTACAGTCAAGATGTACAACACAAAAACTGCGAGTTGAAATATGTAGATAACATTCATCATGATTTTACAAAATTTATGAAACAACATAATCACTTAGCTATGTACGTGATTTGCAAAATATTTTAAAAATTTGTGTGCTCAGGTGTAACAGTGCTGGCAATTTTTTCTCTATTTCTGCCACTAACTAATTTTAGTTACATTTAGATACTAACATAAATATTCAGTTAATACAGAGTGCAGCAGAACCAATTAAGCAGTTTTAAGAACTTATAAAAACAATTTTGATTATTATTAAGAAAAATATTTTTTTAATTTACTAGAAAATACCATTCATTTTTCTTTTAAAAATAATGTGCTCAAGATGGCGGCCACTGCATCAATACATTGTTGTAAATGATCTGTCAGCTTCTGAACAGCTTTTGTACTTATAGAGCGGAGTATGGTGCTCACTTCTTTAATAAACCACTCCTGACCGATTTTACAGATAGAGTATAGAGGCAGGATTTAATCTTATGGGCAGAGGGAGAATTTTACAGTAATAATTCGGGGGGTTATTTTCAGCCATGTAGTAATTTTTTTTATGTGCACAATCCTTTTGAGGTAAATATATGCCTTGTCAATACTCATACAGTTCAGAATGATCTGTGTAAACATTTGCTTCCCCAGATTTACATGCTTGGCATAGTTAAGTAGGCTCAATTCTTTACCCATCATTATTTTGAAACGATGGAAATCCAAATAAAAATGCAGTCTTTCTCAAATGTCTAGAATCTCCAATCCAACAGTATGCCTTCAATCAGATGTCTTGGTGATGGTTTGATTATTGTTTTCATCAATTGTATATTTTCTGGCATTCTGTTGGACCTGCATCAGCTATATGTATTCTTAATGTACTACCACTTTCATCATCCAATTATCAACCCAAATTGTGTTCACATTACAATGTTAAAATATTGCCAAAAAGCTCTGTGTTGTGACCAAAAGTTAGTTGATTTCATAACACAGATGCACTGCATAAATATAAAGTAATAAAAGGTGTCTACATTTAACTGAGACCAAGAAAACATTAAATTTAATATTAAAAAAATATTTTTAACCCTTTAGTAAAATATATGTAAACATTAAAATGTATGATAAATGTAATTTCCAATGTCAATAAAACATATAATATATTAAAACCCAAAATAGATTATTGTATTAATAAAATGTTAAAATTCACAACTACAATTGTTTATGATTATGCAGGGTGCCTGAACGATAACTCCCTGTTTTTAATTTATCCTAGTATCTGTACGAAGTTGCTTGCACTATTTTGATCATCAACTGTCCAAGGTTTCTTTCTGTAAAGATAGAAATTCATTTCCTGCATTTGGTAGGCCTGTTTAAGAATATCAGAGCTTTGGACTCAATTCATGTGTTTAGTCTTGTGTCTTGTGCAATAGCTACTTAACAGTAGAAGGCTCAGTGTGTTATTTGTCTTGTAGAAATTAAGTCTGTTTTAACAGTGCAACAAATTTAGATGCTACAGTATGATACTGAACCACAAACACAATCCAGTTAGCCAAAATCTCCTAAGGAAACCGGCAATGTTTTAAAAGCAGATATACCAGGTAGGCCGAGAACTTCTGAAGCTACTGTTAAGTAGATGTATGTATATTTTGTTTGAAGCCCAAAGAAGTCATTGACCAGAAGAAGTCTAAGAGATAGAGTTCAGAAAGATACTGTGTATGATGTGATACATAAAAGACTTCATTTGAATGCATACAAATTAAAATTGCTGCATGCAATTTAACTTTGAACCAAATCGAAATGTATGAGTTTGCTGTTATGGTTCAACACCGAATTGATAAGATAATTACAGAAGAAAAAAATATTATAAAATAAGTTATTTATCCTTTTTTAATAATTTTTTAAAGTATGTTTATTAATCTTTAATTAATCCAAGTTTTGTTTAAAAAATGAGAACTAGAAAGTATTTCTGCTTCTCATAAAAGTGAAGATTTGGTTATGAAAATCTAATGTATAAAACTTACAGTTTTTGTGCAAAAATATAATCTAAAGTATAAATGTTCTGGACATAAAATGAATCATTTGTTAAATAAAACATGATGTTTGTTAGAATGGTTCTACTTTTAGACATTGAGTGGTCTCTTTTAGGTAAAGTCAGAGTCTCCCAACACTACCAATAAATGTCGATTTTTACTAAAATGCTTTCTAGAGAATGCTGACATTCTTGTAACACACACACACACACACATATATATATATATATATATATATATATATATATATATATAAACTCATTCATTTGTTTCGAATTGAAATTGGTACAAAGGGATTGCTGGGGAGGTCTGCTTAAAATTGCTAGAAGAGTTTATGATTGCCCACAAGATCAGGAACGTCTTTCTTGGAAGAATCGAAGAGTAGCTGTGGATATGTAGTTATCTGACTGAATAGAGTAAGCTAATAGGAGAGGATTGAGGTCTCATAAATCTTAACTCTCCAAGCCTAACTTTCAAGTCTGAAACACCTAAAGAGAAGTGAAAAATCATGAACATCTCTGACTTTTACGACTATTATGTGGATACCTTTTTTGCTGTTCCTGAACATAATTATGATTATATGTATAATAATGGTAACTGTAGAAAGATGAAATCAAATTATTTTATCTGTTATGGATATCAGATAACAGATTATTTTTATACAATAAAAAAATTCATTAATAAATTAGATTATAAAATATTACATAACCCAAAACTTGAACCATAAAATGAGATGTCTTCATTTACAATATACACTAGAGCTCTAATTATCCGAATCAATTGGGACTGGAGCCCATTTGGATAAACAGAGGTTCCGATAATTGGATTTTTTTCTAAAATATGGTCAATTTTAATTAATTACCATATGTATGTTGCAATTGGGAGAAAAAACTTAATTTTTCTCTTATCTTTTGAGCTTTTTTACAAAGAATGGGACTCAAAATTGAAATTATCTTGGAACATTGGTTAAAAAAATTTTTTTTATCGGCATCTATTTATTTGCTTTCTTCATTGATTTTTGTGATAAACTTTCATCATCATTTTTAAGCACTGACACAAAGTTTAAAAGTTTATGCTTGTTCCTTTTAATATCTGAAATAATTGATTGTCCAACACTATCAAAGTAGGTGTTGATACTATGACTGACTAATCAAAAGGAATAGAGACAGTTGGGCCGGCCTGGCCACCTGGTGGCAGATGGGGGTCAACTATACAAAACTACTCTTGAGATGATAACTCAAAATCCATATAATGTTTATGCTGCACCTACATTAACTTTGCGGAGAAAAGTTCAATACCATATATAGACAGAATCTTTATTTTGGAAAGCACAGTAGTTATCGTCTTAGTTTTTATATGAAAATTGGAGTTCTACTATATAATAAAATCACAAAAGTCCTGCAACATTACATACAAATATACTGAAGGTTTTTGCCATGCTATTTCGAGTGGTATTTCTAGACCTGTACCTGAATTATGAAACACATCACTCAAAATGTTCTTCCTTCCCTACAGAAAGACTTCTACTGTATGTAAAACCAATAAAAAAAAGTCGAAGGAGGAAGAGTAACAATCCTTTTCAAAATAAATATTACTAAAATTATTTACAGTTGATAGAGTGATCTAACTGGTAGAGTACTTGGCTGCCAGCCTTAGGTCCCAGGTTCGATTTATTGTAGTACCAAAATATTTGTAGGTGCATTTTCAGCATTCAGATTGAGTAACCTTGAAAATGATTGCACAGCCAGTAATCAGTTGAAGATTACTATTGGTCACATCAATTCCTTGAATACCTTACTCTTGCAGCAGATTTATGCTACTCCCCTAAACTATGGCACAATGTAAAAAAATTGCGAAGGGGTCATTGTTATTTTAAAAATTGTTTATAATTTCCTACTAATTTATCATTTTTTTTTTACTAAGGCTACTTTAAGTGAAAGATATTAAACAAATGTATAACACCACTTAGATTTAACTTAATGCAAGACCAATAAATTGAAAGCAATATAGTATGTGAAATTAATCCTTTATTTTATACAATAATTTATAAACATATGTATTACCTAATTTAATTATTTTAAAAAATTATATAATATTTATCATATATCAATTGTGTTCTTTCTTTTAATAAATCAATATTCTAAAAGTCAAAGTAATCTAAATATTTAAGGGTTTCAATTTAGTTAAAGCAGTTAAAAATGTTAACATGATCCATCATCTGACTCTCCAGGCATAGTCTGATTGTTCCTTTCCTACAATCAATTAAATTTAGTCCTGAAAAACAGTGTTATTGAAAACCTATCAAATCTATACAAAGTATCCATTGACATAGAATTCGCCTATTTTTAAATTAACATACAATAGTTTCATTTACTTAAAATGTGGCCACTGGATAAATTACTAAACTAAAATACTCTGCACACATAAACCATATAATTTTATTTGAACAATTATTCAATAATTTAATTGAATAATTATAAATGTTGGTTTAATTAATATATATATTACATTTATATAACTTATTTATAGTGAAAGTTCTTATATGAAACAGAAGCATGATAATATGAGAAATTTGTAAAACAACAAAGGTAAAGGAAGTTATCACAAAACTAGTGATAATTACGGAAATTTATAGACTACAAGTAAATTTGCAGATAGTAGAAATGATACAACTGGAAAAATTATTTATAAATTTCAATTCTATTCACAAAATATTATTTCCTATGTCGATTACAACTCTATGACAGACTAATATTAAAAAAGTATATATATATATATATATATATATATATATATATATATATATATATATATTGATTTTTTTTGTAAAGTTGTAAAAACTGATATTTAATTTAACACACATCTCTCGATATGTATGTGATACATGTATCAACTACATGTATTTCATTCAGGTATTTTTTTGAAAATGATTTGAATTTTATATTCTTGTATATCTTTGAAATAACTTTACGGTAGATACTGTAAATCAATTTAATAATTATAAACAAGATAATTTGTTACTTATATATATATATATATATATATATAAATAAATAAATATATATATATATATATATATATATATATATATTTATATACATATACATATATATTTATAGTTATATATACATACATAAAGCAGTAGATGTATAAGACGTAGCAGATACGAAAAGTTTGTATACTATAATAGTTATGGAATACGCCCAATATGTCCCCCTCCAGAGCAGACGATCACGAATCGCATTACCTATTTTTATCAAAATGGAAGTTTACATGGGAACTCATGCCATGTTTGTTTTCCCATTTCAAGAAAAATGCCTTAGTGTGTAATTGATGGATAAATATGTTACACTATAAACTTGAATGATGTGATCGATATAGATATTGTGGAAGAGGACATGGCATATTCGGTACGTCAGATTTTTGCGCCAGTTTTTTTTTCAATCTTCCAAGTTTGTCCCCTGAGGCAAAAACAAACAGGTTTTACTACAGTTTAGATGAAACGATGATCTTCATTTCAAGCAGTTTTATTCATTCGGATTTTAAACATGAAAATACGCCCATATATGTTTGTAATTAGTGTTATTATTAGTATGATATTGTGTGAAAATGTAAGGCCAATATTTAATAAGATCTAGGCCTACCTGTGGCATTTCAACCTTGGCCTATCCAGTATTGAAAATGCATAAATATAATGTAAGAAAATATTGTTATAGGTTAGAGTCTATCGTTAAAAACAAACATTGTCCAAGCATGCTAATTTGGTAACATTGTTATAAATATTGTTCCATATAGTCATTGAGAATTTGAAAGTAGGTATAGAATTTTAGGTTACTAATCAAGATGCATGATAACATACATACAAGTAATTGCTACTGTAAATAGAAATAGGTCCTAGGTTTTAATATACAGACTCCTATTTAAATTACAATGCAATATAGACCTATAAAATTTAATTTTAAAATAAAAATTAAAACACTTCTCTGTAAGAAAACCTCTAAACAACATGCAATTGTAATAAAATATAGATTTTCTAAGATAAAGTGATTCCTTTTAATTTGTTATTGGTAAAATGAAAGGAACTTGAAATTTATATATATTTTTAATTACCTGTCCAAGTTAAAAATCATTTGTTAACTTCGTACAATTAGAATACATTTTATGGTAAAAATCTAGTCTTAATGACGTTGATGTTAAACATTTTTTTTTGTCTTAAATTACTTGTTTTAATGTGTAGAACACAAATATCAAAATTTCTTTCTGCGGAAAATACGGAAAGTTACTTTTTTTCACATTTTAAATGTTAGCTTGTAATGGCATGTATAGCGTAAACAAGTCTTATTGGTATTGTTAACATTTTTTTTCCTCAATATGTAGTATATTAATAGAAACTTTTTTCCGCAGAAAATACAAAAAGTTTATTTTTCTGCACATTTTTAATGTTAGTCTGTAATAGCAAGTATAGCATGAAGCGGCAGCGCAGTAGCTACAGCGCACTGCACTACGTCAAAGTCAGTTTATTTTAATACTAAACTTAAAATCTAAAAATGTAACTTTTGGTTATAATTTTATACAACATGACTATATACCTACGAAGTATCCAGTCAGGATAGATTTGGTTATAATGTTATTCAACTTTACTATCCCCCTATATTGAAATATATCTACGAAGTATTCAGTCAGGATAGATTTGGTTATAGTTTTATACAACATTACTATATACTACATTAATATACCTATGAAGTGTCAAGTCAGGATAGATTTGGTTATAATTTTATTCAACATTATTATCTACCTATATTGAAATATACCTACGAAGTATCCAGTCAGGATAAATTTGGTTATAATTTGATACAACATTATTATCTAACTACATAAAAATATACCTATGAAGTATCCAGTCAAGATAGATTTGGTTGTAATTTTCTGCATCGGCAATAAGCCTAAATATTTACCAAATCTATCCTGACTGAATACTTCATAGGTATACTTGAATACAGGTAGATAGCAATATTGAATAAAATTATAACCAAATCTATCCTGACTGGATACTTCGTAGGTATATTTTCATATAGGTAGTAATGTATAAAATTACAAATCTAGACGTAGTGCAGTGCGCTGTAGCTACTGAGCGCCCGGTTCACGCTATAGGCCTACATGCGTTTACAACTTACCATTTAAAATGTGAAAAAAGTAACTTTCCGTACTTTCCGCATAAAAAAGTTGATATTTGTGTTCCACACATTAAGACAAGTAATAACAAAAAAATTTTAACACCAGCGTTATTAAGACTTTATTTTTACCCATTTTATGGATTACCATATAAATGCAGTTTACAAATCATTACTTATTTTGATTCTAAATTTTGTGATACTTAATAAAGACTCCAATAAACTCTGAATTTTTTGTTTGTTCATATATTAGACACGAATCCATCTAAATAAGAATAAAACTTATATTAAATGTTGCATGCCGTGTATAGTGGTTGACACTTGAAAAAATACAAACATAACTTTCTATATATTTGAGTACATTTTTTCTAGCATTACAATATTTTCCTCTGATGCCACATTTTGGACCGACTTCATTTTGAAAACAAAACATACTCTCGGAGTATGATTAAAGTTTTGAAAATAAAGTCATTCTAAAACGCGTCAACAGAAGAAAATATTGTAATGTTAGGAAAGGCAGAAAGATGTACTCAAATAAATAGAAATATTCTTAACAGAATTAGTATATTAAAAATTTCAACATAACCTATCATTAAAAAAAAAAAATTGGTATAGTAGAAACCCACTATATGTTAGTAAAATTAAGTGCTATATTATTTTGCATTGTTAAATATCTATATTAGAAAACAGATTCAAAGTATTTAGTTAGAAGAGGTTTGGTTATTAAAATGACGAAATTAGGTTTATCAACACATGCTAGTTTACGTATGTTTCAACTTACTTATGCTATTGCATGACTGGGGAAAATGGAGTCTTCTTATTTAATTTGGCAACCAGCTAGTTTTTAATGGTTTGTAATTTTTGAAATAATTTTGTTCTTGTTTTAGGATGTGTTTTTAAATAACATTTGTAAAAAAGGGAAAAATAAAGTTGGAAAAGTCATTGATATTATTACCAACTTCAATTAATGTAAACTAGAATTTGATAATTGGAATTTCCCCTAGCCATTGTAATGTTAAATTAATATTGTTCCTAAGCACATTCTATTTTACTTGGATAGTAGTAGAATTTATAACATGAAAAAATAAACCTTCATTACTCGTCCTTTTTTTATATGTTTCTGAGTTCATGTTTGGTAGAAAACATATATCACTCTGTGAATAGTACATCACTCCCAGTTTAACGGAGAATTGTAGATGGATTTCATTGGCTTTTCTCTGATTATTGTCAAAACATTTTCAATGCAATTTTATGGGGTAAAATATTTTCTTCTTGAGAGTGGGATTTGGTGTATTGCCAGATCTCTTGTTTTTGCTATAAAGTTTTGTTCGAAGTGTAGGTCATTTATTATTTTAAATAAAGTATACTTTTTGTTATTTCTCTTGAATTTTGTAGTCCATTACGTTTGGTGAAACCTAATTAATCACTTTTACATGAGTTTATGACTACCCGAACTTTAATTTATTTTGTAAATTTGTAAAACTTACTGTGAGTTCTGTTTCACTAAGGTGCACACAAACTTAAGCAGCAAAACTGTGTGTCTGACATTGGCTGTTGTAGGTAGGAAAGTACTGAGAAGATGGATGTGCGTACCTCTCAATTGTCAGATACAGAAATTTTTGATTTTTGAAATGGAACGTTACCATTTTGACGAAGTATAACTGATGTAGGGTTAATAAAATCAACAAGAACTCACTAAAGTCAATTAACAATAATTATTATACAAATGTAAAATATACTGCAGAATAGCATCTAATAAATAGAAAACCTTCCCAAACTGTTTAGCCAAACAATATAAATTATTCAAAATCACTGTACTTATCACAACACAAAATGTAATTATTTCACACTTGTCTAACAGAATGCATAAAATTTCACCAAATTGCATATAATTTACCAAATAATCAAAAGTGATGGATACAATAAAAAACAATAAGCAAATTAAACCATAAAATCACAACTATAACACAAAACCTTAAATTTTTAATTACAAAAAGATGCAATAGGCAGAAACAAATTAGTGAAATTTAAATACAATGGCCTATTGTGATGAAATATCTTTAAAAAATTCTTGAAAGATAAAATATAAATATAGGTTTTTATATAAATAAACAATAGAAAAAGAAGAAATTCAGTAAGAGTTATCCATGGTTTTACTTGAGCTTAAACGACTACCTTACTGAAATTTCTCAGCAGATGTTTTTAATAATTCAATGTTTTGGTTCAGTATTATATGTGGTTAAAATCATAAAACAATTCTATGAACTACTGTATGCAAAACGTATCTGATGACACATCAGTAAGATAGTAATTTTTAGTAACATATTAAATGATAAAAATGGAGCATTGTAAAAATTGTATTGTCCAGAGATAAAAGATGTTAAAAAAAACATTTTAATACAATCATAATGCTTGGGGTACCAATCAAACAAATCCTTCCATCCAATAAATATTAACCATACACTTCTGACAATGAAAAACAAACATAGTTTTGAAAGAACTATAAATGAACCTATAGAAATATTTACAAATATCTATAAAACACAAAAATCACCTAATTGAAGGTATTCAGGTTGGAAATATAATAAAAAAACTTGACAGTAAATTACAGCATTTTATGTTAACATTTACACATTAAGGAAAATGATATTATCATCACATAACTACATAAATAAAAAAGTAGAAAAATTTAAATATGAAAATGGATAGATGAGAATTAGTGACAAATCATGTCAAAGAAAATTAAAAACATAATATATTATAAATAATATTCGAGCTGGCTTGTGAGTGAAAGTTATAATTAAAGAATAAAAATATGGTACAACTCACAAATATACAATTTTTTATTTCAAACGCGTTTCAACGACTAATTTGTCGTCATCCTCAGTGAAAATACACAAATTAAATTAACTAGTATATATATATATATATATATATATATATATATATATATATATATATTAAACATAACCTATAAAGTTTTATAGGTTATAATATATTATAACCGATATATGATGTGTTTCATCAACTATTGGTTAAATGACAAAATATTAATGTTTTGTTCAGATTATTGGTAACATGATAAAACCTATTAACCCAGAGTCATCAGTGTTTCATTGCTATGGTAAGTAGGTATACTATATAATTGTGTAGATCTAAATTCAATCAGTATTAAGACTAAACCATCATGTAATAATGATCACATTGCAATAGCTCTGGATACTGTTATAGTAATTTTTTAAAAGATGCACTTACTTTTATGATAATTTTAATAGATTGGTAAAATCATTATGACGGTAGGTATTTTAAAATCATGAAAACTATTTGTCAAACGTCAGGAACAGAAAATTCAATAACAAAAATTTTTAAAATATTGTTATTTTTTATGAAGAACAAGAAGTCACACTCTTTTAAATATAAAGTTCAATATAAATGTCAAAACGTATAATAGCACTTATTCTTTAACATTTTAGAGGTAATTATGTCCAAAAGCATGTAACTGGGTGTTGATTTTATACGTTGAAGTGTAATGGTTTCCTGACCTTTTAAATATTAAAAATAAGTGCTACTACGGACAAATTTTTACTTATTTTTAATACATAATAATATTTACAAGTAGTGAAATAAAAATGATTTGTTATCTCTAGTAAGCAGAAAGCTTTCTATATATTCTATTCTATTTTGTTTACATGACCAATATAATTGATTCAATTTTAAGGAGGGATGTTTTTATCTTATATTGTTTGTTGTTAACTTCATCAACACAATGTTTTGTGTTTGGTCATAATAACATGAAAGGGGTTGAACACATCCTCTCTATAGTTGAAACTTTCCAAGAACGTCTGTTGTAATATAAAGACTTATATGAAGTTATAAGTAAATTAAAAAAAAAACTTATTAAGAAAAACCTTTTTGACTGCTTTCTGCAATTATCAGAAGTAATTAGGTATCTTATATAAAATCTTGTTTTGTGTAAAGGGACTTTGAGATATTTCTGTTTTCTCTTGTTAAACTAGAAAAAACTGTTGAAGGTAGCATTTAAACAAATAGTAAATACAATACAACATGCAATGTAATGCAAACATAAAAGAAAAACATCAAACACATGGTATAGTGTAAACTAAATTCAACAGACTGTAATAAGTTTTACATTATAAACAGGGCACAGTTTTTAACAAAGAACACACACTCAAATATGAAAGACTTACCTTTAACCACATAATAGAAATAACCCACGGTTACACAAACATCAACCAGAAAATAGAAACTCTTCATATCAACAAAAATGAATGAGAACACAAAATAAAATTATTTTAAGTTAACAAACTCTTTAAAAATTACATATACTACAAATACATTATATATGTATAGTTAGTATTACATATACATTATATATATATAAATTAATTAATCACTTTAACATTAATTTATGTTTATCTGAAAAGTTCGGATAGTCATAAACTAATGTTAAAGTGATTAATCAAGATTCACCGAAAGTAATGGACTACAAAATTCAAGATATATATTATTGAATATATATCAGATACAATATTGAATACTTTAAATAAATGTATTATTGAAAACCTGCATTTAGAATTTACACCACTTAGTTCCACAACACAACATGGCGGCCAAGATAGACACTGATAATTGCCAAGTACAGTTGAAAATTTTTTGTCCCTGTAAGTATTTAATCTTTGTAACACTCTTAAAAATAAGGTGTTACATATAAATTCATTTATATATTTGATTTTTATTTAATAATTGTATCGTCCGAATATAAAAGAAAATTTTTGTTCTCTTTGTACGATTGTAATTCTAGGGTAAGTTTCGTAGCGCCCCTAGCGGGTAAAAATGTAAAATATCGTACGATAGTAACTCAGGGTAATTAACTGACATCACCCCATGTGTGACGCAAGCATGGTCTGATATCGCCAGATCCAATGCACCAATCGAAAAATTCGAAATAATAATCGAGGGTGGGAAAGTTCCGTTGGCTTGCCCCTTCAGAAGACCCACTTCTCCAAAAGTCTTTGAACGAGACGGACTTATGGCACTTTCGGACATAATTTAGAAATTTGTAAGCTTCTAGTATTCAAAATTTAAGATGCCAAGGCAATAAAAGTTTATATAATTTTTGTTTAAGTGCGCGGATTTGCAGAGCGATGTGTTAAGTGTTTAGTGATTCCGAAAGCCATGGGCAATCTTTAATATGTTTTAAAGTGTTTTATTAGTGCACAACCAGGTACGTTTTAGATAGTAATAAAGAAAATGTATTTTAATGTTAACTAAGTTGAATTTTAAATGATAAACGGTTAACACATGAACGGTAGAAATTGTCCTTCAAATATTCATTTCTAAAAATTTAATGGAAAGACTTAAGTTACTATCTTCTTGATATATATAGAAATTATAAAGGTTAATAAGTAATTAAAATGTATGGAATAATTAGCAGTAATTAAAAGATAATTACTCGACACATTGCTGTCTTTTGTTCTACTGTAATTTGTCACTGATTAATAAATTGTATAACATTGTATTTTAAAACTTTATATTTTCATTTCCCAAGTAACCTAGTCCGTTACATCTTCTTTCATATTTTTTTTGAGAAGTATATTAAATTTCACCTTGAAAGTTTCACTGAATGTCATTGATAGCAAAATTAACAAATTTTCATAGTAATTCATTGGAATCTGGAAGACCCAAACTAGGGGGGGTTTCTCATCAATTATGCATTCTTGCTTCATATTTTGATTTGTAGTATATGATGTAATAAGTTTTATTTTATAAAAGCCTTTATCAGAAAGTATATCATTTGTTTGATAACTATTGCTTGACATTATTTTTCTTAAACAATTTAGTAGAGGGCATTTAATATTTTATTTTTTTCTCGTTCTTTATGTTCATTAGCAAAACTTTTCATACTGTTTAACTTTTGACACAAAATCTTCTAAACTTTTCAAAATGAACTAGTAATATATACTCCATAAGACGTCAGTTTTAGTATTGTTATAGACTTGTAAATGAACAAAACATTTTTTTGTGAGATTGAATTTCAACATTTTGTTATGACAGCTTGTATTCACTAACAATATCTGTCTTTTGTACTCTTTTGACAAGGTACATGGTGACACACAGGGTTTGGATGGTTTTGAACCATGTAGTGTAGAGATATACATTGAGGTTCTAACAATGTAGTTTGAGTATGCAAATTTTATTAAAATAGTGAGTTTGTTACAGCTATGCAGCAATTACATTTCAAAGTCAATGAGCATTGAGCTACTCCCAGTAATAATGCTACATTGTGATATGAGAAACATTTCAACAGGAAACATAATGGATAAGAAGCATACATCACTAAGACAAGCTGTGACAACATTATAAAATGTTGCAAGAGTAAAAGAAGCTGTAATTAGAAGTCCAGGATGCTCAGCTAGATGTCATGCTAGTGAGCTAAGAATCAACCT
The DNA here is from genome assembly GCA_036971475.1 of Prosapia bicincta. Classification (NCBI taxonomy): domain Eukaryota; kingdom Metazoa; phylum Arthropoda; class Insecta; order Hemiptera; family Cercopidae; genus Prosapia; species Prosapia bicincta. The sequence continues at coordinate 122,988,001 of JBAIZL010000003.1, forward strand.
GAATAGGTTTGACAAATCTTACAAAAAGAACTAAGACTTCATCTGTACAAAATGCTTTTTGTGCCACATTTGAAGGCGACTGATTTTGCTGTATGAAGACTTTACTTATAGAATGCAAGTGATTTGGGATTGAGTGAAAATCTGAAATTACTGATGACCATTGAATCTCATTTTCATTCCAACAGGATAATGAATAAATAAAATATGCAATATTGCGCTCCAGAACATCCATACCTAATTTACCAGCGCCCTCTCCACTGTGCAAAAGTCACAGTCAAGTGTGCTTTTTTGCCATTACTGGATCATACATTTTTGCAAAAAAGGGTGCCACAATCACTGTGAATCCTGTTCGATACATTAAGGAGCATATTCACTAGGCAAAAGCAAAGAATCGCACGAAGACGAATAGATGTAGCTGAATTTGTGCGGCTTTCATTTAAAAACTGCTTGGTGTTCACACTGCAATGAAGGAATGCGTTTTTAGTTGTTCTTTAGCATTCGTCGGGTCATGCAGTGGTGACAGAGAGTGAAAAATACTCATATTTTCATATATCTAATAACATAATAAAAATGGCATCAGATGTCGACATAATTTTAGCTAGTGTGGCATATATTATTATTAGAGCAGCAAGTAAAACACAAAGGCGCAAGAGACCACAGACATGGTTGTAGATGACCTCTTTGTTCATAAGGAGAAATCGATATAGAGGAACAGACTTTTACTGTTTTTTCTTGTTTTTGACATTCACGTCTCAATGATCCCAATAGGGATTCCATTTTCATTTTAATGTCTTGACATTTGCGCTTCATTACCTCACTAATTTTGTCCCAGGGATCATTTTTCTTTATTATATTCTTATAATAATCATGAATGGAGCTCTATAAACATTCATCTTGTCGTACAAGTCTAGTAGTTTTAGCGAATTAGAGTTACACCACTCTGTGTTCAATAAATAGTCAACACAATAGCGGAGAATAAACAAACGTTTTTTTTCACGTACACACTATAACTGAAGCCGAACACATGCAATCCGCATTTTGTTTGATATACGGACTCGTTAACGAACCCCATCAAAGGAAAACAAATGAATTTGAAAATATTCTGGCGCCTCCGATCTAGCGCATAGATTGAGTGAATGTATGCGATGCTTCTTGTACGGTCGCATGCATTTGCCTAGTATGTATGTGTCTTAAGTATGCTTGAAATGTTCTTAAAACCAAAATTAAGAAAACAAATGATCGATTAAAATATGTGTGGTTCGAGCAACACATATTTCATGTGTGGTTGACAGATATTTCATGGATGGATTATCTCATGTTTTGGTGATGTTCCTTGGCCTTCCACTTCTCCTTGGCCTTCCACTTCTCCTGTCCTATCAGAGAGTGTTTTTTTTTTCTGTGGTGGTACCTCAAAAATCAGGTCTATTCACATAAACCATGACATTTAGTTCAGTTAAAAAAAAATTAATCATGTAAGATTTGGTGCCACCCCTGCTGAGATGATGGTCCTTGAGATAAGAGATTTTGAGAAAATACTGAGTCTTTCATCATACATGATGGAGATCACCAATAAGATGTTATTTTTGTTGGTTTAGAGAGAGACCTGAGCTCTTCGTTTTAATTATTCAAGTTATGGTCTCTTTGTCACATATCTTGACCTGCATTATTAAAAATTGTTTTTAGAAGTGTTATTTTTTTATAATTTTATTTTTACCTGTTAAAAATATATTTTGGGAAACCCTATTTTTAGAGAGCCTTTAAATAACATAACTAATGGACTCTCCAAATATCAAGGCTCTAGCTTTTAGTTTGGCCTGTATGTTGATCAATCAGTCGGAACATTTTCTTGTATATATATAGATTTATATATGAACCTTGTGTATATTGTTTTCTGTATGAATGTTTCTTTTGCAGTGTGTAAAAGTACTGTTTGAAATTGGGCATGAAGCTTCTATACGCGCAAAGCGCACACCTGAAGGTTTCACTCATGATTGGGAAGTTTTTGTAAGAGGAGCAGATAACACAGAAATTCATCATTTCATTGAAAAAGTAGTGTTTCATCTTCATGATACATTCCCTAAACCAAAACGAGGTATGTTATCATTAATTAAAATATTTTTCTGTAAATTTAAGAAAGTTTTAAAATCAATTAAGTCTATTATTTGGTTTTTAATAAGGAAAATTTACAAGGTAACACAGGCCTAAACATATCATTTCTAGTAATAAAATATTTATTGATAAAAGAGCTCACTAGTTGCCAGATGTGTGGACAAGAATTTGAAATGTTCCAAGTTACTAATTTAGACCATGAAAATTAATTTAGAGAACTGATTTGTCAATACAATCAACTGTATAAATTATTATATGCTCATCAGATATTTTTATTTAAAAAGATAACCCATAGCTTATCATCACTCTTAAGATGCAATTATTGAATCTGTGTTTAAGTTGTAAACATAATTTTTTTTTTCAAAACAAGGTTTAAAATGAATCGGGTGAAGAAGTTAAGGCTTGCATGGGCACATTTACAGTGGTGTTGGTTTTGGCTGGCTCAAATGTTATATTGGTTCATATATTAAGTAATTTTCATACAGTAATTTTACTATACAAATTGCTTTGCATTTCTTATCTCAATTTTTTTTTGAAGAACTACATTTAAATGTATAATTTCTTTTTTAATAGATGTATTGATTAATAATTAATACAAATTAAAACTTCAACTTTTCCATCTATAGTTTCCAGCATCCCACACAGATTTTATCCAATGATTTGAAGGCATTAAATCTCTCCTTCAAATGACTCACTATAGTCATCACCCAATTGGACATTTATCTTTAACCTCTTCAGAGAAGAATGAGATCTTTCATAACACCTAATCTTTTATTTCATTACATACCGTATTTAGATGTGTATAACATGCATATTTTTCCTTTAAATTCCTTTTATAGAATAAAAGTGTGCATTATACATGAATAGGCAAAACTAAAAATATGGAGCTTACTGTACTGGATGGGCTCGTTATCTGCTAGAATTTGTCAGGACTGAATATAATAGGGAAGGGTGATTCCTCTTACCTTCAAGCTAAATTGAAAGGAAAAGCGATTTATGTGTCGAAGGAGATATCACTTACAGCATTCCTTTTCTGCCTGTACTACACTTGCTAGTCGGCTTCAACAGTAGGTAGCTAGTGTTTATCGGGTAACTGATTTTTATTTACAATGAGTGAAAAGTCACCCTTCATCGTATATGGCAAAATTTAAACTTTTAGTAATAAAATATGCAGAAGAAAATAGCAATCTGGCTGCATCACGCAAATTTTATGTTCTGAAAACAAATGTCTGGGAGTGGAAAAAACAAAAATAAAAAATTTGCTTTACAAATCATGATGTGGCAAGAAAGTGATTTATCTAAATGTAGAAACATAGCCAGTTCGAGTTTACAAGATTTATAGAAGAAAAAAGAAGTGCGGCATTTGCGGTGACTACAGAGATGATACAAATTCAAGCAAGACGAATTGTTGAATATCTTAACAACCGATAATATACAATTTTGTGCAAGTCTTGGTCGGTGTGCAAGGTTTCTTCATAGACACGGTCTTTGAATTCGAAGGCGAATCACTTCAGCTCAACGTTTATCTGATGAATATGATTATAACATTATTGAGCTTTATCGATTTATCTTACAAGTGAGGAGGAGGAATAATTTCGAATAGTCTCAAATTGGAAACGGTGATCTATGTCCCATATTTTGGGATATGCCGATGAACGAAAGGGAGACAAGTCGCTACTGATCAGATCAACAGGATGCTAGAAGCATCGATGCACGGTTATGCTTTCAATTACCGCTGATGGACACAAGTTACCTAAATAAGTTGTTCTTAAAGGGAAAACTTTACCTAAGGAAAAGCTCCCAATAGTTGGCTGTGTCTTTTGCAAATTTTTTTTTCTTAACTGCTAGCAGAAAATCAAAAGGTTAGATGCCTTAAAGTTATGTCTTTCTGGTATTTGAATTTTATTAAAAACAAGTAGGGAATGTTCAAAAGTGTAATTACTACTGATGCATCTTGAGTTTATATTTAAGACTGAATCAAAGCACAGTCGTTACAGTGAAAGACTCACAAAGACCAAGAAGCAAAAAAGCAAAGCGAAGTTGAAACAGGTTAAAGCGATGCTCATAGTTCTTTTTATTCAGGGTGGTGTTAAAACAAAACTGTTCCATGTGGTCAGACAGTGAATAAGGAATAACTACTTTGTTGTCCTAAGGTGTCTATAAGATGCAGTATAAAAGAAAAAATGCCTGATTTTGATCAAACTGTGAATGAATCTTGTATTGCCACATTTCACCAGTTAATTCGCTGAATCTTATCCAACACATTTGAGTATTAAACATTAAACAACTTTGACAACCTAATACAGTTGTGACATATTTCTGTATGACTTCTGACAGTTTCCAAGTTGAAAATTCAGTTAAAAGGTAAATGTTTTTATGATCTATAACAAATAAAAAAAAAAAAATGCTATGAAGAAACTACTTGCTGTTCAGAAAAATGAGTTTTAGAAATGTAGGAGTGTTGGATAAAGAAAGTAGCTGGTGGAGGGGAGGGGGAGTGAAGTGTACCATGCTGCTGTGAGGTCATCTACGTATCAGTTATCAGGATGACATATGTTTGAGATGTACCGAGTACATACTCAGTATATGTGTGGATATTTTTTAAAATTTTGAAATCAGAAAGCACTTTGAACACAGATGTTATATTTTCAGTTTTAGTTGAAGTACCTCTGAATCTTATTCAGAGAAAACACTAATTTTACATTTTGGCATCACCACTAGTTTTAGGCCGCACATTTTATATTAATCAATCACAGTTTTAAGAACAAATTTTGAGCTGAATATCTCTCCGTTCTCCAGTTTAGTTCCAGACTGCCATAGCCTTAGCACCCCTTCAGGTAGCAGCTTTTTGATATCCCTTACTCGACACTTACTACAACCAATCAAAAATTGCTTCAAATCATAAGACGGCTGTTGCTCCAATTTCTCCACTCTTCTTCTTTTAAGAACAAATTATCTGTTTTCAATTCAATGCCTCTAACTTTCTTTTGGTGCGCTTAAACAATTTTTCTTTATCTTAAAATTTTCTCAGATTTTTTTGCACTGATCACAATGAAATGTTGATGGTTTTTATACGTGAAAATTGGCGTTTGACATAATTAAACACGGCCATTGTTGCAGAGAAACTAAATCAGGTCTCTCACAAAATGACTATTCTTCTAAGACTTGAGTTAAGAAAAAAGTGTTATTTTTTAAAATTATTCAAAATTAAAATTTGTCAATTTTAAATTTCTCCCTTTATTTAAATGTCCATGTGAGCGTGTGCATGCACGTGTGAATGTGAATGTGTGTATACTGTATATATATACAGTATACACATATATATATATATATATATATATATATATATATATATATTTAAAATTATCCATTGTTTTTCCGTTGCACTGACTTTATGAAGCTATAAATCACTAATTTTGAGTAATTTTATCCACCATTAAGTGCAATAATTTTACCTTGAGTGATGAGGTACCTTTCGGTCGTTGACCATTGTCGAATCACTCAGAGTGATTCGACAATGGTCAACGACCGAAAGGTACCTCATCACTCAAGGTAAAATTATTGCACTTAATGGTGGATAAAATTACTCAAAATTAGTGATTTATTAGCTTCATATATATATATATATATATATATATATATATATATATATATATATATATATATATATCATTTTCACTTATAAGAAAACAGTGTTGCATAATCTACAAATATATATATATATATATATATATATATATATATATATATATATTCTTGATATTTAACGTTATCCATTGTTTTTCCGTTGCACTGACTTTATGAAGTTAATATATTACTATGTAAGTAATTTTATGCACCATTAAGTGCAATAATTTTACCTTGAGTGATGAGGCACCTTTCGGTCGTTGACCATTGTCGAATCACTGATGTTTTTCTCACAAAAACATCAGTGATTCGACAATGGTCAACGACCGAAAGGTGCCTCATCACTCAAGGTAAAATTATTGCACTTAATGGTGGATAAAATTACTTACATAGTAATATATTAACTTCATATATATATATATATATATATATATATATATATATATATATATATATATATATATATATATATATTTAAAATACAAATTCATGTTATACTCCTTTTTTTGTATAAATTATAAACAATAATTGAAATCTTTGTTAGTTATGTTCTTAATTTTACATGTTTCTTTATAATAATTTTTAACAGAAATTTTATTTATGTGATGTAATAGGTTTGTATTTATTAGCATGTGTGAGTAAGTTGTTAACATTTTGTGGTATTGTTTCATTTGTTGACAGTTGTAAAAGACCCACCATATTCTGTGAAGGAGTCTGGCTATGCAGGATTTACTCTTCCCATTGATGTATATTTAAAGAACAAAGAGGAGCCAAGAAAACTGAACTTCAACTATGATCTACACCTTAATACCAACAGTAATACATTCATTGTACAAAAAGAAAAAAAGATATTCAATAACCCTTCAGAAGATTTTAGACGGAAACTTATTAAAGGTGGAGGGGTAAGTTTATACTTGCACACTATAATTACTCTTTCTCTTATTGTAAATATTGTATTCAGCATGAAATAAATTTAATTTAGTTTCTTCTACATTTATAACCCAGGTTAAAGTTAAAAAAATATAATATAACTTTAGTTTATATTATAAGTAGGAAAATTATATTAATAAGATGCGTTGAGATATTATAAAGATAGGTAAACAACATAAAGCAAGAAGTTTAGAAAATAAATATAACATAGAAATTATGGATTAATTATACTCGTGAATAGCTCCAAAAAAAGATGGACTTGTTACAAAATTTTAATATTCATTCTTAAACTTTACCCTTAGATTTAAATTCTGGGTTCAGTTCTGATTTTAAGACTTAAATAGAACTTGATGACTTTAATTCAATTTATTTAAGTACTTGATGGCTTGTGGTTGTATTTGAACTTAGGGACCACAAATTATAAAACTTGTCTACCAATTTTTAAAATAAATCTGGATGAGTTTTGTTTTAATAAATGCTTGGTTAAGGACAATTAATCATGAGATGGTTCATCAATAGAAGAAACAGAACTTCCTTACCTTCTCTTCTTAAAATTATTGTTTGTTAACATTTGGTAGTAAAACACAATACGATTCTATGAAACATTTGGTGACAACCTGTGAATAAGGTGCTTGACTTCACCATGTGAATGTGCAATTCTCAATCCTACTTTTTCACTCCTATATTTTAATTAGTTAAAAAAAATATATATATTATATTTTGTTAATAAAAAATCACACAATAAACAGAAAGAAAATATAGTATTGTCTTTTTTTATCAGTTTTTCTAAGTAAAATTAGAATTTAACTATGAATAATGTAAAATATAAAATTCATGACTACTCCACACAGTTTAAAAATGGTCCATCTCAATTACCTTTTACCATTGAAATAGTTCTGAAGCACTAGACGACTATGACAACTTTTTCCCTCTACAATCTGATATCTAACATTGGTTACAGACTAGAACTCCAATCAAATGAAAACACAACAGTTGTTTTAGCAGAAAACCATTCATTAGTTTACACCTTAATTATATACTATGTAATGTTAATTATAATTATGTTTTTTAAGAGTTGTTATTAGAGGTAAATACTGAGTATATAGCAAAGAAAACGTTTTCAAAATTTGACTAAAGCAAATAAAAAACTTTAAAAAAAATACTTTTTGTTGGTGGGTTTATCACTATGTATTTTTTTTAAGGGTGGTAAGAGATATTACACTGTAATGAAAAGTGTTTTGAAGAGAAAGGTGTGTTTAAAAGTGAATTTGTGTGTTATTTAATTTATAGATGGTTTTCAACCCTCTGCACATCAGAAAGATTTTTTTAAATAAAATATATCTTTTTGGCAAAATCATTTTTAGAAAAATCTATCCAAACAAGTCCTTTGAACAGTTTTTTTTTTGGTAATCCATCCAAATGGTAATTGCAGAGAGAAATCTTCTGTAAGAAGGATGTGCGCTCAATATGTAATGTTTGGTTAGGTATTATGAGATTGGATAATTTTGTGGTTTAGAAATATTTTTCATTGGATACAAGTTTTAATTTATATAGAAGTGTAAATGAATTGCCACATCAAACTCCTTTATAAAAAACCCACTTACAAGAAATTTTTCAGCTAATCCCTAAATTTTTGTTTCATCAGATTCAAATGTTTCTCATTCTCACAGCATCATTATCCTTAATATCACTGACACTTGTATATATAAATGTTAGTTATTGTTAAAGTTGAATTGTGACTGCTCTTTAAGCTATTTTAAAATTGTATGCACTGCTAAACTCTCTTTTATAATAAGTAATAAACAACAAAATTTTTAAAGGCAATTCCTACTTGGGTCAACAAAGGAAAATTTTATTTTATATTTTTTCAATGAATAATTACAATTATATAAATAAAGTAACATAACATATATGTAAAAACAGCTGTCCTACCACATAACCTATAACATAAAATCATATGTTAGCATTATTTGAAGCAAAAGGGTACAAAATAACTATATTGCATAGATTCCCCCTTTTTTGAAAAGTTTTTCTCCCATATAAAACTAAAATAATTCATTATTAAATTGAATTAATATTTGAAAACTCTATTAACATCAAGTGTCATCCATTACAAGTTTAAAAAATGTATTTGAACTTGAGTGGATGAATAAAATGTATTTTATTAACGATTGAAAATTTGAACAAGATGAAGATATATATATATATATATATATATATATATATATATATATATATATATATATATATATATATATATGTATGTATATATATATATATATATATATATATATATATATATATATATATATATATTGTAACATTTTGAAGTAGTATATATATATAAAAGGCACTTACAAAATAAGATAAATATATATATATAAATTCAGTATGTAAAAAAATTACTAAAATATACCAGTAACGAAATGTAAACATAACCTAATTTCACTTGTGTAGAAAATGCACATGGCCACATTTTAGATCTAATCACAAGATTTATATAAAAAGAAAAAAAAAACACACAAATCACTATTTATAAGAAAATGTATTAGAAGTAATTGATAGATAACAATTGGAATAGAATAATAGAACGATATAAATACACTTAAAACTTTCAAACGGCAAGCTAGTGAAATGTTCTGAAGTAAACAAGATGGGAGAACGAATTTGTGGAGTTGCGTGCGCATTGACCGGCAAAAGATATTCGTTTTAAATATTTCTCGTGGAGATATAATCTAAAACAGTTTGGGAAATAAGATTTAAATGCAATTGTTTTGCAAAGAAAATTAAGTGCAGTTGTTAAGAAGAAGAAGAAGTGTATCAGAGGCGGTGAACATGACATCCGTAAAGCTGTTACAAGGAATAAATGAGAAAATAGCGGAAATTGACGACTTGGCCATTTTATTGCTAAAAAGGGAGCGTCAGTTAGTTGGGACAGAGCATTTGAACGAGGCAGACGTGTTTCAGAATTGGCTGTAGAAATTTTATTTTTTAACTGGTGCGGAAAGTGCAGTATCGTATTCAAATCATAATTACAGAATAACATTAAGCCAAATCATTGAACTGATCGATTAAGAAGACATTATTCAGGAAATTATTTAATTAGAAACCAAATAACTTGTAAAAAAATTTTAGCTTGTAAGAATTGTAACTTAGATATTTTTTTGAAAGTGCCAACTAAAATTTTATTATTCAAAATTTAGAAAACCCACCTATTAACCCGAGATAAGGAGAGCTCAAGCTCAAATTAAAGTAATTAAATCAAATTCATTTAATATTAAAATTTATAACTAAACTTCTTGCTGCCATAAACAAATTTTAGACTTAGGCTAATAAAGCTTAATTTTTGTAATTCTTTGTGGATGAAATAAGACTTTGTAATTAGTAAGTGACTTTATAAAAGAAAATAAGGAATGTCATATTAAGATATTAAAATTTTTGTAACAAAAGCAGCATTGAATCGTTATTTCTTTTAACTTATAAATTTTTATTAAGACTTATAAAAGTGAATTTACCAATTATTACAATATATATATATATATATGTAGGAAGGAATTGAGAAAAATTAATTATTGCTCACTTGAAGATGATAGTTCTTGTTATGGTAATAGTTATAGAATTATTTTTTGTACGTTTTTATAAAGGCTATTTTCATTAATGACTGTTATTACAAATTCACTTTTTCTCAGATGCCCTTTTCCATGACAAGCTGTATTAACAAATGATAATAAATTAAGCAGAGAGGAATGCATTTTTAATTGGACAGATATCGAATTTAAAATTTTTACATTGTAAATTTTGTTTTTCTTCATAAATGTTTGCAATTCAGAAAACGCGTATAAAAGTAATATGAATAAAGTAAGGTTATATATGTAATCAACTTCAAATCCTCCCAAACAAATATTATTTTCTTCTTTATATCACTTATAAATTACCTTTTTGTAATTTTCATTGAAATAGTCCAGAGTAAAATAGATGGAGACTTCACTACATCAAAAAATAAGAATGTGAAGATCTACATTATTCTTAAATTGTTCAAATGTTACTATCCTCCCATGCTAATATTGGCTTTTAATAAATCTTCAGCCAGAATTCTTCCGTATATCAATTTATCCAGGTAAAAGACCCAATAGGATACAAGAATACATGCTCATTTATTATTCTCTATCATAATTTTTTCAATAGCTGTTTATAGTACTGTATTCTCTAATTTTATCTCTGGGGGTTATCAATGGCTTTCTGTGAGTCCTTAAGTCCTCAGAGAGATTAGGATTTGGATTTGTCATGTGATTAGCTCGTATTGTAAAAACTGTACTCTTAAAAATATAAAACCACTGTAACATTACAGCTCCTTCTTACAATCTTGGTAGTAACGGTTTTTTTTGTATTACCTCCAAACAGCCAATAATTGACACAAAATAGTTGCCGCACTAGGGTAGCACGTTCTGGTCTCCATTTATAATCAACTGTTTGTTACAAACCTGATTTTTCCGGTCCTTTTTAAATTAAAATATTAAGTTAAGTGGGAATTTGTATAAGAGAAGCCTAAGAGAGAGTTTCGTAAGGGACCAGGCGAGAAAACCATTGCTGGCTGGTGACTGCAGGAACGATTCACGATCAATCTGAGGAATTTCCAAGGAATCCAGCTAACAAAGATGTGACATTTTTCACTAAAACTTTGACACAAAGGTAAATCTTTTAAATTAACATATATGACACATATGAGTATGCAAACCCTCCATGGCCCGAAGAAGGCTATTTGTCAAATTTTTTTATAAGGGGTAGAACATTCTAAATTCTATTTTTGGAGCATATAACTTAGCTATTTAACCTTTTTATGATGGTGTGTGACTTGGTAAAGACAATATCTTTTATTGAAGTCAAGAAGGTCGTAAAGTTTTTTTAACCGAGGAAAGTCACATTCCACTGATACCACTTGTGTTGTTTCAAATGGTTAACACTGAAGAGAACCATTGAGATTTTCATAGAATTTGGAGTTCAGTTGCTGTTCTTACCACCATTTGCAGATATATCTAGTGACCAATGTAATTTTAACGTATAGTGATTCACTCTTCTTGCAAGTCCTAATAAAAGCTTAAGGTTTTAGTGCATGGAATAAGTCACTATCAAAGCTATTTGCTAATAAGCAGAAGAAACTATCTGTCACTGTCAAAAACCACTTTTAAAAATAGACCCTTGATGAAGAAAGACAAGGTCAGTGAACTGTAAGGATACTGAAAAATAGACCAACATCTATTGTCAGATTAAACAGAAATCAAGGAGAGGCTTCCATGCCTCCCTTCATAAGTTAACAACCTCTGAATTATTGATGATGTAATCAAAAGAATCAGTGCCTGTAATGACTGCCAATATTTCTGCCCAACTAATAGAAGCCATCAATGTAAGTAAAAATTCCTTACATATCAATGATAATAGATCAGGAATACATTGGACAAATATTTTAAGAGAACTCATATAAAGAATCTTAAGGCAACCATAAATGATGTGTCTCCATAGTTCATTTTATTCAACACTTTGAGAGCTGGTCAGGTTCCATGGTAGAATACTGGAGGTTTTTGGTTGTTTTAAGAAAGTCATAACTTTAAACCTAAAAAAGATATAATAATGAAACTTATGTGACTGGATCGCCCTGATTTCTTCTTGAATATATAAAACAGTTACTTTATTAATCATTTAAACAATAGTTTATGACTATCCCAACTTTAAATTTTGTAAATTTGTTAAAACTTCCTGAGACACAACGTTTTCGATCTCTATGTGGCGATCTTCATCAGTGTCTTCTGCTTGCAAATCCTGGTATGGTGATATGGTGTGCAACTGTTGTACCTTCTGAAGGGTATTAGGTGAAATCTCAATGGGAATTTGTAGTTCTGTTTAGGGTACTTGTTTAAATGATCAGTCCTGTTGGCTTTATAGAAATGATAAATTTACAAATTTATTTATGGCTCAACTATTATAGAGAATATCAACTTCCTTCGTTTTGCCAAAAAAACTATAAATTTATATATGAAGCCTTTTCAGTTTCAATGTAAATTGTGTTTTCATTATTATTATTTATATTTTTAGCTAAGTTTAACTATTTTTATTTTCAGATTTAGTCTTACATAATCAAAATAAAATTCTGATTGATTATCTATTTCATGACTTTATGTAAAATTTTCAAATCATTTTTTGATGCAGATATTTTAAAAGTTCTATAGTATTTATATTGTAACTCTTGCTATTACAAAATCGTGTACAAAACCAAATAGATATTAGTTTTTTAAACTATCTTATAGATTTAATTTATAATTGGATGATAAAGAAGTTGTTATGAAAATATTGTTATAGGTTGGTGTTGGAAGTGACATGTTACCTGTCAGCAATTCGGAACGTGTGTCCAGCACAACAAATAACAACACTAAAGTAAATAATACAACCAATGCAGTTAACACTCTGACTAGTGAAGACAAGTCAATGTCAAGTTCTAATAAACCTAAGTTAAGTTCAAGCAGTGATGGCAATAAGAAGCATAAAGTTAAGGTAAAATTGTTTTTTGTTTTACTTATTTAGTTCATATTTCAGTCTAATTATTACTGATTAATTGTATGTTTCAAAGGGCTTGAACAACAAACAATGTTGAGTACATAGAATAAGTGATGGTTGAGTTTTGAATTAATAATACAACTCAAACCATACTCATTGTTTGTTATTGGAGAGCAACACAATCCATATTCATTGTTGTCTTTTATTAAGGAACCTAGAGAGGAGGAGTAGCATATTACAAACTTTAATATTGGTTGTTATTACCAAAGAAGTATTTCTTCTTAACACTCTAATGGTTACACAGATGATTGTTGTCTTCCAGATAATTGTATTTTGACACTACTTATGATTGCTGACAGTGAAGACCTTTTCTTTGATTTGTTCAGTAACAACCAGTTCTACCTTAGAAGGACATTTATGATTTATAGAAATTTATTGGTGAAAGTCTGTTCATTTTGGTTGATAATTGTCATCTGGATGATTAAACACATCTCTGTTTTTTATAGCGTTTTAAAAACTATTTGTTAAGTTTATATTTATTTATTTCAATGATAAAGTTATATTGGAAAGAGATCAAGAACAATTCATTCACTAGCAAAAGTTGTGAACAATTTTCATTACTGAAAATTCTGTTAATAATGTAGATGATCATGAGAACCATTTCGAAGTTTCTCAAAGTTTATCCTATTTATGATAATGCTATTGAAGAAAGTCCAGACTTAAAATTAAAATATTTTGGAAAACATACCAGCCTTATTATTATTAGAAGAACCTATCGAAGAGGCTTTTTTTTAGTGTTACAAATCCACACCATATCACTTTATTTAAAAATTAAAAAAATAAATTGAAGTATTTTTTAAAATTGAAAATTATGGTAAACATTTAATTTAAACAAACTAAGTGCTTACTTCTTATTGTGACAGTGGAGGACAATAGTCATCCATTTCACCAACCATTGTAACACACTAGGCCTTTTTCCTGGGGTAAGTTTTACCTTTATTAAAAATGTGTGTTAATTACTAATTAACATATTAATTAATTACTTACCCTGGACTCTAGTTCTAACGTCATAACCCAGGCAATTACGGTCTGTCTATGACGCTCTTCTATCTTGAAGCTAGAACTAGGTTACTTGGGAAATAAGAATTTAAAGCTTTAAAATTTGAGGTATACACTAACATATGTGGTTGATAGAATTAATTTTCTGTAAATTCACAACATTTTTTATAAACTAGAACACAATATGGTCTTAAATATTATTTTTTTCCTTTTAGGAGTCGTATAGAACGGAAGAAAATCGAAGTAGTAACTCTTTTGCGGACTTGTTTGGTCCACCAATTAAGACCATTAAACAATCACCCAATCCTAAACCTGGTGGAAAATCATCTTCAGAGTCAAAACATTCATCTTCAGAGAAACAGGTAACATTGTTAAGCAAACGTTATTCATGCAAAACTTTCTATTGTTGGATTGTACATCTTGAAGTTTTTGAATAAACATTTACTTATCAATTTATTTGGCAAAAAACATTACTTACTGATATTTTTATTTGGCAAAAAACATTACTTACTGATATTTCTCAGAAACATTTCATATTTGTTCAGTGCTCCGAGTGCTTTTACTTTTAGCCTAAAACATAACAGCACTGACAACAATAAATCTTATACACCCTCACCATGCACACACTCGCACTCGCACACACGCACACAAGCTGTAATAAACACCACATATTTTATGGAGTATCTTTCAGCTGGGTCATATGGGATCTGATTGTATGCACTATTCCTTGTTTTGAATAAAAATGACAAACTGTGAATAAAAATAAGCTGAGAGAAATCAATAGTACTGTATGTTTATGAAGTTTTTACATTCCTTTGAATAATAGAAAAAAGGAGGGATGGACCGATTCCGATTCTCGATTCCAGGAATCGTCGATTCTAGGTGGTATCGAGGAATCGTCGATACTCGATTCTTCATCATAAAAGTGTCGATTCCGATTCCTATTTTGTTAACTATTAAAATATGTGTGTGGAGTAATTTATTGGAAAAATAATTAATTACCAACTATGTCTTATTTATGTATTAGTTGATATGAACGAATTAAATGATAAAAGTAAACTAAAATATTATTATTTATGAAGCAACAGCAATCAAGATCGTAACCATTTCTGGTCGTTTGACATCGCTCGTCTCTCTCTCTCACTAGAGCGGGTTCGATATTCTCCCCCCCCCCGCGTGTCTTACTGCCACTGATTTATAGATGTCAGAACAAAACACAAAAAAGTACAGTAAAAACTCGATTAACCGTTGCCATGATGGTTGAGCGAATAGACGGATAACAGAAACACTGTATTATTCCTCCGAAACTTAACCTCACTAAATTATATTATAAACAGATATCACTTTCACAGTAATGTAATATATTTGGGAGCGATAAGAAAATAAACACGATTGTAATAGCAAATGAAACTATTTATTACATGATAAATAGATCCGCACAGTAGCTACAAATGTAGCAAAATAATGTACAGTAATATAAACTTACAGGGGAAATAGTTCGTGTAGTTTAACAAACAAAGAGAACGGGTCACTGCACCTTAATACTTTAGCTGCCGGCCACAATATCGGCGTTTTCATAGAGAATTGCCAAAATATTTTAAGCTCATTTTTAAATAATGTGTTCTTATACTTTGTTCCCCTATCATATCTAAGTATGAATATACGTTTCTTATAATAATATTTATAAAAATACGTGTCGGATCAACTGGCCCAACATAGTTTTTTCCTATCGTAAATGAAACGTAAATAAACTCCGTCTGACCAATTGACCTGACATTGTTTTTGATTTAACTAAATTTTATTATCTGTGCAACACTGTTTTTTGTGTTTTGTGTTAGCAAGAAACAACAAAACCATAATTTCATGTCCCGGTTACCCAAATAATAAACTGACTGGTGATAAAAGTGTTTTGGCGCCTATCACTAAGACACGTAAACGTGTCACATGTGATTGATTTGTGAGTTTATAAATATTTTGAATATAGAACTAAAGTGTAATATATTCTCTCTCTGATAAGTAATGCTACAGGTCCAGTAAATACCATCCAAGATTCATATT
Source organism: Prosapia bicincta (assembly GCA_036971475.1). NCBI lineage: Eukaryota > Metazoa > Arthropoda > Insecta > Hemiptera > Cercopidae > Prosapia > Prosapia bicincta. The sequence continues at coordinate 123,004,330 of JBAIZL010000003.1, forward strand.
AAGTAAAAGTTTTAGCCTAACACCAAATAATTTACTTGTTAAGGAATTTACGTTATAATTTACTTCCTAGTAAGGATGAGTTTATCTAAGTGTATCAATGTTTGTACTTAACTTTCACAAAGTCCGTTTTTAAGGATTATTTTACAACTAAATATTTAGTCAATATTTCCGACTTACTTTTAAGGTTTTGTGAAATTTTGAAAACAGTAGTGAAAATCATTACAATACGTTACAACAAATGTGTGTCGGCCCATAACTACGGACAAAAAGCTCTTAGAATAACATCATGTTTTTAATCCCGTCGGCGTTTATCTATCAAACACAAACCATCGTAATTACATCTGTAAGTAGTGTGAAGCTTGTTGTTTAATACTGTGCGTTAATTTTTCCAAAAGTAGCAACACCAGCTGAGTAGTACTAATAAACATAAAGCGTTAAGAGGCCCGACGGTATTCGGTTCAGGGTACTGGCCGTCGCGTCAATTCGATGACGGTTAACAGAAACTGACGGTGGAAAACCACATAATATATCAAATATGAAAAAGCACTTAACAACATTCATTTTGCCCAAATTTATCAACAAAAAAGATCTATACTTGAAGAAACTTTATCCTCAGACACAGGACCTACAAGTGATAGTCGGTTAAAAATCAACTGGGATTGAGTAATAAATACAAAATAGGCCTGAATCAGTTGCACTTGTTCCAGACACCTGCAGAAAAAAGGTCCCACCAGGTGTAGAGAAGGTATGCCCCACTAATCCAGAATGTTGAGGAAGAAGGTACCCCAGGGTAATTGACAGTAGAAGAAGAAGTATACAATTATCTGGGGGAACCATTAGCCAGTCCAGATTGTGATGTTGGGAACTATTGGGCAGTACAAAGTGCCAAATACCCTCATTTAAATGCAATGGCAATAAAATACCTGTCTGCCCACTCGCGACAGTGTTTCTAAAAACCTTTCTCAACTTCAGGAGTTATATATGACAAGCGATGAAACTAGTTTGATCCACAACGTGTTCAAATGCTTGTGTTTTTGAACAGAAATGTACATTACCTGCCAGACTTTTAAATATTAAAAACTATCCTTTTTGTATTAATTTTTTACTTTTTAAGTTGTTCGTTTGTTTTTAATGGTTGTTTTGTTTTGAGAGGCAATGTAAATAGGCTTAAGTATTTTTTCAAACATCATAAAATAAGTAAAGTTCACATTTTTAACTTTAAAATAAGTCATTACTTTTATTTGATATGTTTTTATGCTTTTAAAAATTCCTATTGATAAATCAAGGTTGAAGGTTTTGTGTAGCCTGTTACATAAAAACAGAACTTTTAAAAGGTTTTGCCATATGACCAAGATATTAACTAAATTAATTATTACAGAACTAGCATGTAATCTAATATAACTTGAAAGAATCGACTAAAGAATCGAGAATCGAAGGGAAAATTTTAGAATCGGAATCGGAATCAAAAATTTTAGGAATCGGCCCATCCCTAGAAAAAAGTTATGGTTTCTTGTCTTCACCATCAGTCTTTCTTTTTCAACACATGGATGTTTGATCCAACACGAGGATCAACCACTATTTCAAGGTTTTTTCAAGGTGATCATTTCTGAGGGACTTGTCAATGGTGGTGTCAAAGGTGTCATTGCTTTCGTACGTCAACATTAAATTTATGTTTATATATTTTTAGGTTAGTTTTTGTTGGTAAAGATTATTTAGATTTTTTGGACTAGGAGACTGACAGACTTACCTTGGTAAGAGTCCACTCTGTAGTCTTGAAATAGAAACACATAAAAGCACTTAACCATTAATATATTTCAACCACACAGTGATCTTTGTTAATCAAAGAGAAAACACAAAAAGAAATCTCGACTGTCTAAAATGATTCAGCAGGATGTTTACATCAATGATATAGAGCCCCGAGTTTACACGGCATAGAATTACATCGGCACGTTTGCTTGGAACAAAATGCATTGATTTGTTTACTATACGTGTTTCTACATGTACAGTATACATTCTACTATAAACACATTTCCTCCCTCCTTTTCACCCTTCTCTACTTTTGCTACATCCTTTAAACATGGATGTCATACAAAACGTTGTCATTAGATTCTAGTCAGTCACATCGGAGATTTTGTACTGTATGTACATAACTGTATGTGGCATAGGATCATTTATAATTACAGTGTTTAGTTATCAAGTATAGAGTTATTGTGACTTTTTTAGTCTTAAAAGATGTGCAGGATAAAAAGAAATGCTTTATTAGTTGAAAGTTAAAAATTTAGAAGAGTTATGATGAAAATTCACATCTGAGAAATCAAAAGCAAATCGCAGCCGATCGGAACATTCTGAGTTTCACTTTTAAGAACAATTTTAAAATAGAGAAAGGAGTTAGAAGAAAATGCAGTGCATGTGAAACGAGAAGTAAGAAAATATAGACTGAAAAGTATGAAGAATTGGAAAGGTTTTGTTACAATGGTTTTATCAAGCTCGTAGCTTATATCTGCCTACGAATTTGACATTGCTAACCAAAAAAAGCACGAGAAAACCCAAAAGAGCTTATGTCAAAGTTTAAGATTTTTGTTCAAACCTGTGCCATCTAAGTCGCTTGTTTATAAGAAAGACAAATGCCACTGTGGAAAATTAGGTAACAAGTGACTTTCAGTACTAGTGTGTGCAAATGCGAATAGTTTCAGAAAAACTTAAATTGTTGGTAGAGGGAAAGTCAAAATCACCAAGATGTTTCAAGAACATTCACTTGTTTCCATGGGATTATGCTGCACAGTGTTGAGCATGGATGACAGAAGAACAATTTGTTTTATGGGTAAAACAGCTCAACATGATTTTTCAAAGAAAGAATCGAAAGATTCTTGTACTTATTGATAACTGTCCAGCACATCCAAAAAATATTGAATTAACCAACTCCCAAAATTTTTTTTCTACCCCTGAACGGGACAAGCAAGCTTCAACCTATTGACCAGGAGATAGAAAAAGTTGTAAACTAGCATTACCGTAAGCGACTAGTGCAAGGATACTTATGAGCCACGGAACAAGGTAATCAGCAACATCCTGTAAACATTTTGGATGCAATTAATTATGTTACTTTGGCAATAAATGGAGTTCATCATGAAGTTATTAAAAACTGTTAAAATAAATTGGGTGTCAAATGGTCTCAGTGTGAACTGACATTGGAATGTACTTACTGACAACAAAGTTGAGGAAGTCATATTTGATAACTTTCCCGACTACATATCTGTCAACGATAATATTGTGACTTGTGAGGTATGAACAATACAGGAAATTATGAAGGACGCTGCTTCAATAGCTTCCACTACAAATGTGGAGAGTGAGGATGATGATGATAATGAAGAAGAATACGAGCCATCTGCACCATTTAGTGCATTGGCCGATATGAGACTTTACATTGTCTGCCTAACATGAATTTCAGACAACGCTATGGAAAAGATTAATCAATTGGAAAAATCGATTTTAAATTCTTCTTTAAAAAAATTCAAACGAAATGTGGTAGAAAATTATTTAAAGAAAATATACATTTTAGAAAAATATCTACTCTATACAGTACTAATGTATATGTTGTAACAGTGTACAGTAACAGTGCATGTTGTATATGGTTTCCCATTAAATGTGTATATGAGTGTTACGTACATTCGTCTTTCATTATTTCATGACTTTTTGTTTCAAATTGTGATAAAATTATGTGGGAATAATACAGCATGTATAATGGTGAGTAAATACAGTATGATTATGTTAGTACAACAGTATTTTCCATCTCCGCTTGAGTAGTTTTCCCATTTAAGGATGCTATTTTTGGTTGGACACTTGAAAATCATATTAAGCAGATTTCACTGTGTGTATGTTTATAGTAGTTAAATATTTAGTTTTAGTTTATATCTATATATATATATATATATATATATATATATATATATATATATATATATATATATATATATATATATTAGGTTAGTTTTGGTTGGTAAAGATTATTTAGATTTTTTGGACTAGGAGACTGACAGACTTACCTTGGTAAGAGTCCACTCTGTAGTCTTGAAATAGAAACACATAAAAGCACTTAAACAATGATATATTTCAACCACACAGTGGTCTTTGTCAATCGAAGAGAAAACAAAAAAAATATGAGAGAATGAAAAAAAAAAAAAAAATCATTGTTTAAGTGGTTTTATGTGTTTCTATTTCAAGACTACAGAGTGGACTCTTACCAAGGTAAGTCTGTCAGTCTCCTAGTCCAAAAAATCTATCTATCTATCTATATATATATATATATATATATCTGAGTATTTAGTTGTAACGGGTTATTTTAAATAACCTAATTTAAAGTTGTAATTATAGTTTTAGGCGTGCTAGTGATAACCTCATGGTTTTTCGCCAGAGATATAAACAAAAAAATGAATTTAGGTAATAGTAGTAGGATGCAAAAATGTCAAGATTTGAACTTGAGATTTAATTTCATTTTGTGAAGTAAGGTACTTGTTACTTACTCTACCTTGCAATGCAAAGACACCACATTTTCGCCATTATTTAGTTTTGTGTCTATTACTTCACCAGTCTAACTTTCTGTTGTTCTTGATGATTTCTGTACAGTAACATTTATTTTGGCCGCAGTAACGACTTTTATATAACTCATTAAAATGTCCTACCCAAGGTTTATTCATTAGAGGAGTATAGTACATAAACCTCATTCATTAGAGGAGTATAGTACATAAACCTCAGAACTACGAGGGGTATTCTTAAAGTAAGGGCCGTTTGAAAATAATAAAAAAACAAAAAGAAATTTGCAAAAACTAATTTTATTTTTGGAATCTACTTTTATCTATTTTTCTACATAGTTTCCAAGTTTTTGTAAACCCTTATCATATCGCACAACAAAATTTTGGAAACCTTCTTCATAAAAACTTGCCGCCTGCTGTGATAACTAAGAATTCACGGCCGTTTTCAATTCGTCGTCATCGTCATAACGGCTGCCGCCCAAGTGATGTTTCAGATGACGGAAGAGATGAAAGTCGCTCGGCGCAAGGTCAGGGCTGTAGGGTGGGTGGTCCAAAACTTCCCAGCCAAAAGAGTCCAATACAGCTCGGGTCTGAGTGGCATTGTGAGGCCTTGCATTATCGTGCAGAAACGAAATTCCTTTTGTGAGCATTCCACGTCTCTTGTTTTGAATCGCTCTGCGCAGCTTCCTCAGAGTTTAGCAGTAGGCTTCTGCATTTATTGTCGTTCCATAAAGTCGACCAGCAAAACACCATGCCTATCCCAAAACACGGACGCCATGATCTTGCGCTGTGACAAAGTCTGTTTGGCTTTGAATTTTACGGAGGATTGCGTGTGTCTCCATTCCATGCTTTGTTTCGATTCGGGAGTGAAATGCGAAACCCACGTTTTGTCTCCAGTTACGATCCGACTCAGCATGTCGTCACCATTTTCGTCATAACGTGTCAGAAAATTCAAGGAACTCTCAAGACTTTTGTGTTTGTCCTCCTCTGTCAGAAGTTTAGGGACCCAACACGAGCACAGTTTCTTAAGGTTTAATATTTTATGAACAATTTTGTAAATCACAGACCTCGAAACTTCCGGAAATTCGTGTGAGAGAGTAGTGATCGAGAAGCGTCTGTTGTCACGAATTTTTGCTTCAATTGAAGCCAGCAAATCGTCTGACATTAGAGATGGACGACTAGATCGCGTTTCTTCATGGACATTGTCACGGCCATCTTTGAAGTCTCGAACCCACTTACGCACTTTTCCTTCACACATGGCATTAGCACCGTAAACTTCAGAAATCTGTCGGTGAATTTCTGCAGCAGACATGTTTCTTGCCGACAAAAACCGTATAAAAGAACGAACTTCGCAAGGGGCGGGCGATTTGATAACCTTGAACATTTTGCAAGCACAGAACACAACGCACAGGTTAGCTACAAAGCTGTAACTGAGTGTAGTTGTTGCCAAGGCATGCCGGGATGCGATGCAAGCGCTCGTTGCGGCGTGCACGCGAACTATGAGGGAATATAAACAAACGGCCCGTAGTTTAGAAATACGCTTAGTATGAAAATTTCCTTTTCTTGCTTTTATGTATGTTTTACCACTGTAAAATATTTTCATAGACAGGTCTTTAGATAAATTTAGGTCATAGGTTCCCAAACTGGGGGACATGAAGGCCAGTCAGGGGAGGCGTGAGGTCAGTTAGAAAATAGTGAGATAAATTCTCATTTAGTTGAAATTCAAGTACTCAATTTATTAAAATTTAAAAGTAGATTAAAACCACAGATTTGTTTACACAGGTAATTTTATTGAACATGATGTTCAGAAAATTTAAATTAAATGCATGCATTTATTAGCAAAAGAAATATTAGTAAAGGCTATGCAAATTTTGTAAACTTCAAATTAAATCAACATGACTGGCTTGAAAAGAATAATAGTACTAAGGTGTTGCAAAACGAATATTTACTGTTCAATGTGGCAACAGTGCCACAATGTTCAAATCTTCATTTTGGATTTCGTATCACAGGCAGCTCTTTGATTATACTTGTTTCTTTCAAACAAATACTTGTGTGAAAAAAAATGTTCAGCATTTGTTGAAATGAAAACAAAATAAAGGAACAAACTTGATGTTGCTAATGACTTGCATCGTGTCTTTACTAAAATAAAACCTCAAATAGGCATGCTAGTGAAAACAATTCAAGCTCATACATATCACTAACAGATTTTCCTCTTATCAGTTAAAATTTACCTTGCGAATTAAAACTTGAAATGTTATATCATGTTTCTTGTGAAAGTATAAATAAATAAATTGTTTTATATATATATTTTGTTTCATATGTCCATACCGTTTATTTATAGTGTAAAGTGGGCTTGGGAGGCTTTGATTTCAAGATGAGGGAGCATGGTACCAAAAAGTATGGGAACCCCTGATTTATGTAGTAGATTTGTGTTCCAAACCTGTAATCTCAGTCTTCCTATATTACCTTGATGTGATACATATTTACTTTTATACCATTTCATCTTAAAATGTGAATACTTTTAAAGGGTAACTAGTAAGTTAGATTTATTGTGTTATCAATATTTATGTATTATATTACATTATTATATTATATTATAAAATAGGTCTAATTTATGTGAGAGGTGCCCTCATTAAAAAAAAGAAATTGCTTAAATATATCAAATAATGTATTATTATAACACATTAATAATTATTAATAGTGTATTATATGACAATTCTAAACAATTTTTGTATTATGAAATTGTTTTTCATTTCTGTTATTGAAATTATAAATATTATTTTATTAATAATAGAGTATATTAATACTGAACAAAAACAAACTTTTTTAAAATAATTTTTGTCAATAAAGTAAACTTTAAATTTCAATAATTATTTCTAAAGCTGGCTCTGAATTGACAACAAACGGGCGCTTTTGAGTGATTTAATAGGAAGGGCAAGGTTCCTAATAACATTGTTCCAGATTTATGGCAGTGAAATGTTTCCAGATTAATAAAATAAATCATATATGTTTTCCTATTTATTCTGCTTTCTAAAAATACCTACCTAAACATAGCAAAGAGGTTCAGGTGTGGAATAAAATTCCACGATGTAACATTTCTTGAGATTAATCACTTAAACAATAGTCTATGACTATCCGAACTTTATATTTAGTAAATTTGTTAAAACTTACTTAAAACAAATTTACTAAATATAAAGTTCGGATAGACATAAACTATTGTTTAAGTGATTAATAAGATTCGCCGAACGTAATGGACTACAAAATTCAAGATTTCTTGAGATGTTTAGTATAAATATCATGTACTGGGACATTTTTAATGTTTCTCTGTCATTTCTATATCTTTTCCTGAGATTCAAAGAAATAAAAAAATATAATTTTTAATTCAAAACTAACAAAAAAGTTTTAATTTTAATTTTAGGTCATAATTATATTCAGAAAGAATTACAACTAAAAGGAAAAGAGTATTGTGTTATTCTCCTGTTTTATAGTCTGTCTTGCGCCTTGTGACAACAGATACCAGAAATATACCTCAACGCTTGAAAACCAAAGAAGAAAACCAAAGAAAACAAGCAATAACTGGAATCTGTTCGGTGGTATTATTAATGAAAAAGACTTTTGATTCTTGGCAAGAAATGGCTTGACCCGACTGTTGGGTTACACACCAGTTGCTTATGTTGAGTGGGAATCGAATGCTAGTATAAAACCTAAGAAAATAAGCAATAACTGGAATCTCTCCCATGGTATTATTAATGGAAAAAACTTTTGATTCTTGGCAAAATAATAGCTTGACACGAATGTTGGGTCACACACCAGTTGCTTATGTTGGGTGGGACTTGAATGGTAATATAAAACCTAAGAAAAAAAGCAATAACTGGAATCTATTTGATGGTATTAATAATGGAAAAGACTTTTGATTCTTGCTAAAAAATGGCTTGACCTAACTGTTGGGTCACACATCAGTTGCTCATGTTCGGTTGGACTCAACTGGTAGATCAATTAAGATTAAATAGGTTTAGATTTTGTTGATCAGATTTGTTTAAGTTCTTCAGGCTGTTCTCTTCTGAGACTGAATTATAATCAATACAAAGAGCTTTCTTTTCATTGCTCAATTAATTGTTTTAACCTTCATAGTTTTTGTAACAGTTTTAGTTTCAATTTTTGTAATATCAACAGACTACCTACATAGCTTCTTTTAAATAAAAGTAATTTGTTTGTTTGTGAATTACCAAAAAATTGGTGCCAACAACTTATAATTGGCTATATCGCTCAAAAAAGAAATTTAAAAGCTACAAAAGGATTTATCTGTCCATGGTACCTAGCTTAATTAAGAGGATAAAATGTGAATATTTAAAAAGATCTTGATTATCACATGGTGTTTAGTGATTTTTGGTACTTAACAGGTACTTTAATACTTTATTTTCAAAACTGTTTCAGAAAAAAAATTGAAATTTGATATGTTTTTAACTACCCTTGTATATTTTTTTACGATCATTCTTTAATATACAGAATATTTTAATTTCTAAGTTAGTGAAGAAAGATTTTTATCTCATTTTCAATTACTTAACATGAAATAGCAGTTTGTATTCCACTTATAGTGATCATATCAGAAACAGTTTTGGCTTTTAATCCTATAATTTAGACAAAGTGGATGACCTTTGATATAACCTCATGTGAAGTCTTTTCAGACCTCTTTTGGCAAACTTCTGCTATCTTAGGAACTGTTCATTAGAAACATACATAATATATTTTAGTAGGGTGTTTAGTCTTTCTTTAGTAAAAAGTCTCATATTTTTCCTGTTTCAGATTTCATCATCCAAGTCTTCCAAACACAGTCCTCACAAAGAGAAAGAAAGAGAGAAAGACACTAGTAAGAAAGAAAGTTCAATGACAAGTGTAAGTAAAGAAAAGGAAAGGAGTAAAGATAGAGAAAAATTGAAAGAGAAATCTCAAGATAAACAGTCAAAAAGATCTTCACCTCCTTCATCAATACCACTTCCTCAAGTTAAGGTCAAAGAAGAAGTTAAGAAGTCCTCACATGAAGAAGTCAAAGATAAGGTAAGTTCAAAATCATCAGGAGATATAAATAAGAATGAGAGAAGAGAAAAACGTAAGGATAAGAAAAACAGAGAAGATAAGGATAAAAAAGATAGGCATAAGGATCATGAATCTAGCACTAAGAAGGAATCTTTCAATATGGAGAAAGAAAAAGTTATTGAAAAGAGTGATAAAGTGAAAAGTGAACCTAAAGAACAAGTGAAAGAAGCTAAAAAGTCCCCTAAAAACACTATAATAAAAGAAGAGAAAAAAGACAAAAGTGAAAGAGAAGTGAAGGAAAAAGATAGAGACAAAAGTGAAAAAGACAAAAGTGAATCAAGTGATAAACAGAAGCATAAACATAAGAAAAAAGAAAAGAGCAAGAAAGATGATAGAAGTGAGAGAGAAAAAGAGAAATCATTAAAGAAAGAGAAGATTGTAGAAAAGACGCAAATTATTGAACCTTCTCCTCCACCACCACTACCACCTCTTCCCCAACCAAAAGCAAAGTCTATTTCTCCAAATCAAAAAACCAAACATCCCTTAGATACTCTCATTGAACAGCTATCTGAAAAAGATTCCGATTCCGATGTTTCCGTTACAGTTGATGATGAAGTAAGGCATAAAGCTTTTAAAGAAGAGAAAATAGAAAAAAAAGTAGAACTGGTGGAAGAGAAAGTTAGAGAGAAGAAAAAGAAAAGCTCCAAAGATGAAGAGTCAAGTAAAAAACGCAAAAGGAAAAAAGAGAAAGAAGAACCTGATATACCAGAAAAAATACTTAAGTCAAAACATGAAAATAAAATTAAGATTGATGTAATTGAAGATATTGAAAAAGAAGAACATATGGAGATTGATGTCGTAGAAAGGTTACCAACTCCGAAAAAAGATGAAGAAGAAGAGGAGGAAGAAGAGGAAGAGGAACGGATATCTAGGTCACCAACCCCATCACCAAAGTTTACTGATGAATATGTTAAGGAGTTAAAAGACCTCCAGAGCAAAATAATGACGCTTGAAGATAATACTGAGTTGCAAAGGGTGGTACAGGTGATTGCAGAGACAGGGCAGTATGAAATTACAAAAAAAACTTTTGATTTTGATCTCTGTACATTAGATAAAAGTACTATTAGAAGATTACAGGATTTGTTTTTTGCCGCATCATGACGTTGAGTAAAGACTGCAAAGCAATATTTTAATCTAAGTACAATTTAATCTAAGATGAACATAGCCTATTTGTATCTATTGTGTTTGTGTTTATTCTGATTTTTGTTTTTATTGAGTTTTTGTTGTAAAGAAATATTTGTTCTTGAAAATAGATTTGAAAGGTTTTTATAAACTGAATTTAATGAATTTTCATTTTTGGTTTGTTTTTGTAATGGATTTTTAATTTCAAGTCATAATTTAATTATGTAGAAAATTAATGTTAAATTTTTACTGGAAACATTAAAAAGTTAAATTTTATAAAAAATAAGTTGCATATCTAAAGCAAGACTAATTTTTCTGGCTATATTTTATAAAATCTATGAAGTTAAATTGATTATATTCTTTCATCTTTCCTAGCTTAAGAAATTATAGTGATCATATAGGGGCTATAATTTTCCCAACATAGATAACCTTATGGTTTCTATTTTTATTGGATATATCCAGCTGGGTGTTGTAATAGGTAAATACCTTCCTACAATCCTATTACTACATAGGTCTTCTTTAGCTTTGTAAGAGCCATGCTCATTCTTATTTTCCAGGTCCAGAGATTTATATTCTTTCACTAATCCTATATAATATTAATTCTTTTTATATCCTTTAAAGCCAAATTGACTGATGGCTGTAAAACAGTTAAAAAGTTCAATATATTTTCATTGTATACATTTTGGCAACTATGATTGTCAAATGTTCAACAACCTCAGATTATGGTTATCCTAAACTAAATGTGTTTAATAAAGATTTCTTCAAACAAAAAAACTATGAAAGAGGTAGATATGAACAAGTTAATCGTGTAATCTTTTAACTGTTTTTATATCATAAAGTCACGAGAAATATTTTAACGGTTTTGTTTACCTTAAAAACTGCCACTTAATTTAATAAAATTAAATGATTCAAGTGTTTAACACTAATACATTTGGAAAAAAGTATGGGTAACATGATTTGAAAAGAGGTACAAAGTTTGAGCGAGTGAAAGGGCTATTCACAGTATAAGAGTAGATAGATTTACACATAAATTCGTAATGAAACATGTTAGGAAAAAGTTATAGTGCAATTAAAGGCTTTAGAAAAATGGGTTTTAGTAATGTTAAATTTAAACCTTTGATTAGTATTCACATACCAGTACGGGAGATCACACTACAGCCAGTGAGAGCTTTTCCATATATCATTGGTTCCCAAACTGGGGAGCATGAAGGCAAGACAGGAGGGGCTCGAGCCCAGTTGGAAAATAGTAAGATAAATTCTCATTTAGTTAATATTTAAATTCACAATTTATCAAAATTCAAACCTAAATATACACCTCAGATATTGTTTACATAGGTAATTTAATTGACCTTGATGTTCAGAAAATGTAAATGAATGTATGCATTTATAAAAGAATAATAAGTAAAGGTTGTGCTAATTTTGTAAACTTGAAATTACATCAACATGCCAGCTTGAGAAGAATAATAGTACAAAAGTGTCACAAAATGAATGTTTGCCGTTCAATGTGGCAACAGCCCCACAATGGATAAATCTTCATTTTGGATAAAATTCTTAATAAAAGTGTATCACCACCAGCTCTTCTATTATACTTGCCTTTTTCAAGAACCTACATGCGTGATAAAACATTTTCAAGCACTTGTTGCAATAAAAACAAAATATAGGAACAAACTTGATGTCGCCAATGACTTGCACTGTGCCTTTACTAAAATACAACCTCAAATAGCCATGCTAGTATAAAAAATGCAAGTCATCCATCTCACTAACAGATTTTCCTCTTGTTAGCTAAAATTTACCTTTAAAAATTAAAGGTACAAATTAAAACTTGATATGTTATGTCATGTTTCTTGTGAAAGTATGTATAAATAAATAAATAATTCAATATATATATATATATATATATATATATATATATATATTTTAATATCACTTTCACTATATGTACTTAAAACAAGAATCGTACTTGGTATTTATGCGAGTTAACTTTCAAAGATTGGTAGTATCTCCATCATCAAGCATCACTGACCGGGGAGGTGTGGTAGACTGCGAGTTGTGTGGAATTTCCGTTGTCACAAGGTATGGTGTACCATTATTCTATTTTCGGAACACCTTGTGACAATGGAAATTCCACACAACTAGCAGTTGTGAATTCACAAAAAAAAAACCTGTCTTTGTGCATCAGTCAAAGGTAAATTCAAATTTGAATAAAAGAAAATCTTTTAGTCAAGATGATTTGTCAAGAAGAGAGACGATTTTAATCAAGAGAAGATCATCATCAACAAAAGATTTGTCCTGTAAACATAAACAAGTTACATTTATTTCACCTGTAATTGAGGGAACGTCACCCTTAGCAGATTTGTCCAGATCAGAACTTCGACGAAGTAACAGACCCAGAATTTCAACCCCTTGTTATCGTTCGTTTACACCTTGTTCAGTAGAAAGAAGAAATAAATTACTACAGTGGTTTTCTGAGAAGGGCAAACCTCCAAGTAGCTACAGACATTTGCAGTGTTTTAACATATCTGAAAGTAAGCAGAAACGTCGGTTTCAAAGGAGAACGGATATGAAAAATACAGAAGTTTTGGATAATTTGATTTCTGTAGAAAATGATAATCAGCTGCAACTGATTGAAAATAAAGAAGCTGGTGAAATTTCCGATAATTTTAATGATGAAAACAAAGAAAACATTGAAATTATTTCACTTGAAGGGGATACAAAACTGGATGAGTCTGAACTGCAGAAAGTTACTCGAGAAGCTTTAATGGACTTACGCAGTCTTGTGAAAGCTGGCTATGACCATGAGGAATGTGATGCATGGATGCAGGCATTGTGGAAGCATTATCCAAAGATATGTGACTTTGTTGAGTATTGGGAATGTCTTGCAAGTTTGGACGAAGCTAAAGGGGATTACAATATGGCTGTTGATTCTTACCAAAGAGCCATTGTGCGTGGAGCTGAGGTTGATGATATCAATGAACAGTTGGACAGTTTGCTAATTAAAATGAATCATCTAAATCTGTCTACTCCTGAGAAGGACAAGAAGTGTACAGTTCTTAGAAATAATATTGATATTAAAAATATTTTCAAGTCCAAAGTGATTCAGTTCGCTTTACAACAAAAAGCAGTTAAAAAGTTAAGCAACGACTTAGGTGAGAACACTCAAGTACTATATGTTGCTACTCCTGTCCGTCGTAGTACACGTAAGAATATTTCTGATCCCAAATGTTTACGGACACTTGATGAGCTAGAACCAGAAAAAAGATGTTTAACAGAGTTTCAACCAAATCCTGCTCTCCGATGATTATGGTTTTGCAAAGGATTATTATTTGTTTTATGCAATTAAAAACAATTTATGACTCATAGCTTTAATTTTTTTAAATTGTCATTTATAATTAATTATACAAGAGCTTTTTAAAAGTAACTTGTACATATAAAACACAGATGTAGACAAAGAAAACATTGTTTTTTCAACAGTACCTTTATAATGTTCTATTCATTTTTCAAAATTAAATAAAACCAAAACTCATAGATTGAAGACTAAGAATTAACATTAATATTACTCTTCAATATCAACATTTTAATTCAAAAAAGTTATCAATGAAATTGTTAGAAATCAAACTTTTATAACTAATAAACTTAGTAGACACTCGTAGGTTGCTAATATTAATATTGTGATTACCTAGTACAATAGAAGCCATCACACAAGTTTTATGTAGTAGGCAAATTTCTACTCTTTAGCATTTCTAAAAATTGATATAACTTGTGCAAGCCATTTAAAAAATATTTTATTTTGAAAGATTTGCCAAATGCCATGAACATATATATATATATATATATATATATATATATATATATATATATATATATATATATATATATGTATATATATATTTTAACAGGTGAGCCCTTTTTCCTGGGGTAAGTATTTATCAGGCCTTTATTAAAAATGTGTGTTAATTACTAATTAACCAATTAATTAACCTTACTTACCAGGGGCTCCTAGTTCTCCGATTCAGCCAGGCATAATAATGTCTTTCTGTAAACGGTCTTCTGATATCTTCGGAAGGTAGAACTAGGTTACTTGTGAAATGAAAATATAAAGTTTGTAACGTTCTAGGTTACTTGTGAAATAAGAATTTAAATTTTTAAAATACAAAGTCATACAATTTATTAATCAGTGACAAATTACAGTAGAACAAAAGACAGCAATGTGTCGAGTAATTATCTTTTAATTACTGCTAATTATTCCATACATTTTAATTACTTATTAACCTTTAAAATTTATATATATCGAGAAGATAGTATCTTAAGTTTTTTTTTTCAATTTAAATTTAGAAATGAATATTCAAGGGACAATTTCTACCGTTCATGTGTTAACCGTTTATCAATTAAAATTCATCAACTTAGTTAACATTAAAATACATTTTCTTTATTATTATCTAAAACGTACCTGGTTGTGCACATTACTTATAAAACTCTTTAAACACATCATTAGTTATTGCACATCGATTTTGTACACTTAACATTTAACACATCGCTCTTGGAAATCGGCGCTCTTGAACAAAAATTATATTAACTTTTACTTGTTTGAAAAACACAAATAATCGATTCTGACTTCTTCTTTTGTTGCGTTTATAAAATTTGGTACCGGCCTTGACATCTTAAATTTTGAATACTGGAAGCTTGTAAATTTCTAGGTTACGTCCGAAAATGCCATCACGTCCGTCTCGTTCGGAGACTTTTTCAGGAGTGGGCCTTCTGCAAGGGCACGCCAACGGAATTTCCCATCCTTGGTTATTATTTTGAATTTTTTGATTGGTGCATTGGATCAGGCGATATCAGACCATGCTTACGTTACATGGGGGTGATGTGGTAATTGCCCTAAGTTACTAACTCGTACGATATTTTACATTTTTACCCGCTAGGGGCGCTACTATCTATGCTAGCTTCACAATGTGCACCAATAAAACAAAAATTTTCTTTTATATTGGAAAGATATAATTATTAAATAAAAATTAAATATATAAATGAATTTATATTTAACACCTTATTTTTAAGAGTGTTACAATATATATAAAGAAATAAAACCATTTTCAAATACAAGAATAATTTATTGAATTTATAATTCAAAGCTTTTCGTTGGCAAACAGTACGAACATCCTCAGGAATACTAGAAATTTAATATCAATCATACATTTGCAAACTAGATGCAATATACATGCACTACATTTGCATCTAGTTTGCAAATGTATGATTGATATTAAATTTCTAGTATTCCTGAGGATGTTCGTACTGTTTGCCAACGAAAAGCTTTGAATTATAAATTCAATAAATTATTCTTGTATTTGAAAATTGTTTTATTTCTTTATTAATACACAAGAAATAGGTTATAGTATATATATAAAATATTTGTTTATTTTGAATACTATAGCTATATCATTCCTTTATAGTATATAATGGAGAGTGCATGGGAGGCTTATATTTCATGAAGAGGGGGCGTGGTACCAAAATGTTTAAGAACACCTGCCGTATATGAACGTTCTATCATTTCTCTCAGATTAGCATTACCGTATGTTTACGATTTTGTTTTTTTTTTGTGTTTTGTACTAGGTTTAATATTTTATATTATCTGGACTGTAAATGATATACTGAGTACATAGTCACCATTTTTTTCTGCACAGAGTCGTAGCTTTTCTCATGTGTTAACAGATCATTGCATGATTTTGATACAAATAAATGAAGCGTTTCTAACAAATTTGTTTTCCCATAGGAATCTTAAGAATTAGTCTTTTTTTTAATATTTTTGATAGAGATTTGGTCAACATAAATGTTACGGAAACCAATAAATATAATGACTTTGTGTGTCAAAATAGTACTGTGTTTAATCATTCAAAAATGAAAATGTGGGCTGCTGCTAATGTTGGCAAATTTAATACTTTCTTAAATGTTAAATATTTTCAAAACAAATATTAAAATTAGTACAATTTAAAAAAAATTAGTGAAAAATAAAGAAAAAATTAGAAAAATGAAAGAATTCAAAATTATTAAAAAAATATGTTGCTCCCAGGGGATTTATCAGGGCATGCACACGTTGCTAATCAAAGGGTCAAAATATAAAAAAATCAATTCGTCACTGTGAATATTGTAGTTTTATAAAGAGTACCAATTGATGGTGTTTTTACAGTTGTAGAAAATTTCAGTATTAAACAATGTTAAATTTTGTTAATGAATAAGACCTCACAAATCATCAAGTATGCTACAACCTATTTATATATTTTATTATAAATTTGGTTTTAGATAATATTTCTAGAAACTGAAATGAAAATTCATTGACAGTAAATGTTAGTTTGCTTTATTTGAAACTGTTTAGTCATTTAAAAAAATGTATATATTAACATTTAACATAAAACCTTTTGTGTAAATATAGGTATAAATATAAAATAGTTCCTGTATGTAAAAATGTAATATGAACGGAAAAGTGCAATTTCATATTAAGAGGATTTGTATTTTGGCAGCAAAGGAATGTAAGTGTACAGCTATGAATTTATCAATTCTGTGAATTTTTAGAAAGTCTTATTGACTTTGAATTTTGGAGAAAAATAATTTTTTTCTGAATGATTTAATCTGATTATTGTATTGTAAAAATTTATTTGTATATAGTTTTATTATAAAATATTTTAAATTTATTTATATGTGTACATTATTACTTTGTGCTAATACTCTGGACTTTAAAATATACAATGCTATTATTGTTTATCTTATGTAGTTAAGTTAGTATTTTATATTAATCTATACCTGGTGAGTTTAGGTAAATTAGTAATGTTTTCAAATTGAGATATTCAGGAAAGTTGTATAATGTAATATTTTGACTTAATGTGTTCATAAAATGTAAATAATATTCGATTATTTTTTATTTACACTTTTGAAAAAGTGTCACAAAAGTGATTAGACAGTTAAATGACTGTCTTTTACTGTTTTATACTGATTGTAATTTATTACTTTTCATACCATAGTTACAAATTCATTTCAAGGCTGTTTTTGAACAGAAAAAAAGAAGTATGTTGCTCATATTAAGGTAAAAACTCTGATAATAGTTTTGAAAAATATACAGTGTGATAACAGACTGGAAGAAATCTTTTAATTTTGATTTTAGGAAATTGTTTCTTGTAAGTTCTTTCTTTTATCTAAATGTGCAATAATTTTTAGTCAATTGCTTATTTTTAAAAAAAATTTTAATATAAAAAAATAGCCCAGGAAGTATTTGTATATGTTTACTTTTATGAATTCCGTTTTAATGAGTAGATAATATTTCATACATTTTTTTTTATAAATCTTTTCAACTTTTTTTCATATAAAATTTTTTTTTGTTTTTATTGTAAAATGTTGATAAAACATTTTAAATAGTTTTGATTTTTATTGGTTTAATAAAAATTATAATTTGAGTAAGGCAGTCTTTTTAAGTATGTTGTACTTGTGATCTTTATGTGTGTGTTTATTTCTACAGATATAATTTATATTATATACTTAAATAAGCTTTTTACATCTTTATAAAATCAAGAACAACAACGTTTTATTATACTTTATTTCGAGTGGTAGAATATTATGGCATCTCTTTCAATAACATTAACAATCTTTCCGAACTTGGAAGAAACAATTTATCATGGAACTTTACTTGCAAGTTTTGTCATAAAAATGCAAGCAGTTTAGAAAAAAATAGAGTTTTTCCTAGCTTTTTTGGCTGTATAAGTAGCTTGACAAATTAATAATAAATTATTCACGAGTTGCCACAAGTTTGTCATTGTGAACGGCAAGCAATGAGTCTTTAATTCTAACATTGTGCTTATTGCCAAAATTACAACTTTGTCAGAATAGTTTTGTGTTATTTTTTAATTAGTGTACTGCACAATCTTTGTAATCAGGTTATGATTGAGAAGAATTAAAATGCTTGAACAGGCTTTGTAACCTTTCTTGCATTGCCCTGGTGTTATTACAATTATGATGCTAGCTAGCAGTGACTAGCAGTAGTTAACAAGTAGAGCAGCAAACCAAACATTTCTCCCTTGTATCTTTGTTACTCTTGTTTCTTATGCAATGCCATTTATATTTTAAGCAGGAATATCATACTCTATTTTTCTTCTACAATGGATCTGATTGTCAATGCCATTAATATTTGAAGCAGGAATTTCTTCACTAGGTAAACTAATTAAATGCATTAAGGCATAATCTACATTTGGTAAAATGGATTGATTCAGAAATATGGAACTTATTTTTTTTTGTTGTTATTCTATATTAGAACTGTTAATAATAGATATTTTTAAAGTTATGAATAAAAAAAAAATTGTTGTAAAAAATGAAAACTCAAGAGGCAAAATCTTAGTAACTACCTGAGTATAGAGATTCTCAGCATTCAAGATCACAAGACTAGAATAGACAACAAGAAAACCCTTTTTGTATTCATTAAAATCACTACAAGTCAGTGTAAACAAAACATTTTTTACAAATATATTTACTGTGCTATCAATTCAGAGTTATTATGTTCAAGAAAACGTTTTTGCAGTTCTGTAGTTTTTCCATTATTATTAGAGAGTTTGATTGAAACGTTTCAAGTTCTTAGTTACTATCAGAACATCTTTTTTTCATAGAACTTATACTCCATCTTTTTCTTAATAGAATTGTGGTTTTGGCCTTTATCCAACTTATTTTCATCACTATCCTATGTTAATTTCGCTGTTCTATCTATTCCTTCATTCAACTTTTTTTATTAAGAACTGGAGTGTTTGACATATTTATCCATTTTATAAATCCTTTCTAACTTTTATTTCCTGATCCTCTAATTTGCTTTCTTACTTCCCTGTGATCATTGTATATTTGCTCTCTTTGGAGATTATTAGTACTGTAATTTGCTTTGTTTTCATGCATTTTTTAAAGTTTTTGGTAATTAGATACAATTCAAGTTTATAATATTTATTGTTACCTCATTATAAGAAATTGTAAATTTAAACTAAACCCATAGTTAAGTACTTTAAGTGTTACAAGAGTATTGTAACCATACATTATTGCAAAAATAACTTTTTCTAAATTTTTAAATATTGAAGTAGCTGTCAGACTATATCATTAACAATCATTAAGCATATTGTATTGTATTATATATATATATTTTTGAAACTGGAGAATAATATAAGCTTTGCTGAAACACCTTTTTTCATTTAAACAAATAACAATAAAAATATTTTCCCTTCATTTTAATTATTTATAAATCCTAAACTGTAAGACTTAGGTATAAATGTTGAGATTAAAGAATCTTTACTTATTCATTGGAATAAAAAAAAATCTGGTTCTGGCACTCCAAGGAGTCCCGACAGAAGTGATAACAAAACAGAGCTATTAGTTTCACAAAATTTTTTATGGAAATTGCTGTGATTATACATTTTTCATTCAATTTTTACATATTTATTTGAGGATTGTATTCAATAAAGACTAAATTTACTATATTTAACAATAAAATAGCGTGGTAACAAAAAAACATTTATTAGATGTTTTCTGAATACAAACTTTGTAAACAAATTCAATTTAAATCAGTTCTGTAAAAATAGTTGGGCCTAAAAACGTTTTATTTCAAAAATTGAATTAAAAATACATAACTTATTATTATTGTTACATTGAGTTATTTGTATTGAGATTTATCAAGATTTAAACAAATTAATATATTTATTACCTGATGAAAACTATTTAATAATATAATTTACGTGTAATACGGTTTTTCTACAACATAACCTATACCACAAAATCAGCTATTGCATTAAATCATATGTTATCATTCAAATCACTTTGAAATGACTCATAGCTATTTATTTACTGTAAGGTATGCGCTTCAGAAATAACGTGCAAAAGCAATAATTTAATCTCATGTTTTGTTCACCATACTTAAAGAAGTTATCACTTCAAAAAGTCATATGGAGTAAAATTTTGATTATCCAGTTAGTGGTCTACCTGGGGATTGTCTATGGAACGTAATATAACATTCCCACCCCCCCCCCCCCCCCGTTTATTGTAAAGTCGGTCGTGTTGGGAATTGATCTATTTAAAAAACTTCAATTACCTTTATCCACTTGTACTTACAGAGACTCGCCGGGTCAATTGTTTGTCTGAACAATTGTATCTAACTATTAACTCAGGCAGACTGGCTGTCTGTTTAATCGCTCTATCAAAGATAGGTTACATTAAATTTTCGTTTATGGTTATAAGAGATTTAATTTTCAAAAATTGTTGATATTCAAAATATTACATTTATTTTATAATTTACTTATTGCTTTTTTATTACTTAATAAACTAAAATATTTAAGTTTACATCTTTTGAAAATGTTCTCTGACAAACCTAGGTTTAATGCCTTCTGTCACTTTATATTTACTGATTTGGTTGAAACCAAAAATATTAAAGAAATTAAATTTAAAACCCCTTTGGGAATCACTTACACTCACGTGGCTTTGTTAAAACATTTAATATTAAATACACTAGTTAACTTTTAAATTTTGAAACAACAAACAATACATAACACAGTCTCCAATAACATTTCCCGTTTTTAATTCATTTAGACAATTGCATCATTTAAAAGTTTTATAAACATTTTTACGATTGCTAGCCCATCTTGCTCCTCCCTCTGAAATGTGTTGCGAGAGAGAGCTAAAAGCTAGTTCCCACAGAAACTTAATACGTGAATTCAGAAATTTTGTGCGAATTTCCTGCTAGCTCTGTCAATCTAACATCTTTTCAAAAAAAAAACAAAAATTTTTTTAAAGCAAAGCCAATTTTACAACTACTAAACAACAAATTATCATGTAACATACTTAATTGCAATCAGAAATTTAATTCGTATGTTACAGTAAAATTATGCACAATACTGTACATTATAGCTAAACACTAGAGTTTTCTTTTGGCGACCTTGAGTTTTGGCAACTACAGGCAAATGAAAAGTAGTTTCTCTTGTATTAAAAAAAAAAACAATCAATTTGTTTTAATAAGTTAAAGACAAAAACTGAAATACTTGATTGTACTTTCAGCAATAAATTTGCCAGTACTGTTATCTGAGTATTTCAAGGTGAGGTTTTGTCAGAGAATTTTTAAATAACACCGTTAAAATTGTTTAAACACTGCAAGACAATCCTGTATGTGATGAGTGTGACCAAGGTTAGAGTAGATTGATTTGATTTTTTTTAGTATGTGCAGAAATTACAAATAATTTTTACTGTACTGTTTGTATCTCTTTTTATGTACAATACAATCATTTTTAAGGTAAAACAATTTTTATTTTATCTGTCTCAATTTTAGCCTTTTGCTATCTGCGGTACCTCTGTCACTCAATTCCACGGATAATCGGAAGCTTACTACACATATCTACAATAAAACGAAATATGAAAAAGGGTTGTATGGAAAAAATGCAACTTTGTACAACTCTTACTTTTTCATGGAATAATTTTTAAAAAAATCATATTAAATATACCTCAAGCATAAAATAAATTGAATTATAGATAATTTTTTTCAGTATAACCTAGAGAAGAATATAATGAAATAGAGTTTGGCACATACCTCTTCATTTGCACAAAAAAAATGAAAATTGATATAGCTCACTTGCAGTGTGACTTACACATAAATGTTATCCCTAAAAAGTTCACAATTTCCCTACTATAAAGAATTGTTGCATAAGTTATATCAAAAAATAAAATTATAAAAGTTAAAGTAAAAAAAAAAAATAATAAATAACACCTATGTAGGAGTTGAAGTCTGAGGCTGAGTATTTCTCAGTCTGTGTTTTCTGCTTTTTTTCCAACTCGGAGTGAGATTAAAAATAATATAACATAGGTGGTAATGAAAGGCTCATCCACAAGCAAACACATACCCTTGCATTCTTAATTCAAAGCTGAGACTTCGCATACCATCTCTGAGTGATATCACAGATGGCTTGAAGGCTGCCATGTACGTGTTTGTTTATTTCTGCCTACAAGGAAACATATTACGCTCAGAAAGATATACAAATGTATTTGTATATATGAGTGTTTAAGAAATTCATTTACAATTTCTTATAGGCAATAAGCTATTCCCTACCAAAATCAATTATAAATCAAGATCCTAAGAGACTATTGAGATCACTTGTCAGATAGATCTGTAAATGCAAGCAATAGCCAGTTCTAGGTTTAAATGACTACTCTGGCTATTATTTATAACTGTTTCAAGTTAATTCCTATAATTGTTACTCTAGTTTTTTATTATTTTATGGGTGATTATATTATCCTATGTTTTTATATTTTCTAAGTTCACTTGTATCTCCTACTGCTCCCAGTCTCTAGTTAATTTTTCTTTTTAACGATGGTCTCATTGTCTACTACATAATTTGTTTATAGCAATACAAAAGAATATATATAGTTATTATATGTTAATTGTAAACAATTATTCCACCATTAAGTGCAATAAATTTCTACCATGTGATGAGGCTCCTTTCGGGCACTTTACTATTGTCGAATCACTGAATTATTTTTCTCTATTTTTCTGATGTCGCTTTCTGGACCGTGTTTTTGGTACTTGCTGACATCATATGCAATTTTGTTGTGTGTTCTGTGTATGATGTTTTCGAAAAGTGTGTTGTTTATATTTGTTGTCTGTTGATCAAGTAGGTTATTGTGTTTGTTTTTATAAATATGGTATTTTTCTAGTTAGATTAGTTCTTGTGGATTTATTTCAAACACGGTTAGGTTATTTTTGTATTTTGTTATTGAATGTTTGTGTGATATTAAGCGTTCTGCTATATTTGATGCGTTTTTATTGTTAGTTGTGAAAACATCATACACAGAACACATAACAAAATGCATATGCGTCATCAACAAGTACCAACATCATGGAATGGAAAACGACAGAAAAATAGAGAAAAATAATTCAGTGATTCAACAATGATCAAGTAACCCATAAGTGGCTCATCACAAGGTAAAAATTGAATACACTTAATGGTTGAATAATTGTTTACAATTAACATAATAACTCTATAAAGTCAGTGCAACGGAGTAATAATGGATCACACACACACACACACACACACACACACATATATATATATATATATATATATATATATATATATATATATATATATATATTATAAGAATATAATTTAATATTTATAAAGTCACCAGTGTTAATAAATCTTTTATATATGTTATTTATAAACCATTGCACCTTGATAAATTGAAGCTCAATAGAAATCAAATTCCTGGATAAATGGAATTCCTTGAGAAATCAAATTCTTAATATTTTCCTCTAACTTTCATGCCTTCTTCCATGCTATTTTACCTTAATATTTAAGCTCCAATTTCTGAAATCTTTGATAGGTGGACTTATATCGATTGTGAAACGAGCAGCTGAACTTTCAAACATGAAAGTTTTAGCAAGACACTTCAAAATTCATTGCAGTTATGAATCATAATTTGTGGTGACATTTTCAGCATTAAACTTGTAACTTCTTTCAATTTTTTTTTTTTTTTTTGCCCAGAATATGGAGTTTAACCAGAACATTATTTTAAATTTGTTTTTACTGTAAGTGCTGTAAATCACTTATGTTTGTGTGGGTGTTTTTAAAACAAACACATTTATGATGGGATTGTTAAAAACATTTGATTGCCGTAAATAAAGAAACAATTTGTTATTGACAATATAATGTTTTGTTAATGAGACTATTTAATAGAACAAATTGTTCTGCAACCTCTATAAATTGAATGTTATTGATAACATAATATTTTGTTAATGAGATTATTTAATAAAACAAATTGTTCTGATACCTCTATAAATTGAATGTTTTTGACAATGACGCTCAGTATGTAAACTTTACTATTTCAAATTTTTACTATACCTAAAGAGATTGGATTTATCTAAGTGCAACTGTATTTTTGTTAGTTTATCTTGTTAAAAAAAAAAAATAGATAAAATATTTATTGCCTTTCCTTTTTTTTGTGTTTGGAAAATTTTTTCAGGTTTATATTTTTCTTGATTGAGCTATAGATTTTTCTATAATTTTTAAAAGAAGTGTAGGTGTTTGATTGTCTTAATAAAATAAACAACGAAATGACAGGCCTTAAGTTTTAGAGGGTTTAACACAATCCTCTGAATACATGAATTAGAGTTAATATTATTTTTAGAGGTTTCAATATTAAGAAAAATTAGATACTCTTTGAAAAAAAACTAGCCTTAAAATAGCATGTACATTTGTTATTATAGTTGGGAGAGTCATGTTATATAAAATAATTATAATAATTATAATTGTTGAGCTAAGTTACATAAATTTGCCTTAATAGTATTCAAATGCCTTTTTATAATTTATAAATATTTGTTTTAATATCTGATAAGCTAGTTTCATTTTAAAATATCTTTGTTTTATGGTATTTTATGAGTTTTATAAAACGCATATGCATAAAATCTAGGAAGAGAGAAATTTAGCATTGAATATTTGTTTGAAATTAAAATATTTTGAGTAAAATATGAAGTTTCCTGGAGTTAGAAAGTAATTAGATAGAATTACGAGACTAATAATGTTTATTTATAATAAATACTCAAGTTCTAGCAGAAATTTTTGTATTGGATTTATAAGACAAGAGTTTATTCATTATAGTCTGCAAAAGAATTTATAATGTAATCACAAATATGTCTTTGAAAATGGACTTTTTGAGAGCCTTTTCACTTATTCTCTAATGTGGACTTTAAAGTCCGTTGTTGGAAGTGTTTTGTAAGAAATTGAATTTTTCTGAGTGGTAGAAGCACCAGTCAATGTATTTCAGACAAGAATTAAGTCCTGGAAAAATAATTAGAAAATAAGGGTTTTTCAAGTAAAAATTTCATTACTGGTAATTGGGTTGTAGTTTGTATCAGTAAAAGTTCAGTGTGTTTGGCCTTGAACTGTTAGAAAAGACATACAAAAGAGTACAACTGTTTCACCAGCTGAATACTTCAATCTTTACAGACAAATTTAGTCCATTATTACTGAAATATTATTATATGTTTGCAATAAACTAAGAATTTTTTTTTTTTAGATTGGAAATACAGGTATATTAAGAAACTCATAAACAAAATTAATAAATAACACTTTTGTTCTATCATTTATTACAATTAGATTTTAACTGTTATAAATGAAAAATCCTAAAAATAACCAGTAATAAACAATGAATTGAAGAGGCTTAATGGTGCTGTAGGGATTAGAGGATAGGGATTTATATATCATTGATTAGTTCATTCAGAATAATAAGCTCTATTATATTTAATGATAGTACAAAATAAAAATTAGGAGTTACTTTGCAAAACATGGTTTTACAACATATATATATTTGTATGAATGACACTACAAATTCGGTTTGACATTACATTTTTGACACTTATTTATATTCTAGTAACTAGGAATGCGCCAATATCTAGAATTTTCAATTCCGATTCTAAAATGTTTCTTCCGTTTTTTGATTCTTAAGTAGATTTTCGATTTTTTAATCTTATACAGCCCTAAATCATATTTGTATTATTAAATTTAGTTAACATCTTGGTCATATGGTAAAGCCTTTAAAAGTTCTGTTTTAATGTAATAGGCTACACAAAACATTCAACTTCGGTTTATGAATAGGAATTTCTGAAAGCATGACAAACATGTCGGATAAAAGTAACGATTCATTCAAAATGACTAATGTGAACCTCAATTCACAATTACAGTAATTGCCATTTCAGTTTGTATATCTAGAGAGATTGGATTACTTTTTCATTGTGTATTTTTTTTAAATCTATGAAGTGGTGGCAGTGTAGTAGCAGTCAGAGATGAGGAGATAGAGAGAGAGAGAGAGAGAGTTGAGCCTGCCAGAGTGAGAGTGAGAAGAGTGGTGACAAACAAACGGACCAGAAATGCTTCTGATTGTCTTTTTTGTTTTGTCATAAATAATAATATTATTTTCGTTATCTCAAATTAGGATTTCCCTTAATCGTTAAATTCATTCAAAGGAACTAATACATAAATAAGGTATAGCTGATAATTAATTATTTTTCCATAAATTACTCCGGACACGTATTTTAACAGTTAAAAATAAGAATCATAGTTGGCACTGTCGATACTATTAGAATTGGGGATTCCTAGAATTGAGAACCCGAATCATCCCTACTAGTGATGTTCAGCACACTTCATTTAGGTTGACCTGCCGACACAAAAAGTGAGACATCCTTATTGAGGGTAGGGTGAAAACTCCTCGGCCTGACAATGAAAGATCCCGATTTTCAGTTTAAAAAGATTTTGTATTAATAATCTCCCTTGGCTTCAACACACTTGGTCCAGCGTTTCTCCAACATCAGTATTACTTCCCAGGAAGTGAGAGTCTGGAAGGCTTTTAAAATATTCAAGGCTTCTCAACTTCTTCATTGGATGTTTTCCAGATACAAATTTCTTTAGGTTTCGAAGATATTGAAGTCCGAGGGTGCCAAATCAGGAGAGTGCTGGAGACGGCCCAGTACATCGTACTCAAGATCTCGCAATTTTCCCATTCCCAACACATTTTTGTGAGCAGGTGCATTGTCTTGATGAAAGATGACTTTTTTTTTAAGGCAGGTCTCCTGTGAATTTCAACATCCACCTGGTCAAGAAAGTTGCAATATTATTTGCCTATAATTGTTCTGCCTTTTTCTAGGTAATCAATTAACAAGATTCTTCTGGCATTCCAAAACACACTGGCTATGACCTTTCCAGCAGATGAGATCTACTTTGCTCTCTTTTGCACTGAACCACCACCTTTCACCCACTGTTTCAACTGTTGTTTAGTTTAAGGCATGTAGTAGTGGACCCATGTTTCTTCCATGGTGAGAAATTGCAGCACAAAATGAATCAGTTCCTTCTTGAATCGGTCCAAACATTGCTGTCAATGTTGTTTGCGTTAAAAAATGTTTGAAAAATAGAACAAAACCAATTTTTATAATTGATAAACTTTTGTTTTTATTTATACGTCAGACATTAGTTATAGGCTTCAATAGAAAAAAAATTAGGAAAAAAGTTACAAAAATTGGTTAAGGAAAAAAGTTACAAAAATTGGTTATTTACTAAAAGCGTATGAAGGTATATGTGACAGATGAAACTACGACTGAGATTCTAAAAGTTGTTCATAATCTGGTAGAAATTGGAATGTACTGATTTGCAGCAGTGAAGCTAAATGGTGGGTATTCAATCGGTTTTTAACACTGTTTTTGTGAAGCTTTATAGTATAAAACACATGTTCACAGATCTAGGGAGATGCAAATATCGCAATTATCTTCTGAGCGTGAGATCTGAGCACGAGGCTAATAATGTTCAGGTCCTGTTTGATAACTTTAAAGTCTTGAAATCTTGGTTCAAATTCTTCATGAAGAAATTTCACCCTTTCCCCATAGATCTTAAGTTGGCTTCCCTAAGTAGAATAGTTTTTAGTCTTGGAAAATGAATAAAGTTTTTCTTGACTAATGTTTAGAAAATAGATTCAATTGAAATTTTGAAACTTCTGATATGACCCGAAATATCAGGATTAATTGGTTTCTTCTCTGGAGTTTAGGGTTCAATTTATTGATGTGACTGAGAAGGTGGGTAAACAATGCATAGTTCGGAAGCCATACAATATCTATCAAATGTTCTCACTCGTCCATTTCTTTTCTTCCTTAAAAGATATTATCTCGTCTTTTAAATCAACAACTCGTTAAAAACCCATCCTGCACTGAGCCATCTCACTTTAGTGTAGTGAAAGTACATCAAAATATTCAGACTCCAATGAGTCAAGAAATTCTCAAAATTTCTCTATGATTGGGAGCTCGTGAACGAATGCTATTAACAATCTTACTAACAACATCAAGCATATGCTTTATGTCTAGAGCAGATTTACACAGAGCTTCTTGATGTATGACACAATGAAGAAGCACAACTTCATTCTCAGAAAATAATTTCTCAATTATGCATACAACACCAGATTCCGTCACTGTCGTATTTAGTGGTCCATCATTATTAATCAGGAAATGATTCCTTTAATATGCCTACAATGCCAGATTTTGCCCTTATCATATTTGGTGCTCAATTAGTAATAATCACAAAAATATTGGTCAAAGATACTTTCAAGATGTGATAGTTTCTTGAAATTCTTAGAAAATGTCTGATAATTATGTCTATCCCTTTAATGAACAGCTAATTCTTCAATAACACAAAAGTTGTCATCAATACCTCATAAATATCAGTAACTAAGCTGTGTATTTTATATCTGTATTTTCCTTTCATCCGGCACAAAAGAACAGAATTTAAAATTGTTTATCTTTAACTACAGTTGTGAGACAAACTGCTTATCAGTTACTTCAATTCTAGAGTTTTTTTTTATGTAGAGCTCATTTTGCTTCCATTCTTTGGCCATAGTTTCATAAAGCGGCGTTGTTATGTTGTGTTATGAAGTGCCGTGAGAGGTTGCATCCCTTGAATACAGCTACAGCTTCATTGCAAATGAGGCACACAGCTTTATCCTAAATAGCCTTGAAAAAGTCATTCCAAGTTGACTCATCTTTAAAAACACATTCTGAATCAACTTTATTTTTTTTACTTGCCTGCAACATAAGCCAGACATGTATGGTTTTACTTGGTTAAACATAAGCCAGACACACACCTGGCTGGGTGACTTGACACAACCTTGTGACTGAGAACTATTCGCCTTGAAGACAGCGGCCGGTAACGCCCTCTTTGTCAAGCAACTTGGCCAAGCAACAGGCATTGTCCTCCTCATCACCATGCTACTGATCTACAGTCATATACTACAGAACAATGTCTACGCAAGGTTGCGTGCAAACTCATTTAATACTTACGATAATACCGTATTGAGAATGCGATGAGAAGGAAACCGCTATTATATTGTAGAAAATACATTTTCTTTTATGTGTAATTGTATAGATTATTCAAAACCACATCGTGGGCTGGATTGACTAGCCTGAAGATTCACACTTGGGCCATTGTCCATCCCTGGTCTAGACTATCCTCCTTTCCTTTCATGGTTAGGCGTTATAAAATCTACTAACTATTCACTGACACAATGTTGAAGGTACTACACTGCTACATTTATAATATTATTGTAGTATTTAATCAGATATTTGCCATGAAGCATTCACATCAGTTGTATTGCATTACTTTATTTTAATAATAGCAAATGCATGAGTAAGCTTACTATTAAGTAAGCAACGAATTCAAACTGAAAATACCACAGTAAATTATTCATTTAGTGATGATACACATGTACCAAAATCCCGTAGCCTCATTTTTACTGCCCCAATAATGGTACAGTATAAACCAATAAACTCTAAGTAAAAAAACATTTTACATTTGGTTGTTAAATCTAAAACATATATATATATATATATATATATATATATATATATATATATATATATATATATATATCATATAGTAATATCTCTATATGGTTTATATATGAATCTGTATGATGAATCTATGAATTAATTTAATATATTATATACAGTAACACCTCGACCTACGTTACCCCGTCTCACACAATTCCCAAGTTACGCAGTTTTAAATCATGCTGTTTGAGTTATGCAGAAACTGGCTTGTTCTGGAAGAAAATGTCTAAAAGAACTTTTATAGCGTATAAAGAGAAAATATTTCCATGTTTTAACCGATTGACAGTGATGGCTGGCAAATATACAGCTGGGGACTGTAAGACACGACTTCTCACAGTTTATCGCTCAGAAAATCTAAAGGCATTAAAAATATTTCTAAAGCTATCTTGGCCGTGATTTTAAAAGTCGAATCGTAAGGCTTGGATGACAGCTTCTATTTTTGAGGACTGGTTTGATCATCACCTCTTACCTCAAGTTGAACGTTATTCTCGGTCTAAACAAATTCCTTTTAAAGTAATTTTCTTTTAATCGACAATTCACCATCTTCCTACTACTAACTAATTTCGACACACGCGTGAAAGTGTTATTTTTGCCAACAAACACAACTAGTTTGTTTCAACCGATGAATCTGGGTGTCAACAAAATATTTAGAGCTTATTACACAAGAAAATCATTTGCGCATCTGCATGAAGCTGAGACAGAACAACAAGCTGTCTGTTGAAGATTTTTGGACACAATTCAGTGTTTTAGATGCTTTGCGAATAATTGGATAATCTTGGAATGAAGTTTCACTAAAAACTTTGAATGTCGTTTGGAAAAGGTCTTTCTATTTTTCGCTACTGAAACCAAGCGGAATCAGTGTCAGAGTCGGATGAAATTGTTGATGTGATTGAAAAAGGTGTCGGTTTTGCCAGACAACTGAATTTAGAAGTTGACAACGATGACGATCAAGAACTGCTGTATTTTTCTCATGTTAAATTCTTTTATAATTTTATTAATTAATATCCTCTGCATTAGGCTTACCATATCTAATTTCAACAGTTTATCTATTTTGTAAATAATGTATTTTTTTAAAATTATTGAATTAACTCTATAGTAAAATGTTTTTACTAGTAGTAAAACTCTATAAAAATTGTTTTTAGAAGTTTCATAATAGTTATAATTCATGAGATAAAGCAAGAAATTTAAGATATGGAAGAGGCGAGTTTGCTGATTGGCTGAAAAGGAAGGCCAGGCAGCTGGCTTCGTCTTTGTCTGTCTGTCTCTCTCTCTCTCTCTCTCTCCCTCACATCTAGGCCCAGTGGTGAATAAAACAGTGGTTGTGGTGGACTGTTGCGTATAGCAGCGAGGTTCAACAAACACTGAGTTTGCAGGCTCCCCCATCACTCTAAATATCAAGTAGAACCTGTCCAATGGTTGGGCAAGTCTCTTGCTATGTCTTGCTGCTTATAATAGCTAGTTTATTCATTAACAAATATGTTTGGAGTAACATGTGGCTTTTATATAAGTTTTAACCTAACCTATAGAATGCTATTAGTTTTTTTATTGGGTAACCTGTTTAATTATATTTGAAATAATTTTTTCTGGGTGCATAGAAAAGATACATGAATATTTCATACTAAAGTCTGAATATAATTTTTTTAGATAGTAAATTTATATTTAAAAAGCTAACATTGACTATTGCTTAAAATAATAGTATAATCTTGAAGTAATACATTATGAACAAAATAAAAGTATTTATTAGGAAGTAATTATTTTGATGAGGTGATACAAATATATAACCGATTCATTATTCTTTGATGTTAAATCATTATGGTATATTTTAGACTTAGACTAAGAAAAAAAAGGATAAAGAGTGTAATTATTTTAATTCCGAGAAGGTATTAAAAATTAGGTCATTTATACAGGAAAATAAATTTTAGCAATAAATACAATTTTTAGTTTTATATTTAACAAAAATAAATAAAACATTAAACTTACAAATTTAATGATTCACTGAATTCCAATGCATTTGATATGTCACCTAATTTGTAATGTTCTTCTCAGTGCCTGGTCATATGTAAAAGATGATGATATTTATTGTGCAAAATCATATCTGGTAGCCTTTTTGTAATAAATAATACATGTATTTTATGTAATATTATATAAATATTTCTTAATGCTCTTATGGCATCACAGTACTAAGTTAAAATGTATTTAAATTTGTATATACAGTAATAAGATTATATATGGTATTTAGGTCAAAGATATTTTGGGGTATTTAACAGGACAAATTAGCAGGAGATGTATCCTTGATTAACTTTTCCAAAAGAATTTATGTAATAAGTTCTGATTTCAAAGGAATAAGATTTTTAAATGTATGATGTATCCTTGAATTTTTTTTTTTTAATATAAATTTGTGTGAAAGACAATTTTGTAACAACTTAGCCAAAACATTGTATGTTTACCAATATATATATATATATATATATATATATATATATATATATATATATATATATATATATATATATATATGTATATATATGTATATATATGTATGTATATTATATACAAATTATATAACATTTGGTATATATATATATATATATATATATATATATATATATATATACCAAAACATATATTTATTTAATTTATACATTATATTATGTCAATAAATCTATAATTCGGTGAAATCTTTGTCAATCAGTATAATTTAGCAATATTTTGTATCAGATTTCTTTTGTGTCTCATAGCAATTTTTGTCATTTGTGATAAGCTAATCTGACCATTGATATTTTTATATAGTTGGAATCTTTTATTTACTATAGTTAAAAGGTAAAAATTTTAAACTTAGCGTATCTAATTAACAAATGTATCTAATTAACAAATTAGACCACTAATTAACATTAGACCTAAAAATTTCAGTGTGATGTAATTTCACTGAGGGAGCTGAATTTTAGGTGAAATCTTTGACCCTCTATAACTCGCTAGAGAAGCATTTCCTTGTTTATATGAACCTTTTCCAACCTTTTGATCAGAGGAATAAGCTTGTGCAGTATGGTAGATTCCTCCTGGAAGCTCCATATATATACAGTATATATATATATATATATACAGTAGAACGTCGGTTATCCGAACTAATTGGGACCTGAGGGTGTTCGGATAATCAAATGTTCGGATAATCAAACATAGTTTTAATAATGCCATTTGAGGCGCTTACTGATAGGTAAATTATTGATTAAGCATGTGGAAATTAAAAACACAACATATTTACGTATACATAATCATTTTATTATATTATCAACTCTTTTATGTAATTTTGTACTGAAGTTAATATAATATTCACACATTTTATAAAGAGTAATGTCAAATTAAAAAAAAAATAGAAACATAAAAATATGATAAAGTAACATTTTTAATACTGTAATGTATTGCATTGGAATTACTTTGTAAAATAGTCTTTTATTGTCTTTTGCTTTAAACTTGAGGACCGTTTTTTAGCTGCTAAGTCCCTAAGCCTCTTTAGCAGTAAAAGCTGAGTTGGGCAGCTCTCCTCTTGCTTTTCAAGCCAAGACATCGCAGTATTAAATGCCGAAAAAGCTTCTTCATGACTTGGACGATTCTTGGTGCTTTCTGCAGTATCTGTGTTACAGTCTTCATCGCTGTCATGCTGGGTGGTATCTTCAGCCAGCATCAGAGAAACAATTTCCTCATCATCAATGATCTGGAAGCCTGGGTCATTGTCCATTGTTAGCCAATCTTCAGTATCTTGTATGAAAAATTTCACAATTCATCCACGCATTCTTTTGTGATTTGTAGGTAAGAGGTAAACAAGTCACATTTTTAAAACACCTAGGCTTTTTAGATTTGCTTATCATTAGGAGAGGCAATGCATGCGTACCAGTAGCGTTTGCTGCAACCATGATTGTTACACGCTCCTTGCTAACCTTAAATCCTGGCGCCGCCTTTTCTCGTTTTGATGCCAATGATTTACGCGGCAGTGCCTTCCAATTAAGGCCTGTTTCATCAGCATTGTATACCAAATCCAATGAATATCCTTCATCTTTTAACAGTTTGGAAAATGTCTCTTTATATTTTTCTGCAGCTGCAGAATCTCCAGATAATATTTCACCTTGTATGTCAAGCTCACGTACACCATGGCGTGATTTAAAATTCTTCAACCACCCTGTACTAGCCTTGAAGTCGGCTGACCCACCAAGTTTTTTATTGATTTGGATGGCTTTTTCACAAAGCAAAGGGCCTGATATTGGTTCCCCCTTTGTTCGCCTTTGAATGAACCATAGATACATCGCCTCTTCTAATTTTTCATCTTGAGGTCTTTTCATCGATTTCCTTTTTCTAGATCCATCTTCGCTGTCCAGTTTGGAGGCAAATTTAAGGATTTCAGATTTTTTACTTTTTATCTCTGATATTGTTGCCTTGCCAACGTTAAATTGTTTTGCTAAAGATGTCCCTGTTTCACCTTTTTCTAGTTTTTCAATGATTTTTAATTTTGATTCAATAGATAAAACATTTCTGCTTCTTTTATTAGGTTTACTAGAGGTCGCCATGTCAAATTATAAACATCCTACGGCCTACAATATTACAACTAACCTAACCTTAAAACAACAATAATGTACAGAATAAAAGAAAAAATTAACTTACTGGACTAATGTTCTTGAAACTACTGTACAGTCCAATACTATTAACTTCACAAATTATAAACTAAACTGTACTGTACTTTCCAAACAAACTTAACTTCACAAATTATAAACTAAACTGTAATGTACTTTTAGCGCTGCACTATGCTAGTGAATGATTGACAAGGAAGCGACTGCTGTGATTGCCGTCTAACGTCTGCTACGTCGCACGGCGGCTCCGACTACCAAGGTCAAACTGACGAGTGTTTATTACGCGGTGACGTTTGGTCTAGTTCAGGTTACACGCAACCTTTTTTCGTGTTCGGATAATTGACGTTTCGGATAATTGACGTTCGG
Source organism: Prosapia bicincta (assembly GCA_036971475.1). Lineage (NCBI taxonomy): Eukaryota > Metazoa > Arthropoda > Insecta > Hemiptera > Cercopidae > Prosapia > Prosapia bicincta. The sequence continues at coordinate 123,039,462 of JBAIZL010000003.1, forward strand.
ATAACCGACGTTCTACTGTATATATATATATGCTGATATGTATTCCTTCACGGATGGAAAAATATGATGAATATTATTATTTGGAGTACATCAGTTCATTCTGCAGTGCATAAAATCGCAGTTCCGACGTTTCGCTAGTTGACTTGCTCTTCAATTGTTGTTGGTTCACCTCGTCAATGCTAGATGAGATTCTAGCGAAACGTCGGAACTGCGATTTTATGCACTGCAGAATGAACAGATGTACTCCAGATAATAACTATTTATCTTATTTTTCCATCCATGAAGGAATACATATCAGCATATATATATATATATATATATATATACATGGTTTATTGTCCATTGTAATTACTCTATATGTGTTTATTTTCATTGGAAAGTATATAATAAGTTTGTTTGCAACCTGTCTTCTTTGTATATATATATTAAATATGGTGATATGTTTTCTTGTAATATAGTTAATAAATTAAAAACATTTCAAAAACAAGAATACTTTTAATGCATATATTATTCAAAGCTTTTCGCCGATAAAACAGTACCAGCATCTTCATGAAAATAATTATCTAACAAAATATTTTTAAAAATATTTTGTTAGATAATTACTTTTCCTGAAGATGCTGGTACTGTTTTATTGGCGAAAAGCTTTGAATAATATATGCATTAAAAGTATACTTGTTTTTGAAATGTTTTAAATTTAATATATATATATAATGTATACATTTGTTTACAGGGTGCAGAAGAAAACATTATTTTTTTCAATGATTTGTAATAAAACGAAATTAAGAAAAATTCTATTTCATATTTTTTCAGTAGAGTAGTACTAAATGGAAAGTTTACATCTAAATGGTATTGAAAATTGTAGCAGCTTAGAGATGACCATTGCAGTTGATGCTCCTATGTAGCCGATTTTAGAAACTTCAGTCTGATTGTTAGAGTATCAGCATTTCCTTTCAGCCCATTTCATGACGAATATTGTTCTTCCAGGCTTCCAGTGTCGTGGAGTAGTGTGTATAAATTTGAGGTATCGCCATAAAAAAAAATCACAAGAAAAATATCATGGTGGCCATGGAACCTCTGTTAGAAATTAGCTGTCTAGGAAAATTTCTGTCAAAACATGAATAGAGATAAAAGTTGTGGGCCATGGCTCCGTTTTGCTGGAGTCAGACTTCAATGCCAACCATTAGATTTCGAAGTAATGGAAAAATAGGTCTAACATGTCCAAATAAAGGATTTAGTTCACTATCAAAGCTTGAGGGTTTTTTTTCAGAAAACATAAAGCTCAATGATGCTTAAAGTTGATAATCCACACCACTCTGTAGGTTGTTTTGAATTAATGGATTTCTGAGTAAGTTTTTTTTCGCCGGTAACACCCTAGAGTTGATTTTGTTAGTGAACATCTAGAAAGATAAATGTGTACTTCATCGCTGAAAAACACTATTACGAAGTAAATTTTCAACCATTGTTTCATAAGTTGTCTGGCGCAAAGCAAAATCTAATTGAGAAAGTTCCTCTGTAACATAAATTTTGTAGGAATGAAAATGTAGGTCATTGTGTAGGACTCTTTTAACTGAATGCATCTGCAAAGAACGTGTATATTTATGCATCTAGATGATTGCGTAATTGACACATGAATCTCCTCAATCTCCAGTGGTCCCCAATCTCCAGTGGCCAAGATAAAAATCATATACTGTCTGAAAGATGCTCACTTGACCACAACATAATGGGAACTGAGTTTTCAGAAATAAAAACTACGGGAACTACAAAACCACTTCCATTCCACTACTGTCTTGTCGCATCAATCATTACCTAGAAAAAAAAGTTTCTCTGCTGCATCCTGTATTTGATCAATAAAATTATTTTGTATATAACATTTTTACAGATACGTTTACAGGTTCCCTCCAACCATTTAAAAAAAATATCACTGATGTTATTGTTAAACTTATTTTTTTACCAGTATTTTGTAAAATAATATTTATTTCCCTTTGAGATTCCAGTACTGCTTTACTTATTTTTTCCTCATTACAATTGTTTTTTTTAAGGCAGTACTAAGACAAACAAGTACAACTAGTAATGCATAGAAATATATTATGGAATAAATCTGAAGTTGTTTACTACTAATAAAAATATCTGAAAAAGTGTGTAATTCTTATGAAATCATCTTGTATTGAGAGTAAAAGTGTTAAACATTCAAACGCTTAAATTAAAAAATGTAATTAAAAGAATGTCAAATGTTTATCAAGCGTCAATTTCCTGCTGATTTGTCGTCTTAATTTTAACTATAGTTGAAATATGTTGGTAAACAAAAAATAACCAGTGAGACTGTATTACTAATTTATATGTTTTCAGTTTGTTTCTTATTGCGTATTTCTTTAATGTGTTGATGAATGTAGCATTTACTTAATAATTATGGCTATTAGCTACGGGTTTCTTTTTTTCTTTTGAAATTTGTTCAGTTCCAATAATTTGTTAAAACTTTTAAAATCTGTTTGATCTTATTCAGTACATTAAACATGTTTTAACTGAGAATACTCTGATTTTGTTTCTGTTTACACAGTTTTTTTTGAAAAGCCACATTTACAACACATCGATTTCGTTTCTTAAATAAAATTCTTTCTTACACAATTTTATTTATATTAAGATTTCAAAATAGAGAAAATATTCAGATAATATGGCCGGGTAAAATTATTTTTGTAAAAACTGTCATAAAATTTGAATTTAAAACATTCTAAAATGATGGTGTGCCAGTTAACTGAAGCTTTCATTTTTGAAATTTAAAACTTATTTTCTACTATATATTTTTTTTTATAGTATTACTATACAAAATAAAATTAAAACAATAAGTACAAACGTATCTATAAGAACGATTATGGAAGTTCATCTAGAAAGTAATGCTTTCTTTGCGTGGTGGTGTAGTTGGACTGCTGTAGATTAGGGCTGTTGTCTTTTTTGCTGGTAAAAAGGAGTGGGATTAAAAAATCACTATAAGATCTCTGCATTTTAAGATGAAGTTAGAGTTAATACATATGGGAAATCAACTAGTGCTTGACTAATCTATTATTATTAGAGTCTGTATGTGAAAGGTGATTTTGTGATTTTTCTCTTATGGAAGAACATACAGAATAAAATGAGGATTTCTTACCTCTGTTATTCTAATTGTTGTCTTAATTTTCTTCCAGAGAGACATTAGCTTAAAACAATAAAAAATCATTAAATATGATAGAAACTAAACTGTACAATCATACACTTTAAAATAAACCTCAAAATTGGTCTTATAATAAAATCAAAACCTTAGGCATATTTCTGTGTCAAAATAAGCCTAGTAATAAAATTAACAAAAATCACATTGCGAAAATAAAAGATAAACCTTTAAGATGTTTCATTAACAAATGTACATTATATAATATTTTTTCATTTAACCTTTGTCCATGCTAATCTCTTGAAAATAAATCTCAAAAGCATCTGAAAAAAACTATTAATCAAAGTCAATGTAAAGACAAGATATCTAACGAAATAATATTTGAAGGAAAGTATCCCTAGAATTTAAGTTTATAATTGTAGAACATATGTTTATACATACGTTAATTTAATGAAAGAAAAGTAAATCTTTAGTTTTTGATACATTATGCTCTATCTCAGGGGTTCTCAACCTTTTAGGCTCTGAGCCCCCCTTCACACTTTGGTGTGAGGTCACGCCTCCCTTCACGGATCAAGTTAATTTAGAACTAGTGCTTGACAGTGCTTGATAAATTTACTTACAATATGTTTAAGTAATAACCAGAAAAATGTTCGCTACTTTTGTAGTGCTAGTGTGAGGGCTGGCACTGTTTCTCGTTAATTATTTTTTGTATGTTTGGATGAAATTTTGACAAACACCGCAGGTCACTTTCCACATCTAGTCTGGCTTGATATTTAGATTTTATATTAGCCAGGGCTGAAAATCCTGTCTCGCATAGATAAGTTGATGAAAATTGTACAAGCAACTTCACTGCCTCCATTGCTACTTCTGGGTAAACAGGAAGATATAGTAGCCAGAAATCTTCGAGATCCATGTTTGGGAAATCCAATTTAGCTTTGGAATCACATTGCAAGTTAATTGTTTGTTCTTGAATGTGATCAGGAGGTATATCAATGTTGATTTGAAAGGGGTCTCTTGTTAACTTGAATTCCCAGTTTTCCGAGCTTATATCTGGGAAATAGGCTCCAATTTTGTTCTTCAGAGGCTACAAATGCTCAGATATTAGGTCTTTCATTTTATTTACTAGGTCTTTTGGAAGACTTTGGGTATCATCGACGAGATTTTGGAAAGGAAGAAAAGTTCATTGAGTAAAGAAATAGAGCTTTATAGCTCTATTAAGCTATAAAGAAATTTCAATGATTGTGTGTTTGTGTCCAACATCAAATTCAATTTTTTTAAAAATTTGTTGACGCCTCCCCTGGAATTCTTCTACGCCTCCCCAGGGAGGCGCGCCCCCCAGGTTGAGAACCGCTGCTCTATCTTATGCCCCTCTTCAGCTGAATGTTTACTGAATGAGTAGCTCACATATTTTCTGCATGCAATGTTTACCTGGTCTATTAGTAGTAGTTTCTCAATTTCATTTCATTTTTAGTTTTTTCCCCTTTAGCCGTTTTCTTTAAAAAAATATTTTATAAAGTTTAATGTTATTAAGAACAACGCTCATGAAACAAAAACAAAACAGAAACAGTTTTGATCAATCGTGGTATAATACCAAGAATTTACTTTATTTAGTTACAAAATATAGTGAATATTATGTGACTTATCTGGAATTTTTGTAATATGCCACTAATTAATATTACTAATTCTCCATTCAAGCCTCAAGCTCCTGATAAATCTCCTAAAAGAAATGTTGAATGAAGTAATTATGAAATTCAGTTACCAAATTCGTTTTATATAAGAACTTGAATATAAATTAAAAGCAAGTAGTTAAGAAGTTAAAAATTTTATTTTTTTAAGGTTAAATAAAGAAATATTATTATAATGTACTGTTTTAATGAAATTATTAACACAGCCAAGTATCAGCATAAGCTTATCTTAAGGGTTTTTCAAAATCAGAGTAACAGGAATGATGTATTTGCATATTCAATAATTATTCAGTAACGAATTTACTATATTACTCCAAAGGAGTATAAGTAAAAGTATATATGTATTTATGTATAATTAATTTCAAATTTGGTGGCTAAAAATAAGAATAGCTTTTGTATATAAATATTTTTAAGTTTGATCTCTGTATTTATGTTTATAATCAAGTGTCATGCAAAATAATTTAAAATTTTGTATTTTCAGTTATAATTATGAATAATTTTTGTTGGTTAATTTAAATTGTATAAACAGCTACATTTGTTATTTATAAATATATAATAATTTAAGAATGAAATTTTGTAAATTTCTCAAACATTTGTGAAGATTTTGTAATTTATAATAAGTAGGGATGAAACATTTTAGGTGTTTCTGTACCATCCACACTGAACCTCATTTAAGTCATCCTTTTGTATGTATATATACAAAGATCACATAAAATTTCCCAACTCACAGACTTCTGGATATTCATACAATTTTGAGCTTATAATTTTTGTACATATTAGGTATTTGTTCTGTTATCAACTGTGTCAAAGAACTATGTACAAGGTGAAATTAGAAATTGGCCCTGAGATATACAAAGAGGATAAAAATGAAATAGGTCGAAATTTGCGGTGCTGGTCATGTAATATCTCCTCTATCGTATACTTGACTTTCAGCCTGCTCATTCACTCAGTCTTTTGGTTCTAATGGCTTAAAAGTAGTTGAGGTTTTAATACAACAAAGAAATATTGAGTATTCAGAAAAAATATTGTGTAGGAAAATGTGTTGAGGGTTTTCTTATAATTACACTTTTGGTATTAACTTGGCAAAAAACCACTACCATTTTTCAGCAACAGCGTTTCATACAAAGTCAGTGCATTGTTCAATGCTGTGAGTCACAGACAGACAAGACTCACAGCATTGAACAATGCACTGACCTAGTGTGAAACACATCTGTTGAAAAATATCAACAATAGTGGTTTTTACCAAGTTGATACCATAAGTATAATTGTGTAGAAATTAAATTCCTTTTTAAATTTGGATGAGTAGCAACTGAAACTTTTTTTTATCTTGTGACAAGAGTAAGAGGATGACTGTTTATAGGCCTGCTGAAGTGTTTGAGTAGTTTAAATTAATTATAAGCGTTCTTCAGCAAAATCTGATACACTGAAAAAAAATATTTTACCTTATTTAACAAGATTATTGTTTAACTATCTGGGGGATGTCTAAGTTATGAGCAGTTGATAAAAAAAAAATTTTGAAAAATTCTTCATTAAAGTTTCAACATGACAAAGTGTCTTTGAAGTGAATTTTAAAGTACCTTGCTACTTAACACCGAAGATACCTCAAAGAAATATTTTTTCAGTTTCCTAAAAAAACATTGAAGGTGATCATAAGCTTCTTAAAAAACACAAAAACTGTGCTCAGAACATCAAAAATGTTAAATTTGTACAACAGTAAAAATTTGAGGAAATAATGATTTTTTTTGTATTGATTATATTGGAAACCTACTAGCATAATTCTGTATCCATTCAGATCTAAGGACCAATAAGAGGGTGATGTGGTTGAAATGTTATACTTGAATTATATAAAATGTACTTGTTAAAGGTACTATGGGGGAACTTTATGGTATAGGCATTAAATCAAGTTTTCCAGGCCACAAATATTTAGGAAGTTAAACGTACATCAGGGATGGCCAACTAGAGGCCTGCGACCCGGTTTTGTTTGGAGACAGACAAATGTCAAAAGATTAGATTATTGATTTATTAAAACGTAAAAATATAGTTTGGAATAGGTTATATGATATAGGTTGAACCCGAGTTATCACCAGTAAGAGCTCTATGACTTGCAGTATGACCCATTTTTTCAGACAAGGTCGTAAACTGGTACTGTGTTTTGAAGTTGAGTGTCTGAGGAGAAATATCCCAAACTACGTGACTTTGGTGGAAAAATGGTTTCAATGTTTGGAGGTGCACCTTTTCAGCAGTGAAATTTATAAAATCAACTCTCCGCAATAGACTAACTGACAATCATCTTCGAGATCTGCTAAAAAGGTTGAAACCAATTTATATTGATTTTGATAAACTGTTGAACAATTGTGCCCTTCCACAGTGTTCTCATTAAGTGAAAAAGGTAGGCTTACATACTTATGAATGATTTTGAATTTAAACAAATTAGAGTTTTTTTCCAATACTGTGTTCAGATAAGCATAAACAACAGTATTAAATATTATACCTATATTGATTCTATGTACATCGAACTTGATATAGAATGTAAATGAAATTTTTTGGATAACATCTATTGATTCATATTATTTCATATACAACAGATACGATACAATATACGTATTGCCTTTTGATGTATGTGTGGAATTAGCTGTGCAGCCCTTGTCTTTGCTGAAAATATTAATGTGGCCTTTTAGGGTTAAGAAATTTGCCATCCCTGGCGTAGATTATAGAATAAATGTGTGTTGAGGATATATTTGCCGTGAAGATGTTTCAGTAGGAAAAGAAATCAATCAGGTACAATGGATTAAACAAGGAGCTGTAATTGAAAGGTAAATTCGTTAATTTCATACTAGCTTTAACTTATAAATCTATTCACAAAATTTATTAAGTTTCTTTTAAATGGGAAATGTATGGTAAAATAAATTTTTTTAAAACTTACTGAAGCAAAATCATTTTTACTATACTTTACAATCATTAATTTATCACGACCAACACAATTAACAAGCATTTTAATTACAGTGCAAAACCTTTGAATACATTTATGTTTTGGACCAAAGATCACATCCTTGAGTTAGCATTTTTAATCAGATTTATGTGATGGTGCATAGTAAATGGCTGCTATCCGTCAGTAAATTAGAAATTCTTTGTTATCATATCCATTTTTCTCAATTTATTCATGCATTTGTTTAGTGGAGAAACTCTTGATTGAATTCAAAGGTGCTTGACACATCATTTTTTTAAAAACATATTTCCAAAACATCTACTGGATTTTAATTTTTGAAGCATTCATTTGGAAAGATAATTACAAACATAATAAGTCTATATAGGCTTGGCAATAGAGTGAGACATGAAGAACAGAATAAATAGCATAACCACTATAACTGATAATTCAGCAATGCCACAGGAATAGACTGGATTCGGGCCTCTTGAATTACAAAAAATTGTTAAAAATGCATAAATCGCTAAAAAATAATTTTATATGAAGAAGTATTATTGTGTTCCTACTAAATATGGAAAATGACTGTATGATTAATCTTTTATACTTTGTAATTTTTAAACTACTATAGTTGGCAACTATTAGTAAACAAACAAAAATATGCATAATTTTGTAACAAAAAATGTTACAAAAATCACCTTATATATAATGGATACAAAGGATGTAAAAACCTAAAACTAAGTACAAGTTTATAATAGTCACTTTTCTGGTTTTGTCATTGTCAAGAACCTTCTTATTTCTGCATTTGTGTTTAGACAGAGTTATATTTAAATTAATCACTTAAACAATGTTTATGACTATCCGAACTTTAAAGTTCAGATAGTCATATACATTGTTTAAGTGATTAATTAAGATTCACCGAACGTAATGGACTACAAAATTCAAGAATTATATTTAGAGCATTAATAGTAATAACAGTTGTACACAACCGATGTGAATTCTGTCAGATCTAAATATTAAATTTTGTAGTGTCACTTATACTGCTTTTAGTTCTTCGTTGAATATACGTGCTGCTTTTTTCAGCTGTTATATAATAGGGAAATATTTTACAGGGCACTTTTACTCCTAGAGCTATCTATATATTCTCTGAACCCATTTGTTTTTCTAAATTAATGGTCATAGTGTTACTTGTTTAGCGAGTCTAGGTTTATCTCATTTTTCGAATTTATTTGTTCAAATTTATGATTTACCTGAATTTGTTTAATTCATAACTGAAGTTGTAAACCAAAGAATCTACAGTGGTTTGTCTGGACAAATAGTTTTATTGTGTATACTTAATAAATTTTAAAAAGGTTACAACTAACCTAATATATATAGCATGAAACAAATTGATACAGTTAGTAATTAATTTGCCAACTGATCAACGAAGAGTAGAGGCTTAGCTTCATTAAAGAAACGATTGTTTCGAAATGTGACACCAAGTAAGCTCTTAGGTATTCACTTGGTTATGTATTAATTAACTATCAGTAGCTTAGTTTAATCAGTGAATTCAAGATGATTACAACAAGTAACTTTAACGTTTTGTTAGCATTTCAATCTTAACTTCTCTGAATATTTCTCATTATAATTTCTCCTACTGAAGTTATACTAGGAAGTTATTGTCAACCAAGTAATTGTAATCTAATTCAAAAAGCATTGTATAAAGTTAGTATAATGTTTCCTTATTCACCATTGCTAACTGTTGTCTGTCTGGCCAATTAAATAGGTTTAAACCATAATTGCTTAGGCAGCTCTAACCATTGGTATGTTTGAACTTGTCCCAATATTGACAATGTTGCCTGCAGAAGACAGTATGTAACGAATGTCATGTCATAGGAAGGAGCTTATTGATTATAATTAAGATTAGTAGGTTTGATAGCATGTTTCATGATAGTTTTTTTACACTTGTTTATATTATCCTGGCAAAAAAACACTATTTACTGATTTATTCAGCAGAAGCATTTCATGGTAGGTCAGCGCATTTTTCAATGCTGTGAATTACTGACAAGACTGTTGCTCAGATGAGTTGTGTCAGTGTGAGTCTGTGTTGTGTTATTGTTCATAGAGTAGTTGTTAATTATGTGCTCAAAATGGATGTTTATTTTTTAGATGTGAACCTGGTATAGTTTTTATTTATGGATACTAAGATGAAAAGAGTTAAAAAAAGATTTCCTAAGAGAAAAATTCCAACTTTAAATCCTTTGCTTCAGTTTTTCATTCATATCAGTCAGCAGTTGCCTTTCTAAAAAGAAAGTTGCCTTTCCGACAAGACTGATGTATTTCAGCAAATTCAATATTGTCAAGCATGGTAAATACTTCTTTTAAAAAAGCCTAGAACTATATTACTTTTACAAGGTTTAAAATTGGGTGCGGGCAACCTTGCACTGCTTATAAATGTTTGTCACTTACTTCAAGAAAATTATCACAAAATAAGTTCTATTTAACAGATGGAATTAATAATTTGCATAGTAGTCATGACAGGAGTTGTGATGCAAAATTGTCATGTGACTGAAATGCAGTTTTAACAATTATTTTATGGTCTGGTTTTATTGATCAGAATATGATTAAACCATATATTTTTTAATTCCTTCTATTGGCTCACACTCTCCAGATGTATATCTTGTACAAATTTCCAATTGTTAATAAAATATGTTTTTATTCATCCAATCAAGTTCAAATAGATTTTGACTATAGTGGATGACAATTGATGTTAATATAGTTTTTTCAAATATTTATTCCATAATAAATTATAAATATTTGGTGGTCTTAGTCAGATTCGAACTGTGTATCTTCATATTCAAAGTCGCTCTTGTTACTGAGCCAACTTTCTCATGGCAAGACAGTTTCTAAAAGAAGTATATACATTTTTTTTGTCCCATCTGGTTCTCGTTGAAACATCCACTGTACTACCTTAAATTGAAGTTGCTTGATGTAATCATCTTGAATTCACTGATTAAACTAATTTTAAAAATACATAACTAAGTGAATACGTAGTTGCTTACTACTAACCCTAGAGGGTTAGCTTCGTAAAAGGAATGAATGTTTTGAAACGCGTCAGTAAGTAAGCAACTACGTATTGACTTAATTAAGTATATTTAAAATTACCTTAAATTGTTGCCATGGTTACCACACAATATCATGAATTCTCGAAGATTAAAAATGAATGAAAAGAATAAAATAAACAAACTAGATTAACTGTATCAAACCTTGCTTCACAAACGGACAATGTGAAAGAAAAGCAAAAAGAAACTACAACACAATGAAAGTGACCAAAAAAAGATAAAGAATAAATAGTAACAAACAAAAATAATATTCCATCACCATACAAAGAAAGGAAAATAGAAATTGCAAGGACATTCACTTCTATTTTGCCACATAATATTGTTATTCTGACATATGTATATACATATTTATATTTGTTGTAATTATAAATTAAAAAGTAACTAAAATAAAATTTTTTCTTTTTTTACTTAAAATAGGAATTGACCTAAATTTTTTTAATATTACTTGTTTACAGTCATTTTACAAAAAGCATTAATTTTTTTCTTAAAAATAAACTACTAACTACAACTTCAGAAGACATTAGCCTATTTGACGAGACATGAGATGATTTTCAACTAAATCGGACTCGTGCACATTTTTGTTGCAAAGTTAACAGTTATTCGAATGCAACATTTAGGTCAAGGAGAGCCAATAAATTTACCATTTAAATCACCTAACTTTTTGCAAATAAACTATTATATATGGAGTCATGTAAAATTGTTAGTCTATACTAAAATAAATTAAAAAAAGGAATTGAAGACAAGGATTTTCAATGCATTTGACAGTTTAAAAAATAATCCGGATATGATAACAAGAGACATACTTCAAGCAGAGTCATTTATTGTGTGAATAATGAAGGAGGACATTTTTAACAATATTGTAATAAATATTAATTGACTAGTTATTTATTTACTTCATTTTATGAGTTTATTTATTTAAAGATATTTTTATTAATATTTTAAAGACATTATAAGTATTATTATTTCTATATAAAATGACATGTTTTTCCAGCAAAGTTGTGGAATTTCAATGTTAATAAAATTTATATTTTATAATTAATTTTTGTTTTTTGTTGGTTTTTTTTACATTACTTTGTTCAGTATTTAAGTTTAAGATTAAGGTTTATTTAAAACCTTTTTTCCCCCCATTTTATAAAGTTACTGTATGAGAACCATAAAAAACAAGTGAAGCTTTTTTCATAATTTTGTCTATATTGTTCTGGAATCTGTTTTATTTTCTATCACTGGTAAAAAACCCGTAAGAAACCAACATGTATATCCCTTAATTAGTGTCTTAAAAGTTTCTGTACTCATGCATGGAGTTGTAATCCAGGCAAATACTCATTATTGAAGGATTTATGTTTGTATGGAAATTTTTTTATTATTTTTTGATCTAAATCTATCTTCTAAAATATTTTTATTTGTTTGTGGAAATACTTGTATATAGTCTACTTATATATATATGTATATATATATATATATATATATATATATATATATATATATATATACTTTTTTATATAAATTATTCTGTAAAATCTTTGTTTAGATTCAATCCTTCTATTGTTCTTCAAAATTGACATTACTGTGCTTTATGACCAATTATTGTATTATTCCATAATGAGGTAAGTATTCTTAGGACTAATCTCGTAATGTAAGTAGTGATACAAAAAAAGGCAAAACACTTTAGTTTCTTTTTCTTCATAAAAACTGATGACCTATATTGTTGTGATCTATTAGTTTTCTCCAAAATTTGACCAAAACAAATTTGGTAACTGTCTTGCTTCTGAGGTAAATTATAATAACGTAATCGTATAGGACGAACACACTGGTATTCCAATATTTTAAATATTAACAGAGTAATAAATCTATGAACACCATGATTATTCTAAGAATTTGTCTAGTGGCATTGCCAAAAACTCTAATATATTAACCTTCTTAGTTGATGTTTTATGACTAACTAGTTATAAGGAAAATTTGATAACAAAATTAGAGAAGTTAAAAATATTGAGCAACATTGCCTTTGTGATAGCAAATGGATTGACCCACTACACAGAACCTGATGATCGCTTAATGGAATTAAATATGCTTTGTTTCTGTAAATTTTTCATAAAACACACACACTGGTACAATCCATTCTTCCTTTCTTTCCAACATTTATACTTTTTTTGCCCCAGCCTATCTGATGTTTATGCACAAGGCGGTGAGTTGTTAAAAGTTAGGGGTTTTTGTACATGCAGTAGGAAATATCGATGTTTGAATCATATGTTTGTACTTGAAAATAATCAGCTGAAAATCCATGACATACTTGACTCACCTTATGTCCTGATGATGACCAGTATAATGACAAAACCAAATTGACCGGGTCAAAATATGACCCTATCCTGCATTACTTTTTTAATTACAAGCACCTGTGAACTATCGAGCAGGATCTGCTTGTGGAATATATCTCTAGGTATATTTTTATGAAGCAACTCTTTCAATATGCTAGCTCAAATAGTTAATGAATTCACAAGGCTGAATTAATTCTCTTACAACAGTCTCCTTATGTAATAAATGGTATTACATTTATAGTATGCTTCAAGTTGGCAAGACTACAAGTTCTAAAAATTTGTTTCACAGGTATTTTGATTACTAAAATAATTTATACTTTTACCCAATTTAAATTACATTTTACTAAGTCAAATAATATTTGTTTGTTACTTTAAAATTTTCTACAAAAATTTGCAAATACAAATACAAATTGAATGGTGGCTTGAAAAACACAAAAATATTAACTTAATCATTTAAAATTAATACAGAATTTCTTTGAGAGTATTTCAACTGTTAATAATAAAGTTAGTAATTATTTGATTTCTGGTCTAAAGACCAGTTTCTGCTAATACTAAATATTTTATCTACATGTAATTTATAAAAAAGATTTTGCAAATTTCTTAAATATCTTATAACTAAACACAAGACATAATTGAACATTTTGTATTATAAAAATAAAGACTAAAACATATGTAATCAGTTTAATGAATGACAAATTAGTCACTGAAGCTTAGCTTCATTTGAATTCATTTGTTTAAATTTTTATAAAAGTTATCAAAAATTTTGACAATATGTTTTGAAAAACTTCTCAATTTTGATTACCTGATAATATATAATTCTGTGGTAGAAACAATCAATTTATATATACATTTACTGTCACTGATTGGGCATTATTTGATTTTAAACTTCGTTAAGCTACTGAAATTATTTATTTATTATTTAATATTGTATATTTATTTAATGATATTATTGTATTATTATTGTATATAAATTATTATCCTCTAGTACAAATTTTAGCCTTTAACCTTGGAGTCGGGGCGCCAAGTCTTATAGACCTGGAGTAAAGACATTTTGTTGCCACGTTTGATAGGGATGCGCCAGAAACCTAATGCTTTCTCTAGCTGTCTATTTTTGCATCCCGGTCAATGTCGAGGTACCGACGATTTCACTTCAGCGTAAACTTACAATTCAGGTCTGACAGACTTGGGGCCTCTGCTTGTGTTACTGAATTTTGTGATTTTAAATAAAGAAAAAATGTTTATTTTTAGTGCTTATGTATGATTTTTTCAAATAAAGTGTTGATATTATCGGCTATATCATTTACGTTTTTATAAACTCTTTAAAAATGGCCAGTGTTCTTCAAAAAGACTACATTCGTTAACTTCTAAATGAAAGTTTTTATTCTGAGCTCCATGACAGCCCAGATGAAGATGAGTAGGATCACATTGAGTACTGGTGATGCCATGAAGCCAGAAATAATCACTTTTTATAATTTGACCAAAGGTGGACTTGATACTCTGGATCAGTTGTATGCTACACACGATGTGGCTAGAAGCACAAGAAGGTGGCCAATGGTTATATTCTACACTATATTGAATGTGGCAGGCATTACCTCCCAAATAATTTACATTGCAAACAATCCAACTACAAGTACAAGTAGAAGGGGGTATTTGAAACAGCTGGCATTGAGCTTAACTCCTGAAGAACTTTAAAGCAGATTTTTCCTGACTAACAACAATCCTGAGATCCACCTAAGAAGACAAGAGGTTGCTGGCACTTCAAAAATGCAGAACAGGCTGAAGCATTCCCTCTAGGTACCAAGAAAGGGTGTTTTTCTTTTTTCAGTCAAAAACATTTTTACTATAGTTTCAAACAAAATAAAATAACTCATTTTCAATTTATGGAAATAAGAAGAATAATTTCTTAAATTCCATGTTGGTACTATTATAACATTATTAGCCTGTGTGTGTAAGAGAGAGAGAGAGAGTATGTGTTATAATGATCCCGACTTGGAAAAGTATAATAGGGAAAATTTAGAAATTTAGACATTTTAATTTTGAAGTTTTTTAAAAATAACCTTACATTTTTAAAAAATTTTAATTTAAAACTTGAAGAAAAGTGAAAGGTTAAAAAAACTATATCTGAATAGTGAAATACAGTTTCAAATTATTTATGTAAATAAAACCATTTTGGGAGGGACACATATTTAGTTGCCCATGGACAAAGGGATTGATTGTGTTAAACTCCAATTTTCTCTTAGAAACACCATCGACACATCATTGTCATGACCAGAGGAAATCTTTGAAAATTTCAAGAAAGGAAAAAATTGAATAAAAGCTCCGAAGGAAAGTAAGAAGCATTCAATTGAAAAGACGTAATTTGTCAATTATTAAGAAGAAAGAGGGGAAAAACCTTATAGGACACCTGCAGTTCTGGTGAAAAAGGGCTGAGTAATCGAAAAGCCATAGGGCAATAGCATAAGGGACGCTCAAAAAAGAGTTTACTTCTATTAGAACTGAATAATCAACTTCACTGTCCATAGTGCTTTCTGATGACAAACTTTTAAAATACGTGTCACGCAAAGTTGCATAAGAATTTTAATAAAAAGTGAAGTTTAAACCCAATAGTGTACTGGGAGTAAGTGGTTTTAATGCTGAAGTAAAATTCGAGAACAGTTGTATAAAATTTAAAAGTTAAATAAAACTTTAGTAAAAGAAGATTTATTCAAAAAATGAAAGAGAAAATAAATGAAGTTTTAACAAAAGACTTTTTCAAAATTATTTTAAATTCAAATTTTGCTATAACATAATATGTCAAGTGAGAAGACAAAATATTCATCCAATGCAGCCAAACCAGGAAAGACCTACTTGGAGCAAGAGGAAGATAGAGGGAGATTGTACACAATGATTGTCTGAGAAACACCAGATCTAGGCCCGAAGAACATCAAGACCAATCCAGTAGGAAAATAAGAACTAACATGGAAGTGTAAACTGGCAAATAACTATATATTTAACACTTTCTAGTTTATCTTGAATCTTAAAGTTTTTGACTAAATAATTTTAAATGAGATTTTAAAACTGTGTAAATAAACGTTTAAAAAACTTTTAATTTAATTATATATTTTTTATTAAAGTAACTTATAATAAAATATGAAATAGTCTAAGCACATCTACAAAATTAAAATTCATTTTAAAATCTGATAATGACTTTCAATAGCAGGATTTGCAATATAAGCAAGAATTATCCAAACGACTTTAACTAGAATTATTTATTGAAATAATTTGAAATTTTAAAATAATATGAAAATAAATTTTTAGTATATATACATGAAAATATTAGATTTATAATTATATTATTTTATATATGCAAATATCTCACGTTTTGTTATATTAAACTGATGTGGTTATTTACTAATGATTTTTGTCAATATGTGATGTTTTGATAATTATTAATAATTAATAGAAATTAGTTCAGGAAATTAATTTTGAATAAAGAAATAAAAATAAGTAGATGAATTTAAAAATAAACCTTGGTCAAAGTGTTTATAAAAATTAAGTTCTGAAAAAAATAATTAAAATTAAAGTTGGTATATAAAAATGAATTTAATTATGGTTTTGCAATTTAATAAGTTTCAATACTTGAATTAGTAGTCCATTATGATCGGTGAATCTTAATTAATCACTTTAACAATAGTTTATGACTATCCTTCATCAGTGTCTTCTGAAGATCGCCACATAGCGATCGAAAACGTTCTATCTCAGTAAGTTTTCACAAATGTACAAAATTTAAAGTTCGAATAGTCATAAACTATTCATAAAATGATTAATTAAATTACAATAATTTGGGAATTTTTGAACAAATTTTTAAAATGAATATAGATTGCTTTTTTTGTTTTAAAATTAGATTGAAATAAATTTTATTTTATTTAATGAGAGTAAATGGGAATTTTTATAAAAAATCTGATATAAAATAAATGAATAATTATTGAGAAGCAATAATTAAATGCAGTAAAATGAAATAAAGCCACATCAGTAAAGAAAAACTATTTTAAATATTCTTTGTTCCTTATTGTATGTACTCGTATTAGCAGGATTATTGTTTTGTCTTTAAAAAATATCTTTACAGGTCATTATTAATACTATGTAAATTGTATTACACGTAAGATTCAACAACTACTTTTAAATAGTAAAATTTATCAAATTTGTTGTTTCCATCTTCTCAGTATATTCATTTAAAACTTTCAGGTAAATTTAAATTTTAAGTTGTTTTTTAAATTAAATAAATACTTCTGTACTATCATAAAATGTATTTGAACAAAAACAACGGTTTCTAACTAGCTTATGACTAAGAGTTAAATTTAATTTACAACAAATAATTTCTTTAAATATTCCTATAATATGGACCCTAAGCTGTGATACCTTCAAAGAATTCATTTCCTGAGATAAGGTGACTCAAAGGGTTAAATATTGGTAGTTACGTTTTAAAAACATAAAGTCTAGAGAACCTAGAATTTGCCAAGTAGCATTACAGGGTCTTGCTCTTGTCAGATCTGATTGTTTCAAATTTTACCCGCATCGGGTGTTTACAGGTAAGTGTAGATCTACAGGAAATTGACCAGGAGGTTTCTACAAGTGCTGGGTAGATAGAATGCCGCAGTGTATGTAAGTACACAAATGGCTTAAATCATTTTTTTCCCTTGATTTGATCTTAGGATAGTGAATACCAAGACTAAATCTTGCTGGCAGTTAGTATGAATATATCTTATTACACTTTGATATTACTTTCCACCAGACTTTTTGTTAACTATAAGTTGTTAAATTGCTAACTTACACTTGGAGGAAACGCCGTCTTACGACTTCTTCAGCCTCATATTATTGGCGCTAGGATTGCTGTAGTTGTGCTTTTTTGGTACCAATTTTTGAAAGTTAGAAGAGATGTGATGGAAAAGTTTGTGTGATCTGTGCCTAGGGCAAAGAGTATGTCTTATTGTCTAGTGGGAAAAATAATGATCATCCTCCACACATGCAACAAAGGCCATAAACTAAACACACTAGAACAATATGAAATATACAGACATAGCAACACACATAAAAATGACATTCTATATGAACAAACATGATACAGATCACACTCTTTGATCACATCTCTTCTAACTTTCAAAAATTGGTACAAAAAAACCACAACTGCACTAATCCTAGCGCCAAAAATATGAGGCTGAAGAAGTCGTAAGACAAAAACGTTTCCTCCAAGTGTAAGTTGAAGGATGTCCAAGTGTAACAATTTAACAACTTATAGTTAATCTGGTCGCCAGTAATATCAAAATATAATAAGTAATTAATAACCAGCTCATCATGAACAGCAACAAGATTTCTATATGAATATAATGATAGGTTTGGTCAAGAATAAACATATTAAAGCATACAAACCTTTATTAACTCAACAAATTTCTAAAGTGTTATAGTGTTAAAAATTTTAGTACATCTCAGAAAATCTATCTGAAATAGTTCTATTATTTTAAATGGCATAACATGTAAGACAGAAGGAGAATTTGGGTTAATATGTAGTATGGTTTGAATTAAATTCTCTTCTTACTTTCATCGCATCTTGAGTTGGTTAGTAATACAAATTCTGAAAAAAAGCAATAAAATAATAAGTAAATAAGTTATATTAACATTTTTTATATTATACACACGCATGCGTGCACACACACACACACACACACGCACACATATTAATGTGTAATAAATTGTCAACATCCATAGTAAATCTGTTCATTTTGTAAGGCATGCAACATAGTGCCAATGCTTTGCTAAAATATTTTTTACTATTTATGAGGTATATCTAACCTATATAGACCTAACAACAGATTTGCACTTCAGTTGTTGTTGGTATACTTTTTCAATACTACTGACGAAGTGTTGTTCTAGAATTGACGATGTATATATAACAAGACAACCTTCTACCGAAGTGTTAGGACTGTGTTCTTTGCACTACAAAATGAACAGATGTACTTTGAATGTTACCTACTTATCATATTTTCTAGTATTATTTATTAAAATTTTCGCAAGTGTTCTCAGGACTTAAACTTTTACTTTGATTGGTAGTAAAAGTAAGAACTAACTTTTATTCATACTGATACCAGTTTCTACAGGCATCATAAGTGAATAAAAAAACAATTAAGAAACAATTATTATTGGTGAGTTTCTTTTTTTTTATAAAAATTAATGACAGTAAAATGTTGATTTATTAGTAATCTCTAAGCTTTTAAAAGAAACATTTATAAAATTGTCCTACATTTTAGGGAAATTAAAATATGGTAAACATATAGAGAATTATACAGGGTTTAAATTTAATTCAAGATTTTGAAAATTGACAAAGTAATACAACTTTTTGAAAACTATGCTATTTCCAAACTTTACTTGACAGCCATTCTAATCATCATAATGATCAGGAAAAAATGTTACAAAACATTTTTTAAACAGTGTTTATAGATACCTAGTTATAGGGAATAATAGCAACATTAGGAAAATTAAAAATATTAAATAATAAATTTTATTATACAGGGTGATTTGAAATTCATTTGTCCTAACTAATGAGGCTAAAAATTGAATGTAATTTGTTTGGGGATTTTTTTATTAAATATTTTTATTTTGTATTTTGACATATTTGAAAATTGCATACTATTCTAGAGTTTGCTATGTGGTATTTTTTTGTTTCTACGTTATGGCTATTGTCCTTGTAATTGAGGCCTGTTTCTCATATGTGGAAAAAATGAATAAATCTAATATTCAATAGAGTGTATGTGTTCTTTAAATCTTTGTTCAAAATTGTATCTGTCCATTGTACAATTTTTTTACATTCTGTACTCTTTAGTTTGTGTAAATATCTGGTGCTTAGCTTTTATTCTTTATGCTTGTATAGTGTTTATGTTTATGTTGTGTTGTGTGTAATATTAAAGTTTGTTTAAAATTTTTTAATAAACTGGGTTTTGGGAATATTTTAGCAGTGTTTGTGAGACTGTTTTATATGTGTAAGTGTAACACATTTACCCCTAAATGTCTGTGCAGTTTAGTTCTTATATACCGGTTGCTATGAGTGTCTTTTGTGTTTGTCTTGTGGTGATTGTTTTAATTGTTATACAGTACCCTAGCTTTTGAATTTTTCACCAGTCTTATTTGAGATTTTGTTAAAGTATGTGAGTGTGATCAATTTCTGTCTACAATGTTAAAAAATTTAAAAAGAAATATATTATACTCATGTAAGTAATCCTCAAATAAAACATATAGGGGTACAATAAAACCTCAAACTAGATTTCTCAAAAATTCCAAAATCTAGGGTACAGGATAAAATAGGCAATATCATTCAAACTTCTCAATATAAAAATAAAAATATATTGTAAGATTTGAGTGTTTTGTATGTTTGCTGCTTTTGTTATTGCAAGCCTAGTTCAAAAGTGAATTGAAGGATAGCATTTGATACTAGCAACAAACTTCATCACAATATACAATGCAACACAAGCAAAAAAGATAAACCAGAACCAGCTGTTTACTAAAACTACTATGTTAGATAAACAGGTTGCTTCTTTCATTAAAGATCCAAAGATCAATTACACTCTAAAAAATTAGACACCGATTTATCTTTTACTAAAAACATAAAAGATGTCTTAGTAGAAGGCAGCTTACACAATCATAAACCAAAATGAAGAACTCTTCCAATGAAAAAAGGACTGCATCTAAACAATATGAAATACCAAAACAAATACTAAAGCTTGGTTTCCATTCTGACAAGTCGTAGGCACATGTGCCCGGCACAAGTCGCGCGTAGATTTTCATACTGTTTCCATTCTCCAGTCACATGTGCCAGGGCACAAGTCTCGTGTCGCGCGACCCAGCAGTAGTTGTTATTTTGCAGTGAAGAAGTGAAGACATGTTGAGTTTTAAGTGAGTCTTTCTACGTTTAGTGATTTTTAGATATGTGTAAGTGTTAATAATGGATGACATAGCAGCTTCTGCTTTTTTGATTATGGCTGGTGCATACAATGATTTGAGGAAAAAAAGACGAAAACGACCTAGGTGGTGGATTAGAAGTTTTTTAGCAAAAAGACAATCAGAAGGTGCCTTCAACTCACTAATGAGAGATTTGCGCATGCAAACTGGATATGAAAATTTCTTGCGAATGACTTCAAGTGATTTTGAATTTTTGTTAAACCTAATAGCACCAGAAATTGTAAAAAGTAGTAACTGCCGACAAGCAATCCCCCCTGGGGAAATGTTAGCTACCACTCTCCGTTTTTTAGCGACAGGTGATAGTTATAGCTCGTTGATGTACCTCCACAGAATCTCGAAATCCGCCATATCAAGATTCGTACCTCAAGTATGCAAAGCCATTGTTCTGGCTTTGAGAAGCTACATTCAGGTAAGAAGAGATCTGTCATATTTTCTCGTTTAATTAGGCCTATTGGACTTTTATGTCTCTTATTGTAGTAGTATTAACCAGTTTTTTCTATTTTTACCTTTTCTCTTAGGTACTGTGATCTCAAATTATGTAGCTTCCTTTCAATCTCCATAACACTACAGAACACGACGAACACTGAATGCGACTTCACAATACAGTTTGAGCTTATGTTTGTGTGTGTCCTCTGAGAACGTGGTGGATTTGGGCAACTGCGCATGCGCGTGTCGCGGGCACATGTGCCCGCCTGTTTCCATTATCCGTGGGAACTTGTGCCGGCACATGTTTTGTCGCACCGCCGGCTGCCACAAAACTGTCGCCGGCACATGTGCCGCGACTTGTGCCAGATTGTTTCCATTCGGGGATTTGTGCCGGCACAAGTCGGGCACATGTGCCCGACAAAAATTTGTAGTAATAGAAACGTACCTTAACTGAACAAATCCAATACATAAGACTTTTCCCTAAGTTATAGAAAATCTGCTTTTAAAATCGTTGCTGCCTAGCTCAACCGTTCCCAGTGGCTAAATTAAATACTGATGAAGATTGTTTAGTACATTAACATACCTATTTTAGTGGAAACTTAAAATTCTTGCGGATTATATGAATACAAAATGTACATGACAGAATTTTACTCATATTATAAATAAAAAATAAAAATTATAGTCAGGTGAAGCAAGACTGAATAGGGGGTAGAGAATTACTTATTAAAACTAGTGATGTAAACTGTATTAGACTAAATTAAAATAGTACATCATTTAAAGTAAAAAATTCTTAGAATACAAAATTTTACACTTCCAGTCTGCAGCTTTATCATCAAAATACTAAAGTGGAATGTTGATCTACTTACCTTTTTTCTCACACTTTACTGCATTTTTGTATTCACATGCATTGTTAAATTCTCTGAAGCCATGTCCGACTACATATGTACATAACGGCTGGTAACGCTCTCCTGAACAGTCTGAATAACAATCAGGATCAATATATTCCGCAGGTTCTGAACCCGTATCAAGTGTTTTTCGTTTTGGTGGATTAGTAGAATCAGAGCTCTTTTGGCCAGGGACCACAACGTAGGCTATGAAAAAAAATTAAGGTTAGAAAATGTTATAACAAATTATTTTTTGTAGCTCCAAGGTTAGAAATAATTTGAGTTCTGTTACAGTACGTAGTTATTTCGTTAACTTTCCTAACACATTTAATTTTTAAAATACAAAATGTAAAAAACTACTCATTTAAAGTGTATATTGTTAATATAAATTGCATAAATTGTAGCTAAAAAAATGGGAACAATTAATACATTCGATCTTTCGTTAAATTCGAGTCTGACTCCGAGTCAGCTAAGTCGCTGGCGTTTAAAAAATTTCCATGTCAGCATTGCTGGTTTAATGTAAGAACTTAAGTGTTAATTGGATGGAAAGAGAACTATTCAAAGCGTGGTTTTTTAATGAGTTTGTTCCCGAAACTGAAAGTTATTAAAATCAAAGAATTTGTTTAGAAGGCTATTATATTGTTAGACAAAGCCCCATTGCATCCTGATTGAGATCTACTGCACTCGTTGATATCCATACTTTATATCTTTCTGCAAATATTACGAGGCTAACCCAGTCGGTAGATCAGTGTGTTCTGGAATTTATGAGAAAAAAAATAGACACGTTATCTTTTACAATCTCTCTTTGAAGCTACTAAAGGGGAAGAAAGAATTTTAGGTTTTCTAAAAAACATTACAGTAATGGTAAGTGAGTACTGGATAGCCTAATCATAAAACAAAATAGACGAAGAAACATCAAATTAATTGTTGAATAAAATCCTGAGTAATAATGAAAGTGTTTACTGTGTTATTGATCCACAAGAAGAAACAGATTTGATATTTCTTATCAAGAGACTTCCAGGTGCTGAAAATTTCGATGTGATCAATTGAGATAACATATGCTACGGTTATTCAAATGGTACAGAACATTATTGAAGGAAATGATGACGAGAATAAAGATGGAGGTTCGATCAAGACAGTGGAAGGAGGGAAAATTAGTCACAGTGAACGATCGGCTGCCTTGAAAACTGTACTATGGTACTATAGTGAACAACAGACACCACGGCAACAGATGTGCTCATGCTTAGATGTTTACGCAATACTGTAGCATAAAAACCATCTGATAAGCAAACACAAAAGACACATAACAACGTTTTCCAAAAATGTAGCAATTTTGATGAACAATGTATTCCAAAGCAACATTAAGTTAGTAAGTACTATAATCAATAAAGCTCTATAAATCTATTTAGTGCAATCTTAATTGTGTATTAGGGTTCATTAAAACTCCTGTTTTTTCTAATGTACAGGAACATATTTCCGTGTAATCCGAGTGTTCAGTAATCCAAGGGGTCTCGGTCACATCTACCTCGAATTACCTAGACTGTACTGTACTTAAATAATTTATAATTTCAAAATATTTCTTGGAAAACATTTCTGTCCAACATAATGGTAAGAGTCTGAAGATGAGCTAGATATTTCTCAAGAGTGAATATTTTTAAAGATGGAAAAAAAATTGATACTTATGAGAAGTTGTGTCATTAATAAATAATATAAAAACAAACAATCGAAAAAAAATCAAGTCTTACAGTCTTCAAGTCTTACAGATCTGGAGTAAAGACATTTTGTTTCCACATTTGATAGGGATGCGCCAGAAACCTAATGCTTTTTCTAGCTGTCAATTTTTGCATCCCGGTCAATGTCGAAGTACCGACGATTTCACTTCAGCGTAAACTTACAATTCGGGTCTGACAGACTTGGGGCCCCTTTAAATAAAGAAAAAATGTTTATTTTTAGTGTTTATGAATGGTTTTTTCAAATAAAGTGTTGATATTATTGGCTATATCATTTACATTTTTATAAACTCTTTAAAAAATGGGCTGTGTTCTTTAAAAAGACTACATTCGTTAACTTCTAAATGAAGGTTTTTATTCTGAGCTTGATGACAGCACAGATGAAGATGTGGAGGATCGTATTGAGTACTGGTGATGCCATGAAGCTAGAAATAATCACTTTTTATAATTTGACCAAAGGTGGACTTGATACTCTGGATCAGTTGTATGCTACACACGATGTGGCTAGAAGCACAAAAAGGTGGCCAATGGTTATATTCTACACTATATTGAATGTGGCAGGCATTAACTCCCAAATAATTTACATTGCAAACAATCCAACTACAAGTACAAGTAGAAGGGGGTATTTGAAACAGCTGGCATTGAGCTTAACGCCTGAAGAACTTTAAAGCAGATTTTTCCTGACTAACAACAATCCTGAGATCCACCTAAGAAGACAAGAGGTTGCTGGCACTTCAAAAATGCAGAACAGGCTGAAGCATTCCCTCTAGGTACCAGGAAAGGGCGTTTTTCTTTTTTTAGTCAGAAACATTTTTACTGTAGTTTCAAACAAAATAAAATAACTCATTTTCAATTTATGGAAATAAGAAGAATAATTTCTTAAATTCCATGTTGGTACTATTATGACATTATTAGCCAAAGTTATTTTATGTGTGTGTGTGTGTGTGTAAGAGAGAGACAGAGAGAGTATGTGTTATAATGATCCCGAGTTGGAAAAGTATAATAGGGAAAATTTAGAAATTTAGACATTTTAATTTTGAAATTTTTTAAAAATAACCTTACATTTTTAAAAAATTTCAATTTATAATTTAATAATAAAGTTAGTAATTATTTGATTTCTGGTCTAAAGACCAGTTTCTGCTAATACTAAATATTTTATCTACATGTAATTTATAAAAAAGATTTTGCAAATTTCTTAAATATCTTATAACTAAACATAAGACATAATTGAACATTTCGTATTATAAAAATAAAGACTAAAACATATGTATTCAGTTTAATGAATGACAAATTAGTCACTGAAGCTTAGCTTCATTTGAATTCATTTGTTAAAATTTTTATAAAAGTTATCAAAAATTTTGACAATATGTTTTGAAAAACGTCTCAATTTTGATTACCTGATAATATATAATTCTGTGGTAGAAACAATCAATTTATATATACATTTACTGTCACTGATTGGGCATTATTTGATTTTAAACTTCGTTAAGCTACTGAAAATTATTTAATATTGTATATTTATTTAATGATATTATTTTATTATTATTGTATATAAGTTATTATCCTCTACTACAAATTTTAGTCTTTTACCCTGGAGCCGGGGCACCAAGTCTTATAGACCTGGAGTAAAGACATTTTGTTGCCACGTTTGATAGGGATGCGCCAGAAACCTAATGCTTTCTCTAGCTGTCAATTTTTGCATCCCGGTCAATGTCAAAGTACCGACGATTTCACTTCAGTGTAAACTTACAATTCCGGTCTGACAGACTTGGGGCCCCTGCTTGTGTTACTGAATTTTGTGATTTTAAATAAAGAAAAAATGTTTATTTTTAGTGTTTATGAATGGTTTTTTCAAATAAAGTGTTGATATTATTGGCTATATCATTTACATTTTTATAAACTCTTTAAAAAATGGGCTGTGTTCTTTAAAAAGACTACATTCGTTAACTTCTAAATGAAGGTTTTTATTCTGAGCTTGATGACAGCCCAGATGAAGATGTGGAGGATCGTATTGAGTACTGGTGATGCCATGAAGCTAGAAATAATCACTTTTTATAATTTGACCAAAGGTGGACTTGATACTCTGGATCAGTTGTATGCTACACACGATGTGGCTAGAAGCACAAAAAGGTGGCCAATGGTTATATTCTACACTATATTGAATGTGGCAGGCATTAACTCCCAAATAATTTACATTGCAAACAATCCAACTACAAGTACAAGTAGAAGGGGGTATTTGAAACAGCTGGCATTGAGCTTAACGCCTGAAGAACTTTAAAGCAGATTTTTCCTGACTAACAACAATCCTGAGATCCACCTAAGAAGACAAGAGGTTGCTGGCACTTCAAAAATGCAGAACAGGCTGAAGCATTCCCTCTAGGTACCAGGAAAGGGTGTTTTTCTTTTTTCAGTCAAAAACATTTTTACTATAGTTTCAAACAAAATAAAATAACTCATTTTCAATTTATGGAAATAAGAGGAATAATTTCTTAAATTCCATGTTGGTACTATTATAACATTATTAGCCAAAGTTATTTTATGTGTGTGTGTGTGTGTGTGTGTGTGTGTAAGAGAGAGAGAGAGAGAGAGAGAGAGAGAGAGAGTATGTGTTATAATGATCCCGAGTTGGAAAAGTATAATAGGGAAAATTTAGAAATTTAGACATTTTAATTTTGAAGTTTTTTAAAAATAACTTTACATTTTTTTAAAATTTTAATTTATAACTTGAAGAAAAGTGAAAGGTTAAAAAAACTATATCTGAATAGTGAAATACAGTTTTAAATTATTTATGTAAATAAAACCATTTTGGGAGGGACACATATTTAGTTGCCCATGGACAAAGGGATTGATTGTGTTAAACTCCAATTTTTTCTTAGAAACACCATCGACACATCATTGTCATGACCAGAGGAAATCTTTGAAAATTTCAAGAAAGGAAAAAATTGAATAAAAGCTCCGAAGGAAAGTAAGAAGCATTCAATTGAAAAGACGTAATTTGTCAATTATTAACCCTCAAGAACGCGCGCTGTTGTAAAAAGTACAACAGTTTTAATATTTTGATTCTTGTTGAAACCTGTTGGTAGTTATTTGTTCAAATCACCGTTCTATTCTTCTATTGGTCTCTTCACTACTCTTATCAGTTGTCATCAATATCTTTATTCTGTCAACATAGCCTCAGTGTGCGATTAGTTCTGGTCAGTCATCACTGTTGTACAAAATACAACAACGCGCCTTCTGACGTTTTTATTTTTTCGGTGCAGTTTTTTTTTCTCCACGATAGAACGTAAGTTTTTTATATACATTTTTAAAAATAATTATGTAATTATTTGTTTTGTTCAACATTTTTATAAATTTGCATGTTTTTAGGAGTGAATTTGGAAGACATTCCAAAACTTTTACAGGATCTTTCTGATGAAGAAATTGATTTTATTGACAGTGACGATGATCTGAGCGACGGTGAAGCTGAAAAAAGTGATCATAACTCAGAAAGTGAATTGGAAGGTGATTGGCACTCTACGTAAGAACAAACGGGAAATTCCACCAGAATTTCTGCCTAATAAAACCAATCAGCCAGGTACCTCCTTGTTTGGGTTCCAGAATGATCGAACCATGGTCTCATATACGACAAAAAAAAAAATAAAGCTGTAATATTGATTTCGACTATGCACGACTCAGATGATGTTGACAAACAAACAAATAAGCCAGAAATTATATTGCAGTACAACAGAACGAAAGGTGGAGTTGATAGTAATGACCAGCTTTGTGCTACATATAGCGTTGCCCGGAGGACAAGAAGATGGCCAGTTGCATTATTTTTTGCTCTAATAAACATTGCTGTGGTCAACTCACAAGTAATATTTTCATTGGTAAGACCAAACTTTTAATAACTCGATTGAAAGTTAAGGAAAATGTAGAAAACCGAGATGTTGTATAAAATACAACAACGCGCCTACTTACGTTAGATAAAAAGGCGCGCGTCCATGAGGGTTAAGAAGAAAGAGGGGAAAAACCTTATAGGACACCTGCAGTTCTGGTGAAAAAGGGCTGAGTAATCGAAAAGCCATAGGGCAATAGCATAAGGGACGCTGAAAGAAGAGTTTACTTCTATTAGAACTGAATAATCATCTTCGCTGTCCATAGTGCTTTCTGATGACAAACTTTTAAAATACGTGTCACCCAAAGTTGCATAAGAATTTTAATAAAAAGTGTAGTTTAAACCCAATAGTGTACTGGGAGTAAGTGATTTTAATGCTGAAGTAAAATTCGAGAACAGTTGAATAAAATTTAAAAGTTAAATAAAACTTTAGTAAAAGAAGATTTAGATATTTATTCAAAAAATGAAAGAAAATAAATGAAGTTTTAACAAAAGACTTTTTCAAAATTATTTTAAATTCAAATTTTGCTATAACATAATATGTCAAGTGAGAAGACAAAATATTCATCCAATGCAGCCAAACCAGGAAAGACCTACTTGGAGCAAGAGGAATATAGAGGGAGATTGTACACAATGATTGTCAGAGAAACACCAGATCTAGACCCGAAGAACATCAAGACCAATCCATTAGGAAAATAAGAACTAACATGGAAGTGTAAACTGGCAAATAACTATATATTTAACACTTTCTAGTTTATCTTGAATCTTAAAGTTTTTGACTAAATAATTTTAAATGAGATTTTAAAACTGTGTAAATAAACGCTTAAAAAACTTTTAATTTAATTATATATTTTTTATTAAAGTAACTTATAATAAAATATGAAATAGTCTAAGCACATCTACAAAATTAAAATTCATTTTAAAATCTGATAATGACTTTCAATAGCAGGATTTGCAATATAATCATGAATTATCCAAACGACTTTAACTAGAATTATTTATTGAAATAATTTGAAATTTTAAAATAATATGAAAATAAATTTTTAGTATATATACATGAAAATATTAGATTTATAATTATATTATTTTTTATATGCAAATATTTCACGTTTTGTTATATTAAATTGATGTGGTTATTTACTGATGATTTTTGTCAATATGTGATGTTTTGATAATTATTCATAATTAATAGAAATTAGTTCAGGAAATTAATTTTGAATAAAGAAATAAAAATAAGTAGATGAATTTAAAAATAAACCTTGGTCAAAGTGTTTATAAAAATTAAGTTCTGAAAAAAATAATTAAAATTAAAGTTGGTATATAAAAATGAGTTTAATTATGGTTTTGCAATTTAATAAGTTTCAATACTTGAATTAGTAGTCCATTATGATCGGTGAATCTTAATTAATCACTTTAACAATAGTTTATGACTATCCTTCATCAGTGTCTTCTGAAGATCGCCACATAGCGATCGAAAACGTTCTATCTCAGTAAGTTTTCACAAATGTACAAAATTTAAAGTTCGGATAGTCATAAACTATTGATAAAATGATTAATTAAATTACAATAATTTGGGAATTTTTGAACAAATATTTTAAATAAATATAGATTGCTTTTTTTGTTTTAAAATTAGATTGAAATAAATTTTATTTTATTTAATGAGAGTAAATGGGAATTTTTATAATAAATCTAAAATAAAATAAATTAATAATTATTGAGAAGCAATAATTAAATGCAGTAAAATGAAATAATTTCAGATCAGTAAAGAAAAACTATTTTAAATAATCTTTGTTCCTTATTGTATGTATTTGTATTTGCAGGATTATTGTTTTGTCTTTAAAAAATATCTTTACAGGTCATTATTAATACTATGTAAATTGTATTACACGTAAGATTCAACAACTACCTTTAAATAGTAAAATTTATCAAATTTGTTATTTCCATCTTCTCAGTATATTGTTTTAAAACTTTCAGGTAAATTTAAATTTTAAGTTTTTTTTAAAATTAAATAAATACATTTGTACTATCATAAAATGTATTTGAACAAAAACAATGGTTTCTAACTAGCTTATGACTAAGAGTTAAATTTATTTTACAACAAATAATTTCTTTAAATATTCCTATAATATGATCGCTAAGCTGTGGTACCTTCAAAGAATTCATTTCCCGAGATAAGGTGACTCAAAGGGTTAAATATTGGTAGTTATGTTTTAAAAACATAAAGTCTAGAGAACCTAGAATTTGCCAAGCAGCATTACAAGGTCTTGCTCTTGTCAGATCTGATTGTTTCAAATTTTACCCGCATCGGGTGTTTACAGGTAAGTGTAGATCTACAGGAAATTGATCAGGAGGTTTCTACAAGTGCTGGGTAGATAGAATGCTGCAGTGTATGTAAGTACACAAATGGCTTAAATCATTTTTTTCCCTTGATTTGATCTTAGGATAGTGAATACCAAGACTAAATCTTGCTGGCAGTTGGTATGAATATATCTTATTACACTTTGATATTACTTTCCACCAGACTTTTTGTTAACTATAAGTTGTTAAATTGCTGACTTGCACTTGGAGGAAACGTTGTCTTACGACTTTTTCAGCCTCATATTATTGGCGCTAGGATTGCTGCAGTTGTGCTTTTTTGGTACCTAGGGCAAAGAGTATGTCTTATTGTCTAGTGGGAAAAATAATGATTATTCTCCACACATGCAACAAAGGCCATAAATTAAACACACTAAAACAATATGAAATATACAGACATAGCAACACACATAAAAATGACATTCTATATGAGCAAACATGATACAGATCACACTCTTCGATCACATCCCTTCTAACTTTCAAAAATTGGTACAAAAAAACCACAACTGCACTAATCCTAGCGCCAAAAATATGAGGCTGAAGAAGTCGTAAGACAAAAACGTTTCCTCCAAGTGTAAGTTGGAGGATGTCCAAGTGTAACAATTTAACAACTTATAGTTAATCTGGTCGCAAGTAATATCAAAATATAATAAGTAATTAATAACCAGCTCATCATGAACAGCAACAAGATTTCGATATGAATATAATGATAGGTTTGGTGAAGAATAAACATATTAAAGCATACAAACCTTTATTAACTCAACATATTTCTAAAGTGTTATAGTGTTAAAAATTTTAGTACATCTCAGAAAATCTATCTGAAATAGTTCTATTATTTTAAATGACATAACATGTAAGACAGAAGGAGAATTTGGGTTAATATGTAGTATGGTTTGAATTAAATTCTCTTCTTACTTTCATCGCATCTTGAGTTGGTTTGTGATACAAATTCTGAAAAAAGCAATAAAATAATAAGGAAATAAGGTATATTAACATTTTTTATATTATACACACACACACATATTAATGTGTAATAAATTGTCAACCTCCATAGTAAATCTGTTCATTTTGTAAGGCATGCAACATAGTGGCGATGCTTTGCTAAAATATGTTTTACTATTTATGAGGTATATCTAACCTATATAGACCTAAAAACAGATTTGCACTTCAGTTGTTGTTGGTATACTTTTTCAAGTGTTAGAACTGTGTTCTTTGCACTACAAAATAAACAGATGTACTTTGAATGTTACCTACTTATCATATTTTCTAGTATTATTTTGAAAAATTTTCACAAGTGTTCTCAGGACTTAAACTTTTACTTTGCCGTACACTTTTAAAAAAATGTTTTAACTTGCCTATAGTAGCACTTACTTTGCTTGTTGAGGACGGCCGTTTCGGGAGATGTGTCCCTTTGTCAACTCAGACCGTTTACTTTGATTGGTAGTAAAAGTAAGAACTGACTTTTATTCATACTGATACCAGTTTCTACAGGCATCATAAGTGAATAAAAAAACAACTAAGAAACAATTATTATTGGTGAGTTTCTTTTCTTTTATAAAAATTGATGACAGTAAAATGTTGATTTATTAGTAATCTCTAAGCTTTTGAAAGAAACATTTATAAAGTTGTTCTACTTTTTAGGGAAATTAAAATATGGTAAACAAATAGAGAATTATACAGGGTTTAAATTTAATTCAACATTTTGAAAATTGACAAAGTAATACAACTTTTTGAAAACTATGCTATTTCCAAACTTTACTTGACAGCCATTCTAATCATCATAATGATCAGGAAAAAATGTTACAAGAAATTTTTTAAACAGTGTTTATAAATACCTAGTTATAGGGAATAATAGCAACATTGGGAAAATTAAATATTAAATAATAAATTTTATTATACAGGGTGATTTGAAATTTATTTATCCTAACTAATGAGGCCAAAAATTGAATATAATTTGTTTTGAGATTTTTTTATTAAATGTTTTTATTTTGTTTTTTGACATATTTGAAAATTGCATACTATTCTAGAGTTTGCCATGTGGTATTTTTTTGTTTCTATGTTATGGCTAATGTCCTTGTAATTGAGGCCTGTTTCTCATATGTGGAAAAAATGAATAAGTCTGATATTCAATAGAGTGTATGTGTTCTTTAAATCTTTGTTCAAAATTGTGTCTGTCCATTGTACAATTTTTTTACATTCTGTACTCTTTAGTTTGTATAAATATCTGGTGCTTAGCTTTTATTCTTTATGCTTGTATAGTGTTTATGTTTATGTTGTGTTGTGTCTAATATTAAAGTTTGTTTAAAATTTTTTGATAAACTGGGTTTTGGGAATATTTTAGCAGTGTTTGTGAGACTGTTTTATATGTGTAAGTGTAACACATTTACTCCTAAATGTCTGTGCCGTTTAGTTCTTATATACCAGTTGCTATGATTGTCTTTTGTGTTTGTCTTGTGGTGATTGTTTTAATTGTTATCCTGTACACTAGCTTTTGAATTTTTCACCAGTCTTATTTGAGATTTTGTTAAAGTATGTGAGTGTGATCAATTTCTGTCTACAATATTAAAAAATTTAAAAAGAAATATATTATACTCATGTAAGTAATCCTCAAATAAAACATATAGGGGTACAATAAAACCTCAAACTAGATTTCTCAAAAATTCCAAAATCTAGGGTACAGAATAAAATAGGCAATATCATTCAAACTTCTCAATATAAAAATAGAAATATGTTGTAAGATTTGAGTGTTTTGTATGTTTGCTGCTTTTGTTATTGCAAGCCTAGTTCAAAAGTGAATTGCAGGATAGCATTTGATACTAGCAACAAACTTCATCACAATATACAATGCAACACAAGCAAAAAAGATAAACCAGAACCAGCTGTTTACTAAAACTACTATGTTAGATAAACAGGTTGCTTCTTTCATTAAAGATCCAAAGATCAATTACACTCTAAAAAATTAGACACCGATTTATCTTTTACTAAAAACATAAAAGGTGTCTTAGTAGAAGGCAGCTTACACAATCATAAACCAAAATAAAGAACTCTTCCAATGAAAAAAGAACTGCATCTAAACAATATGAAATACCAAAACAAAATAAACAAATAATTACTAAACAAATCCAATACATAAGACTTTTCCCTACGTTATAGAAAATCTGCTTTTAAAATCGTTGCTGCCTAGCTCAACTGTTCCCAGTGGCTAAACTAAATACTGATGAAGATTGTTTAGTACATTAACATACCTATTTTAGTGGAAACTTAAAATTCTTGCGGATTATATAAATACAAAATGTACATGACTGATTTTTACTCATATTATAAATAAAAAATTATAGTCAGGTGAAGCAAGACTGAATAAGGAGTAGAGAATTGCTTATTAAATACTAGTGATGTAAAGTGTATTAGACTAAATTCAAATAGTATATCATTTAAAGTAAAAAATTCTTAGAATACAAAATTTTACACTTCCAGTCTGCAGCTTTGTCATCAAAATACTAAAGTGAAATGTTTATCTTCTTACCTTTTTTCTCACACTTTACTGCATTTTTGTATTCACATGCATTGTTAAATTCTCTGAAGCCATGTCCGACTACGTATGTACATAACGGCTGGTAACGCTCTCCTGAACAGTCTGAATAACAAGCAGGGTCAATATATTCCGCAGGTTCTGAACCCATATCAAGTGTTTCTCCTTTTGGTAGATAAGAAGAATCAAAGCTCTTTTGGCCAGAGACCACAACATAGGCTATGAAAAAAATTAAGGTTAGAAAATGTTATAACAAATTATTTTTTTGGTTAGAAATAATTTGAGTTCTGTTGCAGTACGTAGTTATTTCGTTAACTTTCCTACCACATTTAATTTTTAAAATACAAAATGTAAAAAACTACTCATTTAAAGTGTATATTGTTAATATAAACTGCATAAATTGTAGCTAAAAAAATGAGAACAATTAATACATTCGATCTTCCATTAAATTCAAGTCTGACTCCCAGTCATCTAAGTCCCTGGCGTTTAAAAAATTTCCACGTCAGCATTGCTGGTTTAATATAAGAACTCAAGTGCTAATTGGATGGAAAGAGAACTATTAAAAGAGTGTTTTTTTAATGAGTTTGTTCCCGAAACTGAAAGTTTTTAAAATCAAAGAATTTGCTTTGAAGGCTATTATATTGTTAGACAAAGCCCCATCGCATCCCGATGAAGAT
Source organism: Prosapia bicincta (assembly GCA_036971475.1). Lineage (NCBI taxonomy): Eukaryota > Metazoa > Arthropoda > Insecta > Hemiptera > Cercopidae > Prosapia > Prosapia bicincta. The sequence continues at coordinate 123,074,077 of JBAIZL010000003.1, forward strand.
CTACTGCACTCGTTGATATCCATGCTTTATATCTTCCTGCAAATATTACTAGGCTAACCCAGCGGATGGGTCAGTATGTTCTGGAATTTATGAGAAAAAAATAGACACGTTATGTTTTACAATCTCTCTTGGAAGCTACTGAAGGGGAAGAAAGAATTTTAGTCTTTCTAAAAAACATTACAGTAATGGTGGTTGAGTACTGAATAGCCTATTCATAAAACGAAATAAAAGAAGAAACATCAAATTAATCGTTGAATAAAATCCTGAGTAATAATGAAACCTTTTACTGTGTTATTGATCCACAAGAAGAAACAGATTTGATATTTCTTATCAAGAGACTTCCAGGTGCTGAAAATTTCGATGTGATCAATTTGAGATAACTAATGTTACGGCTATTCAAATGATACAGAAAATTATTGAAGGAAGTGATGACGAGAATAAAGATTTAGGTTCGATCAAGACAGTGGAAGAAGGGAAAATTAGTCATAGTGAACGATCAGCTGCCTTGGAAACTGTACTATGGTACTACAGTGAACAACAGACACCACGGCAACAGATGTGCTCATGCTTAGATGTTTACGCAACAATGTAGCATAAAAACCATCTGATAAGCAAACACAAAAGATACATAACAACGTTTTCCAAAAATGTAGCAATTTTGATGAACAATGTATTCCAAAGCAACATTAAGTTAGTAAGTACTGTAATCAATAAAGCTCTATTAAGCTATTTAGTGCATTCTTAATTGTGTATCAGGGTTCATTAGAACTCCTGTTTTTTCTAATGTACAGGAACATATTTCTGTGTAATCCGGGTATTCAGTAATCCATGGGGTCTCGGTCCCATCTACCTCGAATTACATAGACTGTACTGTACTTAAATAATTTATAATTTCAAAATATTTCTTGGAAAACATTTCTGTACAACATAATGGTAAGAGTCTGAAGATGAGCTAGATATTTCTCAAGAGTGAATATTTTTAACGATGGAAAAAAATTGATACTTATGAGAAGTTGTGTCATTAATAAATAATAAAAAAACAAACCATCGTGAAAAAAAAATCATCATGAAATTTCCATTGCTACCAATTTTTTCCTGTGGATTTCAAAATTTTGGAGATTCTAAAGATAACCTTAAAATTATTTTCCTCCTAAACAGAAAAAACATACTTTTTAATACAATCTCTAAAATTTAATAAAACTGACTTGTATTTGCATTTTAAAGCTGAGCATTGATCGAAACATTATCCATACTTTCTGATCACACTGAAAATTCAAATCATGCAAATTCATAGCAGTTATCTCAATCTTCATACACTATTAAAATGGATAACTTACCTACATTTAAGGTTGGAATAAAAAGACAGGGTTCCCTGATATGTGAGTTTTAATTCATATATAAAATTGATTGATACCTTTTGTAAACTCTATATAGGTTCCTAGAACAATACAGTTTTTTGCAATAACTTCTCCCTTGCATTTTATAGATACAAAATTTTAATTTTAAACAATTTTAATTTTGCAGACTTGTCTCTTCTCAAGGGTTGTATGAAAATTTCCCTAAAATAAAAAATAGATACTTTTAAAAAGCATTGTAGTTTATTTTGTTGTTGTTAACACATATTTTTGTTGTTGAATTTTACAGGAACTTTGCTACAAATTTTACTAAAATTTTTCAATTTAGGGTACACATGAAAATAATTTATTTACAAAACTTAATTTATAAAAACAAAACTTCAAAATAACATCAAATATTTCTTTAACTAGAAAACAGAATGTAAAAACAATAATATAAAAAATGATTTATCTAGCAATTCAAGCTCCCAACAAACAGAATAATGAACAAATGAGATGAAAGGCGTTATTAGTGGAATATTGTATTTGTTTGTGATATATACCTGATAAATTAGACAAATTATAAATTAAAGAAAAAATTATTTGTAGGAAACTTTTACAATATATGTAAACTAATAATTGCAAAATAAAAAAAAGGATTGCTAATAAACTTCAATATAATATTTTAATTTATTACACAAGACAATGAAAAAATGCTAAAATCCAAAAGCTTTGTTTGTTAGATTTGAACATTTCAAAATGCTTTATTCAAATATACAGCTCTTGTTGTTAAAGGGAATTTATAGTAGTGAGAAACAATTAATTTAAGGGAAAATCTGAATCATATAAGTTGATTAATCACTTTATCATTAGTTTATGACTATCCGAACTTTAAATTTTGTTTATTTAAAGTTCGAATAGTTATAAACTAATGTAAAGTGTTTGTTAAGATTCACCAAACATAATGGAATACAAAATTAAAAAGTCAAATAAGTTGAGTTTGTACTTATGTTATCAATTTCTCATTATTTTGTATACAGTTAAATAGATGTTTTATTAATTAGTATTATGAAACAAAATTAACCTATTTTGAATGAATCATTCTTTCTTTTGATAGAGAAAAATTATTTTCAGCACAATGCTAGTACAATTAAAAAAAAATTGTTTTGTTATCAATGGCAATACACATTTAGTATTCTCCAGATATAAAAATAATTTGATATCTTACACAATATTTCATTTGCTTAAAATTCAACTATTTCTGTATCAAAATCAAATTTAAAATTTCTGTTTGAGTTTTACCAAGAAGATAGCTAGAAAACAAATTTTCCCTATTACCAAATTTTAATAATAGATTTAAACTAACTAAATTTCAAGTTGTAGATAGATATTTTATTTGTATAAGACTCACCAAGAAACAGAAGACAAAGGATAGACTTCATCTTGAATAGATGTCCTTCTTCAACAACAAAATGTGGTGATGGGCCCTGCACTTTAAATAAACCTACAAATACATTTATATATTATGAGAGGTATTGTTTTATCTTATCTGTAAATGATGTTGTTTATAGCTCCCTTGAAATGTCTCCCTGAGTATTTTTGTTTAATAATTCTGACAAAAAAAAAGAAACACAGTTATTGTAAAATTTGAAGAAAAACACCTGTTACATAGTCAAGATTTGTTGTACAAATTGCGCAGGTAGAACAGAAACACTTTAGCAGCTATTAATTGCTACTGCAAATTGTTAACAATTTTAAATATAGCTGGATATTCTTTTTTCAATATTTTATTAGATTATACTTTTAAAATAGTACTGACAAATATACATATTTTTAAATTTTAATATGTGCTACTGAGTTTTATACTGAAATACTTTCCTTAACGTACAACTAACATTTAGGGTAGATGAGAAAAACCATTTTGGGGAACAAAGATTTTTAAAAAAACTCATACTTTTTATTAAATATGCAACCAAATCATTATTTTTTAACCATAAACAAGATAAGCCTACACAAACATCAAACCAAACTTAGAAATTATCCAACAATAAAGAATCTCATTCTAAACGCACTAGAGTATATGGAATTTACTACATCCTAAAACAAGAAAATAAAACACATTAAATGAAGAATCCGAATACAAATTACATAAGCTTATTAGCCACATTTTAGAACCCCAACTCAATAAGTCTCTTGAGTAACTCACCAAAACATAATCACTTAGTGAGATTGTATTTTAAAAATGTTGTAAATTGTGTTGAGAATTTGTTACAGTTAGTTCATCATAAATTTGATTAAATTACAGTAAGCTATTTTATTTATTCAAATTTATAATAATTTCAGAACAACATAAAATCTCTTTACAGATTCTATATAAAAGAAACTATTTTATTAACAGCCTGATCTCTATCTACTGGAGCTGAAACTTAAATTCACATGATATTATAAAAAATCTCAGGTATTTTTTTCAGTATGTCTTATCCTTCTTTGGTCTATCGAAACATTCGTTTATATTGCCCTGATTGAAAGCAAGAAATACATAAACTGGGTAGGGTGTTAAAAAAGTTTTAGGTGTATTTTTAAAAATTAAATGAGGCGACATATATTAATATATTTGTTGATTCCATCTTCACATGAGCTACTAGTTTTCACTAACACTTGTAAATAATAATAAACTTGCCTATAGTAGCACTAATATTTGTTGAGGACGGCCGTTTTGGGAGATGTGTCCCATTGTCAACTCAGACCGTAACTCGATGATCTGTAACTGAGATACGGTCTGAGTTGACAATGGGACACATCTCCCGAAACGGCCGTCCTCAACAAATATAAGTAAGTGCTAATATAGGCAAGTTTATTAATATTTAGATATATTAATGTTTGTTACTAGTATATAATAGAATGCACTACTTTTCTGTTTACTGAGGATATCTGTTTTGGGAAATGTGTTCTAATGTTAACTAAGACTGTAACTGACCTTGGTTGTTTTAAGCTGGGTAAGGCTGAAAAGAGAATGAGCATGGGGTTATTTTAGCGATATTAGGTAATTTTGAAGGGAGTTTTTGAGATTATGATGTCAAAAAGCACTTGCATAGAATGTAATCGTGTGTTAAGTATACATGTTTGGTGCAGATTGAAGTGTTTCTATCTATACTGTTTGGTTTAGTGGAGTTGGCTTTTTTAATTCAGTTTGTGTAAAATCTTTAGATTTGATTTTATGATTATGTAGTTGTCGTTTGTAAGTATACAAGTTCAACAGAGTATGGTCTGTTTAAGATAAGAAAGGGAACACAAACAAATTTTTTATTATTTACTGGGCAAGAAATTAATTACTATTTAAGGAATTGACCTACAATTAATATTTATTTAGCGTCTTCTGGAATACTAATGGTTTTCCAGTAGAGTATTCTTTATCCTCTTAGAGAGCAGGTTTACTTCAGGTAAACAACTCTGCCCAGAGAGTTATAACTGTTTTTTGTCCAATTATTACCAACCATGATGTATGCCCTCAGTTTTACTTTTATCTCCCTTTTTCCTGTTTTTAGGCAGCGATTCAGACGTGCAACTCTGCCTATATTCTAGATTGGGTTTTAGATCTGTACCCTGATTCTACCTATAATTTATAATTGCTTTCTTTGTAGGCAATAACAATGTAATTAAATGATTACCTTAAAACAAAAATTTAAAAACCAATATCAATACTACATTATTATAGTATTTAGGATTTTTATTAATGTATTGCCCAATTGTGGTAAAGAACTCTTGGACAGAGGTGGAGACAAAAATTACTAAAATAAAAGTTATGTAGACATGATGATTGAAGATTGTAACATTAGAAAGGAAGAAAATATTAATGAAATTAGAAAACTTTAAGAGCCTAAATTACATGACAGCAGAAGAAATTAGCAAGCTATAGATGTAATAGTGGTGGGAAAAAAATTAGACACCCACTAATGATTGATGATTTGTCATTCAATCATGGAAGTGTTTAAGAAATATATAAAATGATGTCATAAAAAATATAATAAAATATAAAAAGTCATAACCATTCTGACAGCTATACTGACAAAAACAAAAGTATTATGAAAAATAATCTGCCCTTTTTTTGTCTTTAGAGGACCCTACTCAGCTTTTGGGAACCAAAATTCCATCTAGATTATTCTGTAGGTATAGGTTATGGCGTTGGAACTGACAAATACATTAAATGTATTTGTTTCAGAAATTTACAAACAATTAGTGATGATCATATACATGTGAAGATGTAATCTGATTATTATTTGATGGGTTATCTTTTCATTGTAATGAGTCATGTTACTCCTTCATGATGGAGAAAAAAAGGATTTTTCAACTAGATATGTTTATATTATGTTCTGCAAATATAGAGATTTTGGAGAAAAATTTGAGTTTGTACTTATGTTTATTTTTAGTTTCACTATTTCAAAGAGATTTTATAACAAGCAATTTTTTATTTCTATTAAAAGATATTCAAGTTTGAAATTTATAGAACTTTTTATTACTGCTACTTACAAAAGTGTAGATAGCTATTGAGTAGTTAAAAATTTTTTTTCTTAATTTATATTTTTTTGTTACAGCTTTAACGTACAGCGTAAAATATATTGTAGCTTTGATATTCATTAGTTTGAAATATCTCTTTACTGTATTAGAGATATTAGAAATATATTTATACATCTGTCTGGAAAACGTGGTACATTTATGAATTACATTTTATCACTAGTACCTACATTGTCATCCCTCTTATGGCTTTGAATTATGAAAATTTAAATGTCGGTGAATCATCATATCTCAATAAACACTTGGATTATTTAAAAAGGCCTCCACAACTTTAATAGCTATTATAAATAAAATTAATAATGGTCAGATTATTTTTACAATGCTGGAAATAGTTTAGTTATATCTTTTTCTTTACTCACAATTGAAATTAGACCAAAATCTGTAACAAATTTGTAAAATTAGAACTATTTAGTTCTTTTTATATAGATTATTTCAATATTTAAAAGCAGATTTTCTTTAATAGATAAATAGAAAATTCAATATATTATTTTGAAATTTTTTTAAAAATAGTTTTATACAGATCAAAATTTTAAAAATATTATTGTTATTTTTATATATTAGATATACGTTTTAACTTTAATGTGTGTTTTTGTAAGGAATGTACTGTAGTAAGTTATAGAATATTAAAGACGTAACAAGGTGTTAGATATATGATTACTTCATTTTGCTAAAGATAACCTCCATTTATAAGTAATTCATAAAAGTGGTGCAATAAATTTAGAAGACAAATTTATAATGTCTTTTTCCTTTGTTGACGTAAATTACGTACAGCCTTCAACTAATTTTTTATACTTAAAATGATATCTTTTGGTAAAGAAAATTATGACTATTGTAATCAGACATTTTTTTGCATAATTCAGACGTTTTCTAGCATGAAACGTAGAAGCCGAACCTTCTATTGCCAAGAAAACAATTGTTGCATAATGTAACAATTATGCAACATACTCAAAATATAAATTTCTTACATTAGGTTGAACACAAAACTGATTTTTTTTAGACAGTTTAAGAGTAAAAGCAATAAGATAAATTCAGAATTAAAATTCCTTGTTGCTACTCAGGGCTGTAGATACAAGGGTCAAACCATTAGGAAGATGTAAATTGAACTGCTTTGCACATGACATCAGAGCTGAGCCACTACGCCAGCATTACGTTGCTACTGCTTTCTCATTACCTTTTAGAGGCAACTTATCAAATAAGAAAATTAATTATACATACATATATTTATATATTTTACGTTGAGTTGACAGTAAAAATTATACATGACAACAATCATCAAAGAAAAAAAATCATCGTACCGTAGTGAACTAAATTATTATATTGTATGATTAGGCTTTTTGACCAAAAACGTTCTGCAGTGTCGCCAAAGACTCTCTAATGTAACATAAATTTTAATATGAAATAAAATAACCGTTTTAATATGTTTTTAATACTGCAATAGCATTGTTAACAAAATACTGAAACATAAATTTCAAAAATATATAATGTTTTTTTTTATGTTAGCAAACATAGGCTATTATTTTGTTTAAATCGTGAGTATATTTTCCTTATTACTTCCAACTGTTTAATTTAATTTTGTAAGTTTCCTGGTCCATTTTCTGTTATCATACCTTTTTACACACAATTTCATTCAGGAACTGAACTCTGATGTAGGTACGAACGAGAATTATACGCTTGATGGCTTCTTCAGGGATAACACTGTGCACTTCTGATGGTTTATTGAAAGCTATTGATTTTACTTTTTCTTTGATTTCACTGTCTTTACAAAAGTCTTTTTCTCTATAGACTTGAATAAAACTATCTTCGACAATCTGAGCACCAAAGAAAAAATTGTTACTGGGAACTCTTAACCCACCTTTAGATATCATTTCAATCCATGATAGGATTGCCTTATCATTTGTAGATATAAAAAAACTTTTTATACCCAAAAGTAGGTGTTTGTCCTGCCGTTTAAAAGCTCGCAGCTGGCTACATAGCGGAGACTTTCTGTTTTTAAAATGTCACACTCAATGTTAAATTTTAATACTTGTTCACTGATCATTTCAAAGGTACCATCTTCTGCGGGACTGTTAGAGTCATTGTCGGCTTCATGAAACTGTTGACAGCTTCCGAGTCTTTTGCGCTTCCCAGAGAAACATTTAATGCTAACACTCTTCAGCATTGTTTTAAAAATATGTCATGAGAAGTTTCTGTTTTCCCATGTTGAACCATCTTAATCTGTATTTGAAATCAAATGCATCGGGGTGATCATATGTGCTCGTATTAGAGAAAATAGGTTTTCCAAAACATCCTGATTTAGTTTACAATTATTCAAAATTATATGACTTTTGCAAATACTCAATGTTTGCAATACAAACATGTCTACCAAAGACTGAATTCGATACTAAAATACCATTTTGAAAAGGAAGTAATGTTTTTAAACCATACACCAATGCGTATTGTATAAAATGTGACATGTTCTGTAAGACTTTCATTTGCTGTTCTGGGTTAAAGCCAGAAGCATTTTTCTCAGTCTGAGATGTATATGGTGTCTTTGAATTAAATATGTCAAACCAATCACTGAATAGTTGCATTATGTCTGAATTATCTTAGTATTTGAGAGCTTTAGCTGTGGAACTAGAAAAAAGTACTGCTGCCAATCTTATATTTTGCTTATTTTTCTATATAGGCCTTGGTTCCTACTATAGGAATTGTATAACTAATTACAAAAATAAATAATTATAACTGTTAAGAATGGTAATCCAGTATCAATCAACACAGACACAAGGAAATTCTCACACCCTCTCTTGTAACATTAACGCTTCTTGCGCCTTACTGGAAACTGTGCAAGTCATTGTTAATGATCATTTTGGAAATCCGCATCTGCTTTGAGCAATTATTGACCCAGGCATTCAAATGTCTGCCTTAACAAAATCCGCAACCATACTTTTGAGTTTGCCTACGCGGCAATAAAATCTTTCTTTGATTGGTGTCGCTTCTAAGACTATATGTATATCAGAATATGTATCCTTACAAATCTCCTCCAGGGATGACACAAGCTTTGCAATTAATGTGAAAGCTGAGGTGCTCCCGCATATCATAGACCCACTTCTGTTAACGGCACTATCACCAAACATCCGCACCCGTTAACAAGTACCTACCTCTTACAGATCCACACTTCGACTCAGCTGCAGAAATCGACTTAATATTAGGAACTGACATCTTCACCCATAGTCTTGTCAATGGACCACGAACCATCATCAATGGTTGACCTTCTGCCCTAAACTCCCTCTTCGGATGGATTATCGTGGGGGTCACATCCAAACCATCTATATCGTCAACCGCACGCTCTCACCACAATGTTAGACGCACGTAACGACTACACACACCGATCCATGGAGATCATAAAAGTAATTCGCACCAATAAAGACGCACAACGCTATGAAGACTTACTCAAGACCTCCACAACTCATGACACCTTGAGAAGATTTCAGCCAAGTAACCATATCACTGATTCTCTTCGCCCTTCAACACCCCTCACCGACCCCCCCCCCAGAGTTCATCAATCTCCACTAAACCACTCATTTTATCAAAATTTAGCAATTTTCAACGGCCGACCCATCTTCTTCTGACCCTAGCGAATCCTCATCCTGCCTTACTCCAAGATATCTAATGGGTCACCCACTACTGTCTCATCCTATCAAATGTTTCAAGGAACCACTTCTCATATCACACTGGTCATCTCTTCATCAGATGTCTAACCGCTTCTGGAAGACTTTGTCCACCCAGTACTTACATACTCAGATTCAACGCCACTAAAGGATTAAGGACTCCACTCCACTTAAGGAAGACCTGTTAGTCTGGACACCTTTAAACAACCTTGTTGGACTTCCAACAACCACCTAACTGTTCATTGGATGTTATGTTGTATTTGGTCAACAACTACAATAATAAGTAGTAACAAGTGATTCGGTCAGTAGTATCGACTAGTATCAATATAATGGATAACTAGGGAACAAGGTAGGGATCGTTTTTGAAATACAATTAGTCTATTTGAATCAAATAGTTTCCTTTATTCAAATCATATCCTTATAAATTGTTTCCAGATCAAACAATTTCACTAATAAAAACAAAAAACAGATTAGTATTGATTGTTCAAAAACATCTCTCGCAAACAGTTTTTTGATGACTGGGGCACTTGCATTTTAGCTGTAGTACTCTAGAAATATTGTCAATACTCGTCCGACGGTGAACAGCTGGCTTCAGTAACTCGATTGCAAGTGTGGTGAGGTATTCCTGTCTGACAATATTATTGAAATGGGTGTTATTATCATTCTCGTTATAATTATCACCATCATCCAGCTCATCCCTCCTGGAAACATTTACATCGACGAAGTCCTCTTCTGCTTCGTCAGGATCATGAGATCCCAATATCTCCTACTTAACACTCATAGTTTTGTCTAACCAAATGCGTAATTGTTTTTGATCGCGTTCTAACCATACTTGTAAATGTTCCCGATCACGTCCCGACATTGCACAGGTTAAAATATAGAACTAAAAAAAACTTTTTGAAAAAATCAGTAGCGCTAGTGGTCGCGTGGGGGTCCTTCAGTCCCCCAAGCAGTGCAGTTTTACGTTCAAACGTTTCTAACTCAACTGGCCGGAGAGAAAGGAAGCTGACGTGACACTAGTATACTCAGAAATAGTGCGGGAGAAGCTACTGAGACTGTCAAGGTCATGCAGTGACGCAAAACAAAAACAAACACAAAACAAAACGTCTGGGGTCCCAGGAGACCCCCACGCGACTACTGATGTTACTATTTATTAGGAATATACTGTGGTTGAATTTAGTAATAAATACACAAAAACCTCTTAACCACAAACTTTCTTTATTTTACCCTTATGTACATTTCAGTTACAAAATAACCATCCTCAGAGGGATAACATACAAAGACTCTAAAAGTCGTTGTATGTTATCCCTCTGAGGATGGTTACTTTGTAACTGAAATGTAAATAAGGGTAAAATAAAGAGAGTTTGTGGTTAAGAGGCTTTTGTGTATTTATGACTACTGAAGTGTTAAGAGGTTAATACGACTCATATGTCCAATAATTATGTCTGAATCTTGTGGCCTGTTGTTTTTGTAGCGATTCCAATACTGATCCGGTAGATAAAAATACAATTACAGATTGTTAGTCCTTACTCATATTTATACTGGAAGATTAAACAATATGGAAGAATATTTTTGAACTATTAATATTTTAGCAAGAGATTTGGAAACTGAAATTTTGGAAATTATTGATGAAATACTTTTCTAAATTCATCAATACTTTTAGTTTTTTCACAGATTAATGATCAGATTTTCTAACTTGATTAGACTTGTGGTGGAGATTCCCCCATTAGTGTTTCTTTTTTTTTTGTAGCTATAACTTGATGATTAATTTTAATATACTGTTTTCAATTACAATATAATGCTTCCTAACAAAGATAGATAATGTAGCTGTAATTACTAAACGTAAAATAGAAAACCTATAAACACAAATTCTGCAGTTAATATTGTCAATGTGTAACTCTACTATATCTGTGTTTGTCAATTCCCTTAACACTTCAGTAGTCGCGTAACATCCCAGAAGACCCCAGATGCTTTTTTTGTGTTTGTTTTTGTTTTGCGTCACTGCATGACCTTGACAGTCTCAGTAGCTTCTCCCTCACTATTTCTGAGTATGCTAGTGTCACGTCAGCTTCCCTTGTCTCCAGCCAGTTGAGTTAGACATGTGTGAACGGAAAGCCGCACTGCTTGGGGGACTGAATGACTCCACGTGACTACTCTCGTTACTGTTTGTTTCAACAAGTTGTTTTTATAGTTCTATATTTTAACCTGTGCAATGTCGGGACGTGATCGGGAATGATTACAAGTATGTTTAGAATGCGATCAAAATCAATTACGCATTTGGTTGGACAAAACTATGAGTGATAATTAGGAGATATTGGGATCTGATGATCCTGAAGAAGCAGAAAAGGACTGTTTCCAGGAGGGATGAGCTGGATGATGGTGATAATTATAACAAGAATGATAACAACAACAAATGAGAGGAAATCTAATATAATAACAGACTATAATAACAAGAAATTCGGCGTTGATATATTCCATAAGATGTGTCACCAATATGATGTTAGTAGGAATTCCAGAAGATGGCCATTGACACTTTTTTTTACCTGATGAACGTTGGAGGTGTGAATGCAATAAACATTTTCCACGCAAACACCCATTTCAATAATATTGTCAGACAGGAATACCTCACCACACTAGCAATCGCGGTACTGAAGCCAGCTGTTCACAGTCGGGCGAGTATGGACAATATTCCTAGAATACTACAGCTAAAATGCAAGTGCCCCAGTCATCAAAAAACTGTTTGCGAGAGATGTTTTTGAACAATCAATACTAATCTGTTTTTTTGTTCTTATTAGTGAAATTGTTTGATCTGGAAACAATTTATAAGGATATGATTTGAATAAATGAAAGTATTTGATTCAAATAGACTAATTGTATTTCAAAAACGATCCCTACCTTGTTCCCTAGTTATCCATTATATTGATACTAGTCGATACTACTGACCGAATAATTATCAATAATCGTGTTTTGAACGACTTTATGAAGTTATCGCCCACCACAGTGGTTCAGGAGCAGAGACTCTGGCGAGTAAGTTAAGGCGAGCGTCTGCGAGCCTGGTATCAGGTAATAACTATATGTCATTTCAGCAAGTCATTGCAATATTATGTTGCGAGATATTATTCTCATAAATGCAGAACTAGTTCCAATTATATTGACAAGAAGATCGGAATACTGAGTGGGGTCGAAAAAGACCCCACGCGAGCACTCACGTCACAATAAGAGGCGCGTGTACTGAAGTGTTAATAACATTTACCAGGCTGAAAATTTGAATATAAAACAGTTTTTTCAAACAGAAAAATGTATAATTTTTAAAGGTTATGAAAGGCTTATTACAAAAGTATTAAAACTATTAAATCCTGTTTGGCATGTTTTTTGTTCTACTTTAATGATAATAATGAACCATGCTACTACTTGTTGTTGTCATTAATTGTTGATTCATTATTTTCACTTTCTTCAGATTCAGTATTTTGTTTACATATTTGTACTATCTTCTATACTGTCAAAATATAGATTTAACATTTTGAGATAGAATTTAAAGTTCAAAGATGAAGGGGATTGTTATATTCTAGTAGAGCTTAAAATTCTTAACATTTTGACACTAAATTTACTTTGATACAATGAAATTTGACAAAGTTGTGGCAATTTGTTATATAAACTGAGTTTTTGAGAAAAACACGTTTAAAAGTTCAACTTGCTATAAAATCTTTAATTTTCATTTTTTCAATTTCTAGAATAAGAAAAATATAACTTATATTAAATTGAAGTAATGAAATAATGTTACAAATATATTTAATTTGAAGAAAATACAGTGTTTTTAGCATATTTACTCTATGTTGCTTCTCATGGGTATTTCTAATCAAATATTAATTATTCTTAAAATAGGCTATGTGACAAAAATATATTCTTGATTTTTGTCATCCTTTATACCAAATCTTGTAAAGTACATTTGAGAGTAGTGAAGCGTATAAAAAAAATGTTACAAAACACTTTAAATCGCCTAGATCGACCACATTATACATTAAAATAATGATTTTTAGACCAAATGAACATTCATAAATTTATTATTCATTAAAAATAGAAATTTAAACTTTTTGACCTAATCATGGAAATTTGCTTGTACTGAAAATTTTACTAAACACATTTAAATGTTTATAAACTTGCCTATAGTAGCACTTACTTTGTTTGTTGAGGACAGCCGTTTCGGGAGATGTGTCCCATTGTTAATTTAGACCGTAACTCCTTACGGTCTGAGTTGACACATCTCCCGAAATGGCCGTCCTCAACAAACAAAGTAAGTGCTACTATAGGCAAGTTTATAAACATTTAAAAGTGTTTAGTGATAACTAGTAGCTCACAGGAAGATGGAATCAACAAATATGAAAATTTTACTTTGCTGACATAAGGGCCCTTTTCACTTTCACATATAATGAAAAAGTGCAAAATGCAATTGTCAGTTGGAACAAAAATATGTATATTGAGAGTAGTTAGAGTAGATACTTGGTGGCAAATCTTTATTATGAATAAAAATCAATAGTTTTTTTTATCAATTGTAGTAAACAAACTACAATTCACTGACCTCACTTTGGCATTCTCAGGCAAGGTAAAAACATGGAAATTTATTTTTAATTGTGATGGTGGTTTTAAAACTAAATTTATGGGATAGTTTAGAATTCAGAGGAACATAAATATTATTTTAGATGGATATCAATAATAATTAGCTGACAATGACCAAGAACACCCTAAATTTCAGTGTGAAAGCACTTGTCCTTTTCACAGCACTTAACCATACAAAACTCATTCATCGCTTGAATTATTTAATAATTTGATTTGAAACAATCTACAACACTATTACTTTACAATCCAAATATTACTTCTTTGATTTTGTATTTATTGGTTCATTAAAGCGATTGTGAAGTGTTATGTGATAAAAGGTTTTTTTGACAAAAATGTGGTCAAGGAAAATTACCTAAATTGAATAACATAAAGATGTCTATACACAAGACATAATACACTTTTTCAAAGATGTAACAAGGAATTCTACACGTTTTTTCCTCTTGTTCCAGTTTGGGTTTAAAATTAAAAGATTGTCTTACTCATTAAATGAACAATTATTTTCTTTATAACTATTTGTCTTATTATCAAAAGATCCTAATATTTTAGATAAAACGGTTTAATGACTTATTACTTTCATATTGATTTTTATTTAAGTTTTGCTATCCTCACAATACAAATTTCGTTCTATGCCACTGAGTAAGTTGTCAAGTTTTTAATTATTTAGTTAGGAAAATAGATGTTCTTTTTAATATTATTCTACAAAACTATATTTAATATTAAAAAATATTTTAAGACACTTTTAAATAAGAAGTTGCTTGGTGTAATCATCTTGAATTCACTGATTAAACTAATTTTAAAAATACTTAACTAAGTGAATACATAATTGTTTACTTGCTGACGCGCAATTGTGTATTCAATTAGTTAAGTATTTTTAAAATTACTTTTAAATAGATAGTGTACTCCCACTTAATGCTATAATCAACCCCCAATCCCAGTGCTAGGGAATTAATATGTTGTTTCCTTAGTCATACCTAATTCTATCTACCATTCTTTATCCTACTCCTTAGAAGATAAAGAGTAACAGGTAGACTCTTTTTATACCTACTTTAGGTCCCTAGTTTATGATCTAATTTAGTTTAGGAGTGTCACCCTGGCATGTGATGTTATGTCCACCTTCTATCCTCTAACAAGGTGTTTTATTTCTTTACCTTAATCCTAGTTATATTCAGAAACCTTTCCTATAATGCATAGGGGATAATAATCATTCTTTATAGTTTGGTGAAGTTGGGTAGAGTAATTCATTAATTCATTTTATGTACGTATATCATAGAATCCAGACATAAAACCTGTACATTTCTTTGTTTAATTATAATATAGTATTTACCTTTTATGTTGTATTGTATAAATATTTAATGAGCGTAAAAATAGTCAAGTGAATATATATTGTATAGATAAGTACCTACAAAATTTGGTAAAATTATAATGAAGCACTTAAGTTTTAAAATAAATTCTTGTATATCAAAAACATTATTTATTTGATATAGCCTATTATGGGCTATAGAATGACTAGTATAAAAAATTGTAAATAGTGAGAACAAGGACATTTAGTTCAATGATAAGATAACTGGAATATGGAAGATTTATTATTTGATTACATGTGTTTATAGTGGAGCAAAGCAGACTAAGGTTAAAACCTTAATCAAGATTAAAAATGATCTGATTATTCAATCAGGCCTATGAAGGTAACCTTAAAAATTGTTTGCAGGATATTCAAAATTATAGATCCTGTGAGCATACCTTTTTTGTAATATAGCATATCTTTCTACAATATCGTACAACTAACTGCCATTAGTTACTTCATTATGGGTAAAATATTGAATATTATAAACCAGACTACTTTGTTACAAGGGGAGGTTACACTGCCCAACCTCTAAAAAAATATGTTATGCTACTAATAGTACAGTGAACCACATTAATTTAGTTCCAGTATTTCCAAACAGTTTCCACTACTATCTAGATTTATACATAATTTTGTGGTCTTCGTCAATTTGTGTGTGTTATGAAGTGGACTAAGCTATGGAAGCCAATTATTTTATAAGTTTAAAGTTTGGGTCTTATAAATTTTATCTGTATATGAATAAGTGTAATTCTGTAGGTGGCAAACTAAGATAGCATTGCTTAAATCAATATTAACTGATTTTAAGCGAATGTTTTATCAGTTTCCTTCAAACTTTTTAAAATACTATTTTGTTTCTTTTAGTGCATAAATTTAGAGTAGGAGTTTGTGTCCATGCTTTTGCACTGTTGAATTTCTAGAAGAGTAAATTATATCAGGATTGGAGCACAAGGCCACTGGAAAGTTTCTCAGCAATTTAAAATTTCAATGCAAAGGGTAGTAAACAAGTTAAAAGGAAAACACAAAAAACTATGTGGAAAACCAACAGTGTTTTATTTAAATTTAGAGGAATCTTTTGTTTTATAAGAAAAAGCCATGCACTCATTACCAATAACCTCTAAAGATATTTGGTACATATTGTGATATATGAACAAAATACACAATAGGTCAAAGTTAATCACTTTAATAATTTTTGTTTTAAAAGGCAGGAAAAATCTTTTTACAGCATTGTCCTTTGGAGAGAATTTTGCTTCTAACATCAATGAAACCTATATGCTGTGAATAAGAAGGCTCTGTATGAATACTTATTCAATTCAGGCAATGTTGTAAAAGGTTTCCTCTAAGGCTAAGGAATGGTGTGGAATGTAAATAAAATCAAATTCATAGGTAATCCAGAAAGTAATTTGAAAAAAAAAAGAATGATTTTATGGTGTGTAACATAGTTTTCTGAGTAAGTATCTTTTGCAGAACATTGTTCAATATATATATATATTTGTTTTAGTTTTTTTTTGAAACTATATTTTTGTTGCCTATGTAATAATGATTTGAGTAATAATGAATTGTTTCATCAGTCATAGTGGACTACAAAATTCAAGAGGGTAATAATGATGTTTTTACTACTAGTAATAATTTTATGTTATCTAAAACAGAAACAACTTAACTGACATGCTACTGGTACTACTGGCATCATGCCAGTAGCATCATGCTCTTTGTTGAAATGTTTTAAAATGTTGAAAAATCAAATAATGTAATTATAATTTTTTTGTATTTAGAATTAGTAATAGTGTTTATCAATATAAAAACAAATTGAAGTTTTTTCAGTAGAGAGAAAGATTTTTTCTATTAGTGGCTAATTTCATTTTATTTCAATAACTTTTTAAAAAAGGCAATAGCATGTATTTTCACACCATCAAATTCTTTATTTTTGCAGTGTATTAAGAAACAATAAACAAATTTTCATTAGTATACTAAAAAAAATTATTTATATTATTTAAACTCATGTTTTATGCTGATAGTTCCATTTGTCGTCAGCAGATAGCAGGTAATGTCTTACTGTCATTTATTGATTAGTTTAGGGTTTTCCAGGACCACCTTTGAATTTGTAACAGCTGATCAACTGTTAATTCACTTCTGTTTTTGTTTGAAAAGTTGTGTTTTTTGACAATAAAATATAAACTCCTTTAAATTAAATTTCAGTTCTTTGATTAGAAAGGTACATATAGCTTGCACACAATGTCTTGGAAGTTTACAGTAGTATTATTTGTCAGTGTGATTTCATCTGCTAGTGCAGGTAAGATTTACAGCAAAATTTTTCAAAAATTTTGATAGATTTTCTTTAGTGTTGTGTTATAACCTTAACTACCAGTATTAAAATATATTTTTTTAATTATTGGAGATGTAATATACCAAAAAGTAGGCTTTAAAATAAAAGCATAAGTTAAATGCATTGCATTCTCATTCATATTTCTAATTATACAGCTTTGCAATTAGCAGGATAATTTATCCTTTTTAAATGTATTTAGTAATAGAAGCCTTTTGGTAATAATAATAGTTAATTGTTTAGACATTTTAAAAAAATGGAATATTTTACAGAACAGTACTTATTTTGTATTCAAATAAATTTTTAAATGAAAGGCATGAATAATAGTTTATTAACAATCCTTGAGACAAATTTTAATAATTATAATTAGCAAAGTATTTCGTAAAAAAAAGTTGGGATAAATGGTGTCCGAAGAATTGTTAAATTATAGGTAATTTAATCTTTAATAACATTTTTTATTGACTAGAAAAGTTTTGTATTTATTTTAAACATTATATGTTTCAACCTTTAATTAAATGTTGAATTCAGTATAATTAAAGATGATTCCCAATCAGTTCCTTATTCCTCACAGGTGGAAAGAGTCAAATTGACCAATTGTCTTTAAAAATCCTAGTTTATTTCTTTCTTCATCCACTTTTTTCCCGTCAGGTGTTCTTTGAAAGATTTGATTCATTCTGGCCCTCTGAAAATTTCACACCCACAGAAATAATCTTATTTCTCTTTAAACTGCCTGGTAAATTTTTTTCTACCTAGGTAAACCAGACTCATGCCCGTATTTTATTCAACAAATAAGAAAAAAGACGGCAAGGTAATCTTTATTCATATGTGGCATATTATAAAATCATCCTCCTTTTAAAAGTTAATTTTTTTATTCTGCCTGCTTATTTAAGAACTTTTTGAAGTCTGTAATTTTTCCTTCGTTAATCTGACAGAATTTTCCTCAAGACTTTTTTTTGTTGAGTTTGGCTTTTGTTATGTAACTAAAATTCATTTTCTCATGGGGCATAAGGAATTTCTGGATAGCTGATTGTACAATGGCAGTGGCACACCGAAAGAAGGGGCCAAAGGGGCGTAGCACCCCGCAGGCCCCCTTATAAAGAAAAAGAAATTATGTGCCTGAAGTATTATTTAATTAGCCAATCAAAATGTTAATAATATTTAAGTGTAGCAACAATAAAAAGCTATAGGAATATCCCTTAATAATACAAAGTTTTTTGAATTTTTTCCCTAAAGTAAAACAAAATAGGATGCATTGAAATAACTTGACTGATTTGGGGGAATATTATAACCCAGCTAATGTCCCCCCTTGTTATTAATCTCCTGGGTCCCCCCCTTAATGAAATTCTAGATGCACCACTGTACAATGGTATACAAATTTAGCATAAGATAAATGTGATAGCTTGTTATGTTCATGGTTATCTATATTTGTAGAAATAGCTAGTAAGCCATATTAGTTGTTGCTATTGCTTTTTGTTGCTTTTATTTTTGTTCACCTACATGTATAAGTTTTTTATCTCTGTTAAATTTATCGTGTTACAGTTTTGGTTCTTTTGTGTTTTCTTGATACTGATAGTAAATTTAAGCCTTTCAAGAAAAGTATTAAGATTTGCCTTTGCTTCTTGAGTTTTTATTTGTTTAGTTTCTGAATCTAGTTAGAAAAAGTTGCTTGTTGTAATCATCTTTAATTCACTGATTAAACTATAATTAAATAATGATTAACAAAGTGAATAGTAAGGGCTTACTTGCTGACGCCTTTTGAAACAATTGTTCCTTTTACAAAGCAAAGTCTTTGAGTAGAGGCATTGGTTTGTAAAAGGAACGATTGTTTAGAAACTCGTCAGAATATAAGCTCTTACATATTCACTTAGTTAAGTATTGTTTAATTATAGTTAGAAAAGTTGTATTTACACCTTGGATCGCAATAGCAGGATTTTTTTGTTTTCTTTAAAATTACAGTATTTTTGTTATGCCTTATGATAAAAACTAGACGAGACTGTCATTGTCTGGTAAAGTTGAGGGAGGATACAGAAATAAGGATTTTGATTAGATTAGCAACAACTGTTCGATAATGGGAGATTGTTAAATCATTGTTCATAAGCTAATAGTCGTTTACTTACTTCTATTATAAAGTGCCTTTTTTGTATATAGATGCCTAATCCTTGGGTGGATGTATCTAGGTATTTAAGATAAATATAACATTTCTTTATCAAGAAAAATGTATAGTCATAAATCACATGAATACAGTCATTTCTAAAATTTCACTATTGATAATCATTTATGGAATAAAACAAAACAAATAAATTAATGACTTCTTAAATTTATGAAAAACTTATAATAATTTGAGTGCCATTAAGAGACCTTAATCGTCTGGAAAGTGTTTGTGAGTTTGACTTCAGCTATTTTAAAGACAAGTGATCAGTAAAGGATCAAAAAGTGTTGATTTGATGCCAGCTAGGTACTGATGAAAATTTATATTAGTTACCTGTTTACTCTTAACTTTTTAAATTGTAAAGTGACTTCTAAAATAAGTTTCACAAAGTGATTAATTTTTTGTAGAGTCTCGTGGTATACTGATGAAATTTTCTTTACTGGATTAATTTTTTAGGCTTAAAGCAGATTGAGGCTAATCCTGATGCTAAAAGACTATACGATGACCTTCTTAGCAACTATAATAGACTTATACGGCCAGTCAGTAATAACACTGAGACACTGACAGTTCGGTTGGGTCTTAAGTTGTCTCAGCTTATTGAAATGGTAAGTGAAGTAATACTTATTTGACAATACAAGACAAAACATTTCAAAAGTTTGGATTAAATTTTTTTTCTTACATGACAGGCAAATAACATTTTACTCCTTTAAAATTGAAAATGAAAAGAAAGGTTTCTTGTAAGGTTTTACAGTATAAGTCAATACCCCTTAAGAAAACTTGTCAGAAATTAAAAGATATTATTCTATATTTTACAAACTCAGCTGTGTAAACTCTTAATAAGCCCTACTACATTTTGTGAAGGTTCCTATAATGTAAATGAAGCCATAAACTTGGTGAGTTAAAGTTTATATCATCACATGTGCTGGTGCGACAACAGAACACATATGATTCACTGACTTTACAGAACTTATCATACCAGTCATGTTTGTAATCCACATTAACTTTACAACAGAGAAACTGATGTCGTTAAATATGAAAGTAATGTTGAAATCACTTTTATCAATTAACCCAGCAATGGTACTCTGTGTTAGAATCTGTCACAAAATGTAATCCCTATTAGCCTATAAATAAAATTTCCGCTACCATTTACTCTTTCAATTATAAAAATCATTTTCATCATCATAAACATACATTGAACAAGTACCTTATGAACAATATAGTTAGTTAAGTGTAGAAATGAGTTATATTAAATTCAAGTATGAAATTGAATTTCGTTCAAAGACGCTAGTAGTTAAAACTAATTAACTGCCTTAGAACATGTAAAACACATCCAAGTTAAAAATTGTAGTGTTATAAATAAGAGATTTATTAAAAATTTGAAATAAATATTTTTATGATTTAGTTATTGAAATGCTATTAACAGTAGTAGAAAATGTTAAAGACAGTTTTGTGGCATCTGGACTATGTGCCAGATTATACTTGGAACTTATAGCGCAATGAAAGTGATTAGCAAATGGTGTTAGCAAATGTACAAAAATAATGAGCATTTCTATGTCTATCTTATAACTGTGTATCATTTTAAAATCTGTGAGAAGCAAATGGTGAGAAAATAAAAGTGACTTTTAACAGCACTCTCTAGAAATAGATTGAAAAGAGTTTAAAACTGCAGAAAATATTCAAAGATTGAATTACTAAAGAATATTAATTACATCTTTGAAAGTAAAATAAAAAATCTAAAAAGAGTAAAGTAATAATAAAAACTAAAAATACAAAACTCTTGACTAAATTGTTATTTTTCATGTTTCATTGACAAGTTTGCCTAAATTTTGTAGATTACCAAATTATATAAACCCTTTCTATTATGGGAGTAAAATAGTTAAATAATATCAGAGAGAAAGCAGTAGTTTAGTTCAGAGATATTTTTACATCAAAAAGCCTATCATTTACTACCCTTACATATTAATCTCCTCATGTCATCAGGGATTGTGTAAGATAGTTTAAATCAGTCTTTAATTAAAACAAGAAAGATGTATACTCAACATTTTAATCTTATATGTAATAATGAAGTTTTTACAGATTTATATATATGAGGTATGAGTATGAGCTAGTGGTCAAAGGTGTCTTAGTAGGGTCTATTTAAATCTCTCATGTGAGGTTTTGTTTTTCAGAATCCAAAACTGTTCCAATAATTTGCCTTATAGATATTTTGATGTCTAACTTTTGCTTCATATTTCAAAAATATTTATCCAAATGTTTTAGGCGTTTGAAGAACAATTATGTAAATGTATAACTTTTATATTTTTTGTAGCAATACCTTGTGTATTAAAAAAATAATATTGTATTTTGACAAATTAATTTACATCAGTGGAACAAAAATTGGTAAAAATGAATATTCAACCAACTGAAATTTTACTCTTCAGACTCTTGGAAAACAAATTTTAGCAAAATTTTTTAAAAACTATTTAATACTTGAAATAGTGAATAAAAATTTATAATATTTCTGTTTCACACTTTCAGAATTTGAAGAACCAAGTGATGACAACAAATGTTTGGGTGGAACAGGTAATTATTCTTTAAAATGGTTATTTTTAATAAATAAGTTTATTATTTAAATAAGGATTTCCAAATTTAAGTATAGTAAAACATTAGCTCTTTAAAATACATAACATTTATCACATATCTTTGGAAGTAATTTAAAATTTGATGAATACTTCAGTATTTATTACATAATTAGGACAATTTGTAGGTAAGAAGTACAGTTGTTCCAAAGTATCCTAATCACACTATATTTATTTTACAATTTTGTTCTTCATTTGTTTTGTTTTGTCTTCCTTTTATTGACCATATCTTTACCAAAGTTTGTTGTTCTATCCTCTTTATACTTACCATATAATTAGGGGATAATTATACTTTGACTATGGACTCAGAATTTTACCGTGACTCAATATAGGATGATAAAAGGGTGAATTTAGCAGGAGACAATCAGCTTCATCTGACAGAAACCTCTCACATTTATTTATAATTTTAATAAAGCTATATATATATATATATATATATATATATATATATATATATATATATATATATATATATATTGTAACATTTATAGAATGGGCTATATAATATTATTTATTTTGGAATTGGAAAATATATTAGAAATAACTCACACAAAATTTAGAAAGAAATTCATAAAGATATTGGTTAGGTTAAATTGAAATTAAATTTAGGTAAAAGCATAGAATTGTAAACAAGGTTTTTGAACTGGAAATGTATTAGGAAATTTGTTATATCAAATAACCTAACACATAAATTAAAATAAGATAATCTAAGAATAGTTATGTGTAAACAAATTTGTAAACTGTAGTAACATAGGGCCTAAGTAATTACTTGAAGGAGAAAGTGAACACGTTTGTAAACAAAAGAAAATTGAAAGGTTATGTTTATGAAAGACCAAGCAAAACACACACAATTCAGAACTATTTCAAAAGTAAAACACAAAGACACTTCACACACTAATAATATTAATAAAATAAACACTGGAAGGTTTGTTGAGGATAGGAAATTAAAACAGTAAGTTTCAACCAGGTTTAACCAAGTTAAAACGCCATTGAAAACAAACTTGTTGGTATGTCAGCTGTAACACAGATGTGAAAGCAAGAAAGTAGGTCAGTGTGACAATCGATTCTAGTGAAGAAAAAGAAAACAAACTAGATTACAGGCAACAGGTGTTTTTTTAGAAGAAGAAGCCGCCATATTCTTTTCTTTAACAACTTTAAAGGTAAAACGAAAGCGTTAGTGGAGTTGAGATAGCGTGGGTGACGCTACGAGAGGAAGCAGACCTTGCTGGGCAGTCAAAATTCTATTTTATTTGGAAAGAGTTCCTCTAAATTATACCGTTTTGTTAAGAAGATTGGCCAACTTAAATTAAGGAGAAGTGAATTACAAAATGTCATACTGTGTTAATATAAAGTGAAATAAATAAAACGAATTTAAGTGTGTGAATTGTTTAATTTGGAGAGAACGGAATCTTACGTAAGCTAACTGAAATTTCGATATTTGATAAGTTATTAGCGCTATAAAAATAACTTTAGTGGACTTTTAAGATAATAGAGAAGTTTAAATTTGTATATTAGGATATCTTGTAGTTAATTAATAGTAAGAAATAATCCAGTTCAAATAGTTTAGCCTTTTTGCATTTTCAAAATTTAATATTGTTTGTTCAAAATTTATTTAATTAACCTAAGAATTTCTAAAAATATAGCCCATGCGATAAACCCCGAGATATCAAGAGATCTTAAAATAGCCAAGGGTATAAAAACCTTGTAACTCAAATTTAAAGAATCGAATTTTAGTATATTTTGTTAAAACTTGTAAGTCATAAAATTTTGTTTATTGTGTTATTGTTTTAAATGTTGAAAAAGAAATGTTATAATAAAGTTTTGAATTGTTCCTGAGTGAGTAGTTTTATTTGTTTTAAATAAAAAATTCAATTTATTAAATAGTAAAACATAATTATATTGTATTGTGTCACTTTAAAAATTATGTTATAATATATATATATATTTGTGTGTATGTGTGTGTGTGTGTGTATATATATATATATATATATATATATATATATATATATATATATATATATGTATATATATATAATTTATGATATTGGTAACTAATAAAACAAAGTCATTTTATTTAGAAAATAATGAATTTCAGTTCTGGAATGAATCGAATTAATTGTTAATTTATGTATTTAAAAATAGGTTCGAAATTCAAGAGAATAAACAAGATAAAATTAATGGTGCACAAATAAAAAAAAATGTGATTAAGATATTTACTCAAAGATGCGTAAGCTTTTTAAAATGAAAGAATCCTACCTATAATCATTGCATCAGCAGAATACAGCTTTAAAACATTGAAGCATCCTAAGACCTGGCTTGAAGCCCGAATGGAGGAAGATAGTTTGGTTGAACGGACCCTTATTTAAAATGAAAGAGATATTAATAATTATGTAATTAATGTTATTGATAAGTTTTCTAAATAATCTAGGTGTGATTTTACATTGTAAAAAGAATCTTAGCTTAACTATTTGTCTTATCCAAGTTATAGTCTTTCTTGATATTTTATAATTGTTAATTTTTTCTACATGTGTACACACACACACAAACACAAACACACACACACACACACACAGACCCACCCCCGCACACACACACATACACACATACAGACCCACACAAACCCGCACACACACACACACACACACACACACACACACCACACACACACACACACACACACACACACACACACACACACACACACACACACACACACACACACACACACACACATACACACACACACACACACACACATGACCACACACACACATACACACACACACACACCACACAAATAGGTTGTCCATGGAAAAACTTTCAGTTCCTCAATTGAAATTAATGAAAAAAAGATTTCCCCATTACAATGAAGTCATGTTGAAATTTGTAGAGTAGTAATTGAGTATACAATTTAGTAAAAATTATGTACAATTAACTAACAAATTGAATAAAATTGAATTAAAAAGAAATTTCAGATCCTAGACCTGAAATTAATCTAATTTTTAAAATATATCACGATATACTGAAACCTGGGTTATAACATTTAATACTTTTGCTATCACTTGGCAAAAAAAAAAAAAAACAATTACTGCTATTTACCATTTACTTACATGTGATATCAAAAGTAGTAATTTAAAAGAAAACTCAAGATGTAGAACACAAAAACTGCAAGTTATAACATATAGGTTTGTTAGTAGAAGTAAACAAACCTTCTGTTATTGTTAGTTATAACAGAAGTAAATGAATTGTGTTATAAACAAATATGTATTTTACAACTTTTAAACATAATTTGTAGAGAAATTAATTCTAAAAATAATGATGAATAGGCCAATAATAGACTCACATAATCTCTAAAAAAAAAAATTTCAATTAAGTCAAAGCATACTAGAAATAGACAAAATTGGATAAACCTTTTCTTACTAAACATACTTCATTCAGCAAAAGATACAAACTTCATACTAAACATACATAAGCTTTCTTTAGTGTGTGTTTGAAATTCCTTCCTTCACAATTCATAGTATAGTTTGCTTGGTGTAAAATATTTTTTATGGTTTTCCATTCTATGTTTAGATCATTGCCTACATATTTACTAAATTTGATTTTATGAGTAATTTTTCTTTAGATCAATTTTATGTTCATATACCATAATTTTCAAGATTCCCCATGAGAAGTAGGCAAGTAACAATAATTCAGTTGATCAAGGGGATTGGTCACAACATTCAATCCAATTCTAGAATTTAACATTCGTTTGATTTATAGCTGCTAAAGGAAAATAGAAAAAATGTAGAGTTCTACCATCATATTGGAAATTCATTCGTAATCTGGTTTGTAGAGGTATATTGTCCAAAAAAAAATTCATTTTGTAGGAATTGTTGAGAATCTCCTGTAACATTTCCATTAATAACAATTGATTCCAAAATTTTATCATCAGTAATGCCACACTTAAATTAATGTGAAATGCTTGTGAGAAACTAGTTTTAATAGATAAATAATGTTACTTCTGAATGCTGTTTCTGTTATTCAGGGCGTTTTTATAAATAATATGTTATCAGAATAACATCTTGAGGATCATAAAATAATTTTGAATTGTGGTCAACTATTGTCTGGTTGTGCATTTTTATCCTTACAATTTATTAAATACATTATTTTGAATTTTAAATCTATTAATTCATATTGTGTTTGTGTGTGTGTGTGTGTGTGTGTATGTGTGTGTGTGAGAGGGAGAGAGAGAGAGAGAAAGAGAGAGAGTTTGTGTATAATTTATTAAATTAAAATTTCTTCAAAATTAGAAATGGACTGATTACAAACTGAGATGGGATCCAGAAGAGTATGGAGGTGTGGAAATGCTTTATGTACCTTCCGAACATATCTGGCTTCCTGATATTGTACTTTATAACAAGTAAGTTGACTAAGTTAACTTATCATTTAAAAATATGGATTTTAATTATTAACAAAAAGAGATTATTTGTTATGGTAGGATAAACATAGTGAGTGCATTGCCTATATGTTAGAAGTTAGAACTATTTTCCAATGAATTATTTAATCATTTCTTTATATTTAATTTTATTATGTGTGCCCAAGAAAATTAACTCAATTATGATTCACTAAATGATTTTAGTGTGGAAACAAATTAAAAATAAGTCAAATAATTTGTGTTAGCTATACTAGAAACATTTGCTTCATTTTAAGTTCAATTTTCCAATTTAAAATAAGAAAATGAATTATAGTGGAAAACATTCTAAGAATGTTACCTTTTATAAGTTCTATTAATTTAGATCTGTTTGGTTCAGGATAATCCTGTTAATACTGCTATCTAACAAGCTCTCCAAGTTTCAATGTAAGATGTTTTGGTCATTTTTTAGATTTGTTGACATGACTTTGCAACAAAGGAAACTTATTTAATAGAAAAATTACATTAATTGGTTGCATGATTTGACATTACAGTAGAACCGCTCTAATCCATCACCCTTGGGACTGGAGATATGATCGGAATGCATAAAAGGACGGATTATCAGAATACAAAGAAATAGTAAAATAAGCACTCTTTGAACTTAACCCAATGAAAATTAGTGCCACTCAAAACGTGACATCTATTATTTGTCCAGAATGTACATTGACACACTTTGCGCAATTTCAACTTCACCTTGTTTTTTGTTGAGCTTTCTTATGGCCTCCATTCTTCACATAAGGCACAACGAACTTGCAAGATGCTTCTTATGATATAAGTGAATGTTTTGCCTCTCGAAGTTGTCACCATAATAAAAGATATTATTAGCCATCATAATGTTACCTCAGAATGAAGGAGCAAATAAAGTACAATTTTTATAGATGTCTTTGTTCTTGGAACTAACTTATCAGCTGGAAATTAGGCCACGTTCTCAGTCCAGGCTTTATTATAGGTTGTCTGTGTCAGTTGTAGGTCTTATTGGAGCTGTTATTAGTTATTGGATAGTCAGAATTAGTGTAATCATTTCTAAGTTAATTTACACAATCGAAGTCTAACTAGGTGTAAAACGTTTTTTTTTTTTGTAATTATTCTAGTTATTATATTTATTACAAATATAAAGCGAACAATCAGATTTGTGAATGTTAGTGGAAACCTAAAACCACTCACTACACTTCAAACTAGAAGTAGCATTTTATTATTATTTTTTTACTAATAATGATTACAAATAATAATCATTTAAAAAATAATAAACTATAATCTATAAGGTTCAAAATAACAAATAAAAAAATTGTATATTTATATTATATAATATTTAGTTATTTATAACTGTGAATATACCTATTTGAAATATTGAAATAATACATTATTCATTCTTGATGATGTTGATACTGTTTGTCAACGAAAAGCTTTGAATAATAGAATTAAAATTAACAAATAAATCTTGTATTTGAACATCTTCTGTTGTTTTCATTATTATACAAGAAACCAAATTTTATACAAATATATGATAAATAGTTATTATGTGGAGTACATCTGTTCATTTTACAGTGCAAAAATCGCAGTTCCAATGTTTTGCTAGAATCTATCTATTATTGATGAGGTGAATCCAACAACAGTTGAAGTGCTTCAACTTTGGAACTGTGATTTTTCACACTGCAAAATGAACGAATGTACTCCAGATATATATATATAGATTTTTTGGACTAGGAGACTGACAGACTTACTTTGGTAAGAGTCCACTCTGTAGTCTTGAAATAGAAACACATAAAAGCACTTAAACAATGATATATTTCAACCACACAGTGGTCTTTGTCAATCGAAGAGAAAACACAAAAAGAAATATAAGAGAATGAAATAAAATAATTATAAATTGTGTTCTCTTATATCATTCTCTTATATTTCTTTTTGTGTTTTCTCTTCGATTGACGAAGACCACTGTGTGGTTGAAATATATCATTGTTTAAGTGCTTTTATGTGTTTCTATTTCAAGACTACAGAGTGGACTCTTACCAAGGTAAGTCTGTCAGTCTCCTAGTCCAAAAAATCTAAATAATCTTTACCAACCAAAACTAACCTATAAATATATATATATATATATATATATATATATATATATATATATATATACATTTATATATAAAGTTGTTTTTTGTAATCATCTTAAATTCACTGATTAAACTATAAGTAATTATTGTGTAACTAAGTGAATACTTTAGAACTTATTTGCTGACACGTTTAAAAACAATTGTTTCATTTACGGAGCTTGCACTCTAAGAGTCAGAGTAGAGTGTCAGTTTAGTAAATGAAACCTCACAAATAAAATAAAAGACATGAATATACCACACTAATGAAAATCTCCACAGAGTGATCAAAAACTTTCTATTTCAGTAAGTTTTTACAAATTAAAAAAAAAAATTAAAGTTCAGATAGTCATAAACTAATGTAAACTGATTATTAAGTTTCACCGATTGTAATGGACTACAAAATTTAATAGTCAATACTATACTATAAATATTACGATAGAAACATATTGAAAACTTGTTGCTGTTCATGACGAGGTGTTTGCTAATTACTTATTACACTTTGATATTACTTGTGACCAGATATTTTGTTAACTAAAGGTTGTTAAATTGTTAACTTATACTTGGAAGAAACGTTTCGTCTTAGGAGGCTGAAGAAGTCACAAGACGAAAACGTTTCCTCCAAGTGTAAGTTAACAATTTAACAACCTTTAGTTAACAAAAAGTCTAGTCGCAAGTAATATCAAAGTGTAATAAATAAAAACATAGATAGCTTTCATTTAATTCCAAATCAATATATTCTTCAATCTTAAGAAGCTGCATGAAGAACAGAAATAGAGGTATCATAAAAAACTAACAATATTTATGGATTTTTTTTTCAAATCAGTTATAGAGTGAATTTATAGTTTACTATCTGTGCAATGGTTATTACAAAAGCTAGTAGCTATGATATAATAACATAAATAGAAATCAGTACTTATAAACATAAGTTTTGTTTTGGTTTTGCCAGAGAAAAAATTAGAATTGGGAATAGACCCGTATTATATTAAATAATAAGTTCTTAACTTTTATAAATAATAAACACTACATGTACATTGTTTTACAAGTTTTTTATTTTGGTTTAGTAATTTTTTTAAATAAACTTAAATTCTTGATGCACATATAATTTTGTTTTTCTCTAAATTTTCATTTTTAAATCATTTTAATTAATGGTTTCTAAAAAAGGACAGAAATGTCAAATAAATTCTGTTGGATTTAAAATGAAAGATGAAAAAATCATTTGCAACTTTTGTTGTTATCAATAAAATTCAAGAATTCGGCCACTTAGGAAGATCCTAGACAGAGAATGGACCTTGTTGAAGTAGGATTCAGGACTGAGGGCTGTTAAATAGGAGTTGTGAATTTGTTACAAATTAAATAGAGGTCTTGTGAATTTGGCGTCATCCTTTTTATTAGCTGAAGAATTAATTAGCTTGCAACTTGTAGTATTATAGAAATAAGGCTTCAAGAAATCAAAAGTAGTTAACTTCAATGGAAAGTAAGGGAATTTAAAATAAAATCTATGGAAATAATCAGTTACATAACATATTAATTCTTGTGTCATTGCTTGATTTTAGGGAGTATTTACTATAGGTTATATCAACTGGTTACTTGTTACAATATAAAATAAAATTACTTGGGACCAGAGATTCTATTAATATAAGATAATAAAACTTTTAACTCACACTATGGGGGTAATGTTTTTGTCTAACTACTTCCTCAGCCTCTTAGGATGTTGTTTTTAGACGGAAACGTTACCTCCAAGTGTGAGTTAATAATTTTAACAACTTACACGATTAGAATGTCTGGTCACAAGTAACTTTATATTAAATAAGTGATTAACAACGAGCTCGTCATGGACAACAACAAAATTTTGAAATTCAACTGGTCACTATTTTACTCTTTATAATTTGATTTTTGCTTACTTATAGTGCAGATGGTAACTATGAGGTGACCCTGATGACAAAAGCTACTTTAAAATATACAGGAGAAGTGACTTGGGAACCTCCTGCAATTTACAAGTCATCCTGTGAGATTAATGTATTGTATTTTCCATTTGATGAACAGAGTTGTCTCATGAAGTTTGGGTCTTGGACATACAATGGTTTTCAGGTAAACTTGGTGCATTTTATTAGTCAAATTATAAAATATGTAATAATAGTATTTGTGGGAAATATTATAATTTGTCACAAATTATAATATCAAGGAATTTTAATATCTGTCACAAGGAATTTTTAGTAACCTCGAAAAAAAAATTAGGTTGATATATCTTCTTGATACTTTTTCTTGATTAAAAATATTTTTTTAATCACTTTTACAATGTAAAAGTAATTAATTAGGTTTCACCGAACATAATGGAACAAATTCCAAGAGTTTAAAAATATTTGGTAATCCTTTCTGTTGTATGGTTTAACTCCCAATACGATTGCTTACTTTGAATTAGAAGCAGAGTCCATACATATTTCAAAGATTAGATAATTCTAGGTACATCAAATTCTGTGTTATTTTAATTCAGGAGCTACATAAAAGTCTTTTTTTTTATAACAATAGAATTAAAAAACTTAAAATTCTCATGTATTGTGGAATACATCGATAAGTCCTATTTTTAGCAAATGCATGTAACATGATATCTTGCATTTACAAGTTTTGACATCTGAATGCTATTGAAGTTCGAAAAATATCAAATTCATTACTGCATAATGTTGGGATGGTATAAAGAATCATCTACATGGCATTTGTCCTATTTAGCCAACTACTACACATCAGCAATTTATTATCATGTAGGCAGCCTTTATGTATTATATAAGTACTTGTTTAACTTGAATTCTCAGAGCTCATTAGACCGTCACTATCACCAAAGTGTGCAATGACTTAACTTTGGCATTCTGTGTATTCCATTGTCTGTTAAATTTGTACATTAGTTACACTGTAATTACAATAGTAAAGTTTGTATATCTAACCCCATGTTACATTTAGATGAATGCTTCCAAACTTATCATATCCAATAAACATTTTAAACCTTTTTAGACTATAAATATAACATAAACCACTAAAAAAAAAATTAATTTTTTCATTCTTAGAAAAATGTAGAATTAAACTTTAAATAGAGCTTTAAACTAATAGAATATTTATTTTTTCACATTAATTTTGCATTAGCACTAAATGGTCTATTTCGTATGTAGCGCTACAAGTATCAAGTCATTTACAAAATGTCAATAGAGTTTTTGCAATTACAGTAAACTCCCGATTATCCGTGGTCGGATTAACCGGTTTGCGGATTATTCGGTGTCTGCCATTGTTTTACAAATGTATCCAATTTGTATTCCAATCAGATTCATGTGTTTAAATTTCCAAACGGTGAATTACGACGTAAATACATATAAGGCTTAATAGAAGTTAAGATGAAGGGAATAGATATGTAAATATGTACGTACTAATTTTTACATTGAAAGGGAAGCATCCCGACGCGGGCCAGCGAAATAAAAGGGGCGACCAGACTACTGTATATAAGAGACAATGACAAAATGCTTGGACGCCCGAAAACCTAATATGTATCATAAGATTGTAAACAAATGTAAGCTAATCTCGGCTATAAATAGTCTAGGACGTGACATATGCATTATCCATGTCTGTCATATACATTATCGATCTTTATGGCTTTGTGACACACGTGACACAAGTAGACACTGTGCGACAAAATGGTTCTCAAGAAACTTAGATCGCACATTAAAGCTAAATCAATGCTCACAAAAAACAGACGAAAGTGACAGATTTTTTTGTTAAAAAGTGAAAGTATTATGTGTAAAGGAAATTACATATGTACATACATACTTAATTTTGACATATACTTATGTACGTATTGTAAATAGTTAGACATATAAATGTACATGTTATAATCCGTCAAATACATCGACATTTTAAATTATTTTCTGTATTTATTTTGTCCTCTGAAGATTATTTGTGAATTGCATTAACCGGTGTCATTATTTGTGTAACTTATGGTATAATAATCGATTATCGATCGTTTTGCGTATTCTTTGTTCATAGCGGATTATCCGGGGAATTCGTTATCCGGCGTTGCCGGGCCACCCTATTCCACGGATAATCGGGAGTTTACTGTACATTTTAATATA
The DNA here is from genome assembly GCA_036971475.1 of Prosapia bicincta. Lineage (NCBI taxonomy): Eukaryota > Metazoa > Arthropoda > Insecta > Hemiptera > Cercopidae > Prosapia > Prosapia bicincta. The sequence continues at coordinate 123,107,307 of JBAIZL010000003.1, forward strand.
ATGAATGGAATTTATAGAATATTTTACAAGTAATTTTAGAACTCAAGTTATGAAAACATTATTGTAATGATATGGAACTCATTTACATTTTTATTCTGTTATAAAACATATTGAATTTGTTATTACAGGTAGATTTAAAACACATGGACCAAGTTTCAGGATCGAATCTTGTCAGTGTAGGAATAGATTTGAGTGAATTTTATCTGTCTGTAGAATGGGATATCTTGGATGTACCTGCCAGCAGGAATGAGGAGTATTACCCTTGTTGCAAGGAGCCATATTCTGGTAAGAAAAGTGACAGCATTACATGAAATACCAGACAGAATATAAGTAAACACATACACACAAACAGACATAACAAATACACACACACATAAATACATACATCCCCCACACACACACTCAAACACACAGACATATACATACACCTACACATACACCTACACATACACATACACAGATACAGATACACACACAGACCTGTCATAGAGAAACTGTTACCAATCATGAAAGGGATTTTCTCTCTTTTAACATCATCTTAAAGTGTTGCATGTCACTTTACACACATAGATGTGGAAGGACCGATGTCTCTAGGTGTCCTTTGGGTGAACAATAAATCTATACACACATAGATATAAGGCAATTCATCCTGTTTCATTGTGCAAGGGGTGTCCAAAACGTTACTATCCCCAGGTTTTATGATGAAATTAGAGCGATGTTTGCAATTCCTACGTACTGGGAATTATAGTTTGAGTGTACTGCCACCATTGACAGGTGATCTCGTGATAGTGCAATACGATTACCATGGAGACTCCACTTAGTTTTGCCACCATTTGTGAGGTATACATTGTGATTTCATTTTTTTAGTGCAAAAAATGAATCGGCTTTGGAAATTCATCAGCAGTAATGTAGTGCGTATGGTGTTTGGTGTAGTCTTGGTAATGTTTATCCAAGTAGTTTGTCATTGGTGATAAATGTTTATTGACGGCAGAGAAAATATTCCTGAGGAGGAATGGATTGGACGACCTGCAACTTCCTACCAAGCCGATATCATAGCAACTGTGGGCATGGCTAATCACACAGACAAGCAATATATGCTAGATGACATCATGACTTTGCTGTCACCTAATATTGAAATTAGTTGATCCTTACTTCACAGCATCATGGTTGAAAACCTTCAATATTTAAAAGTGTGTGCAAGATGAGTGCTAAGTTTACAGTCAGACATCCATTAGCAGAAGCATTTAGCAGACTGTTTTTGCAACTGTTTGAAGATGAGGCTGACATCATAGTCTCAAAAATAGTTAGTTGAAGTATAAAACGTGATATAAAACGTCCCCCCCCCCCAAAATATAGAGAGAGTATGGTGTGGCAAAAAAAGGGAAAAAACTTCTCCTAAAAGCCAATGTGACTTGGTCAGCAGGGAAAGGGCTACAGTTTTTTTTGTTACTGGTGTGGTGTGCTCCTGATTGATTATCTGCCTTGGTAGGAAACAATTAATGCAGATCGTTGTGGTGACGTGCTGACCAATCTTCATTCACAACAAACAACAATGACTTTTTAGACTTGAAGTCCTGCTCTTTTAAAGCAACACTCGACCACATTCTCCTAGTGCAACAGTTGAGCTTCTCAATAAATTCCAAAGGCAGATTTGTGATCATCTTCCACACTCATCAGATCTTGATCCATCTGATTTTTATCTGTTGTTGCCACTAAAAAACAATCTGGAAGTTCGGTGCTTCACTAATGATAATGAAGGTAACAAAGAGGAAAACTGGCTCATGAATTTCTTGGTAGATTTGTATGACACAGGAATAAAAAAAACTGTTACTAAGATTCCAAAAATATGTGAAAATAAATGGAAATTATGTAGAAAATAAGTACTTGTATCTAAAGATAAATAAAAAATATTTTATTTGAATCTATCTTGTCTACTTTTTTTGAAACTTACAACTTGGACACCTCTCCTACCACACATACATTTGACACTATGCAGCCTATATCTTATGTATTTTCTACTTTACTGCAATTATTGTAAAGACCCACTTTTTGAAACTTACACAGCCAGAGTTTCGTTTAACCCCACTGTAATTAAACACACACACACACACACATATATATATTGTAATCCTTAGATGAATTATTTTTTCTTGTTGAATATGTATGGTGAAATAAAATAATTTTCATAAACAAGAATATACCAGTATTACTTCACTTTATTGTTGATTGAAGCTTTTCGCTAATTTACATTGTTAGCATTTTCATAATTTATAAATCACTGTCCAGTTATGTGACTAGAGTAAGACTCTTACAGTCATTTATAAATTTTAAATATATATATATATATATATATATATATATATATATATATATATATATATATATATATATATATATATATACAGTCGGAGCTCCATATATCAAAATTGTAGGTTCCTTATAAAAAATTCTATATATGGAAACTTCGATAAAGAGAAATCTGATTTTTCCGTAAAGACTCATATTACAATATTACGCAAGTTTACACGAACGTAACCATAATGCCTAAGAAACAGTACTACCGTATTTATTTACAATAAATAGTATTATAGGGCTACGAACTATACTTAAATATCGAAATCTTGTTGCTGTTCATGACGAGCTGGAAAATTATAAAATACAAACAGTGATGAAAACAAGCATTTAGTTAATACTGAACATACCGTACATACCTTGATAATTTTGCATTTTATTGTTGGTTAGTAAAATAACTTCGAATATCCTTTTGTACAAAGTTTGATGTAGATTTTTCGTAAAGATGTTTACATTATGTTAAGAGACTGGAAAATTTCATCAGATACGTTTTCTACGAATTGAAGTCCGTGACGAATCGTTTCAAATGCTGCAGTCATTTCTTTCTTGGAAGGTTTAGGAACTTCTATATCTTCTTTCTCGGTGCCCTCATCTTCAACTTCAGTATTTATTAAAGAACTTAAAATAACATCATCTGTTGGATATTCAGCTACAAAAACGTCTTCATCCACCCTTAAAAATTCGTTTAGCAAAACATTGACGTTGATCGTGCCTGCCGATTGTAAATGCTCCCAACATTCCTCAATTTGCGACAGTACATTACTTTCTTCCTCAACAGATCTTTCAAATTTTAAATTGTTTAAAAAACAATTTCTCATCGTTGATTCCGCAACATCATTTTGCCACACCTTTACTAATTGTGATATACACAGCCTGAGGTTGATAACATTTTTAATAGGTTTGTCATTTTTCAATGCAAGAATAAGTCTCTTAAGAACCTGTTTTCTATAATACATTTTAAGAGTTTTAATGACGCCTTGGTCCATCGGTTGTGGTTTCGAGGTGGTATTTGGAGGGAAGATTCATAACCTTTAAAACAGATTCGCGATTTTTTATTATCTTCGACACTGTACTGGGTGGAACGCCAAACGTCTGCGCAACACCTTTTTTTTTGTACTCCACTATCAACGTCTTTTAATAATTGTACCTTTTCCATGACACTCAAGGACTTTCTTTTGGACATAACGTCAACAAAAACTCAAAACCAAATTCAACAAAACTACAGTAATGTTACTAAACGTAACAAACAGTCTACGTTAAACGGTAAAAAAGTAATCCACGCCGACTTACAGTAATCTAAACAAACCAGACCACGCACTAACCAATAACCGAATGACAGGACTTGTTCACATGAAATACAATACAGCACTGAACTCTGCCCTGAAAGAAATGAGTAAGAGTGTATGATAGAGCCATTAGTCATGTTAATCATGCCCAACCACCTGGACAAAGTCTTAACAGATGTCAACATATTGCTCTCTCTCTCTTAATGTTTCTGAATGAATAGTGTGTTACGGGAGGGCTACATGACATTCAATAACACGTTTTGTTACACATTTTATTTTCAATATTTAAAATAGGTATGTGCAGTAGTTTTATTTTCTCTAAAATTAAGTTTGATATATAGAATTTCTTTTCGATATACAGAAACATTTTCCCATTGAAATTTCAAGGAACTCAGAAATAATTTGATAAATAGAGAATTTCTATATATAGAAGTTCGATAAATAGAGGTCCAACTGTATATATACCATCTGTAAGACATAAAACAATGTTTAGTAAAAAACTTGTAACTATATTAAAGTCTCACTAAGATTTCATTGTAAGGTAAATTGAAAGTATAAAGTCTCACTATATTTGGAAATTGTTTATTAATGTGTCTGGTATAAGATATTCCACTATAAAATAACCAAAAAGAAACAGACCAATCATGATTTTTTTTGTTTAAAGATGTAGGGTACATGTATAAATGAAGCACTCAGATAAAATGGTTTGCACTCACTCAAACAGTTAAATTGTGTTCCTTCAATAGCATCTTTAAAGTGAATTAAATTAAATATGCCAAATATTTTCGATAGGTTTTTTCTAGTATGTAGTCATCTTCTTTGTTCAGGACATTTTCCAGAATATCATTGTCTAATTGCAAACTTTAATTTTATATGTTACTGTCCACGTTGACATTATCTGTTTCTTCCATATTGTTACCAACAACTCCTTTTGTTTCTTTCCAGAAAATTCTTCCCAATAGTATTATGTCATTTTGAATGAAATAATCTTCATCATCATAGTGATAAGGTTGTAATAAAAAATTTTTAGAATTCATTTTTGAAAGAATTGCGGATAGAGACTGAGGAATTTAATGTTTCATTACTTTACTGGTCTTTAATCCACAGTCCCTAAGCAAAATTAAATCTTATAGAGGTCAATTCTCTGACAATAAAGTTTTCATTAATATGCGCTTCTGGCGTGCACTTTGACATTTTTATATTTTATGGTCTGTTAGTTGAGGTTTTGAAGACATGATTGACTAAAAAAAGATTTGGCGTCTTTCACAATCATTGTTAAACAGCTTGGCAGTAAAGCTACTGTCTTTTAATGCAACATTCTTTCTTTATGTCTATTATTATCGTCATTTAAGATTTGGGCCTTTTTAACACACTTGAACATTTATTCTTTTGGTTGCTTTCTGACATGATTTCATAAAAGCTGAAATACACAGGTTGATAAGTTAAATGAATGAAGTTAGAATGCATTCTTTGTTCCAAGTTTTGTGTAAATCTTGGGAATTCAGTTAACTCCATGTATTCTAAGAATAACAAAGACTTTGTTGCCTTAAAGATTTTTACAAAAATCCTAAATTCAGATGTTAAACATAACCATGGGATCAATTACTGGGGCAATGCCCTTTAAATACGGATTACTGTATTGTTATAAAACTATCTTGGAATTACTGCTAATATCTGAATACAGTATAGTTTTGATGATTCGAGGTAGATGGGACCGAAACTCGGATTACACTGAAGTACATTCCTGTGCATTAAAAAAAATAGGAGAAATTTATATGAACATTTCATGGAAGGTCGACTCATTTTCTTTGCATAGAATAAGGCTATAAACATTTCTTGAAAGCTTGACTCATTTCCTTTGCATACCGTATTGATTAAATATTTCTTGGAAGCCCGACTCATCATTTTCCTTCAAATAGATAAAATAGTCTCGAATAGAAATAGGCTCAAATTATATGGAAGCTAGAAATATCGAATTTTTTAGATTCTACTGTACTTATTAATGCTTTTTTCATGTATCTCCAAGAATTCTCGAAACACAAATACTTCCTATTATTTTAATGATTATTTTGTCACCTTTTCTTAGTTTTTACTTTGGGAACTAGAGTTTTATTTTAATAAATAGACTAAATATTATTTCAAAGACAAAATCCTGATAAAATTTTGTTAAATAGAAAATTCCATAAAACGGGCGTTTGTAAAGTAAGGAGGTTGACTGAATCCAGTTTAGATTTAAAAACATTAGGTTCTACACACAAATAAGAAAATATAACCAATTGCTCATTGACATTAATAATTTAGATTAGGGTTTTTTTCAAACTCTTCAGTATCATAGAATGTAGGATAGAAGCAATATATTGAGGTAGCATTGAAAAAATAATGAGTTAAATTGTTGTGGTACTATTTTTTTTAGTATATGATTACTTATATCTTATATTACAGATATAACTTTCAATTTAACAATGAGAAGAAAAACACTCTTCTACACAGTCAATCTGATCATTCCTTGCGTGGGAATTACCTTCCTCACTGTATTAGTCTTCTACCTGCCATCAGACTCAGGAGAGAAGGTAACTCTATGCAGCTCTATCCTGGTGTCGCTCACTGTCTTTTTCTTGCTGCTAGCTGAGATCATTCCACCTACATCACTCGCTGTTCCGCTCTTAGGAAAATACTTGTTGTTTACAATGATACTGGTCACCTTATCTATTTGTGTCACTGTGTGTGTACTCAACATACATTTCCGGTAAGTGAAGTTTGAAACACATATATTTATGTTTAGTAACAACATAGCAAATAATAATAAATAGCAAGTGACTGTTAATAATGTTATGCTTTTAATCTGACTACCAATACTAATAGAGTTTTGGAAAAAAATATTAATACCATATATGACTTGGTTATTCGGCATTATTACAAATAATTAGGGATGGGCCGATTCCGATTCTCGATTCCAGGAATCGTCGATTCTAGGTGGTATCGAGGAATCGTTGATACTCGATTCTTCATCATAAAAGTGTCGATTCCGATTCCTATTTTGTTAACTATTAAAATATGCGTGTGGAGTAATTTATTACCAAACAAAATTTATTACTAAAATTTATTATATTTGTGTGGAAAAATAATTAATTACCAACTATGCCTTATTTATGTATTAGTTGATTTGAATGAATTAAAGGATTAAAGTAAACGAAAATATTATTATTTATGAAGCAACAGCAATCAAGATCGTAACCATTTCTGGTCGCTTGACATCGCTCGTCTCTCTCTCTCTCTCTCTCTCACTAAATGTCAGAACAAAACACAAAAAAGTACAGTAAAAACTCGATTAACCGTCACTGTCGAAACCGTGGCCATGACAGTTGAGCGAATAGACGGATAACAGATATACTGTATTATTCCTCCGAAACTTAACCTTAATAAATTATATTATAGACAGATATCACTCTCATTGTTGAAGGTTTTGTGTAGCCTATTACATTAAAACAGAACTTTTAAAAGGTTTTGCCATATGACCAAGATGTTAACTAAATTAATGATTAGAGAACTTAGCGTGTAAGCTAATATAACTTGAAAGAATCGAGAATCGACTAAAGAATCGAGAATCGAAAGGAAAATTTTAGAATTGGAATCAGAATCGGAATCGAAAATTTTAAGAATCGGCCCATCCCTGCAAATAATATATTAATTAATAACAATATTCTCCCCAATAAACATAGATATACAGACAAGGAGTTTCCAGCTAAACAGAACCATTACTTATAGGGAGAATAGAAAGAATCAGAGCATAAGAAACTAATCTGGGTTGCAGCTATAAGCTTTTTACAATAAAAATGTGAATCACTGCCCCCAATAAACATAGATATACAGACAAGGAGTTTCCAGCTAAACAGAACCATTACTTATAGGGAGAATAGAAAGAATCAGAGCATAAGAAACTAATCTGGGTTGCAGCTATAAGCTTTTTACAATAAAAATGTGACTCACTGCCCCCAATAAACATAGATATACAGACAAGGAGTTTCCAGCTAAACAGAACCATTACTTATAGGGAGAATAGAAAGAATCAGAGCATAAGAAACTAATCTGGGTTGCAGCTATAAGCTTTTTACAATAAAAATGTGAATCACTGCCCCCAATAAACATAGATATACAGACAAGGAGTTTCCAGCTAAACAGAACCATTACTTATAGGGAGAATAGAAAGAATCAGAGCATAAGAAACTAATCTGGGTTGCAGCTATAAGCTTTTTACAATAAAAATGTGAATCACTGCCCCCAATAAACATAGATATACAGACAAGGAGTTTCCAGCTAAACAGAACCATTACTTATAGGGAGAATAGAAAGAATCAGAGCATAAGAAACTAATCTGGGTTGCAGCTATAAGCTTTTTACAATAAAAATGTGAATCACTGCCCCCAATAAACATAGATATACAGACAAGGAGTTTCCAGCTAAATAGAACCATTACTTATAGGGAGAATAGAAAGAATCAGAGCATAAGAAACTAATCTGGGTTGCAGCTATAAGCTTTTTACAATAAAAATGTGAATCACTGCCCCCAATAAACATAGATATACAGACAAGGAGTTTCCAGCTAAATAGAACCATTACTTATAGGGAGAATAGAAAGAATCAGAGCATAAGAAACTAATCTGGGTTGCAGCTATAAGCTTTTTACAATAAAAATGTGAATCACTGCCCCCAATAAACATAGATATACAGACAAGGAGTTTCCAGCTAAACAGAACCATTACTTATAGGGAGAATAGAAAGAATCAGAGCATAAGAAACTAATCTGGGTTGCAGCTATAAGCTTTTTACAATAAAAATGTGAATCACTGCCCCCAATAAACATAGATATACAGACAAGGAGTTTCCAGCTAAACAGAACCATTACTTATAGGGAGAATAGAAAGAATCAGAGCATAAGAAACTAATCTGGGTTGCAGCTATAAGCTTTTTACAATAAAAATGTGAATCACTGCCCCCAATAAACATAGATATACAGACAAGGAGTTTCCAGCTAAATAGAACCATTACTTATAGGGAGAATAGAAAGAATCAGAGCATAAGAAACTAATCTGGGTTGCAGCTATAAGCTTTTTACAATAAAAATGTGAATCACTGCCCCCAATAAACATAGATATACAGACAAGGAGTTTCCAGCTAAATAGAACCATTACTTATAGGGAGAATAGAAAGAATCAGAGCATAAGAAACTAATCTGGGTTGCAGCTATAAGCTTTTTACAATAAAAATGTGAATCACTGCCCCCAATAAACATAGATATACAGACAAGGAGTTTCCAGTTAAACAGAACCATTACTTATAGGGAGAATAGAAAGAATCAGAGCATAAGAAACTAATCTGGGTTGCAGCTATAAGCTTTTTACAATAAAAATGTGAATCACTGCCCCCAATAAACATAGATATACAGACAAGGAGTTTCCAGCTAAATAGAACCATTACTTATAGGGAGAATAGAAAGAATCAGAGCATAAGAAACTAATCTGGGTTGCAGCTATAAGCTTTTTACAATAAAAATGTGAATCACTGCCCCCAATAAACATAGATATACAGACAAGGAGTTTCCAGCTAAACAGAACCATTACTTATAGGGAGAATAGAAAGAATCAGAGCATATGAAACTAATCTGGGTTGCAGCTATAAGCTTTTTACAATAAAAATGTGAATCACTGCCCCCAATAAACATAGATATACAGACAAGGAGTTTCCAGCTAAACAGAACCATTACTTATAGGGAGAATAGAAAGAATCAGAGCATAAGAAACTAATCTGGGTTGCAGCTATAAGCTTTTTACAATAAAAATGTGAATCACTGCCCCCAATAAACATAGATATACAGACAAGGAGTTTCCAGCTAAACAGAACCATTACTTATAGGGAGAATAGAAAGAATCAGAGCATAAGAAACTAATCTGGGTTGCAGCTATAAGCTTTTTACAATAAAAATGTGAATCACTGTTTTAATGATTAGAGTAATTGACTAAAACTACTAATTAATTGAAATTTTTCAGCAGATATATTTCATGCTAGATCTACTGATGAAGTACTGATCCAGCGCAAAATGCATTTGCTGAAAAATGTCAGTAGCTTGTGATAAGAAAATATTTTTCATTTAAAAATAGGTGTTTATAAAGCATTCAAAATGTACAAAATGAATAAGTACAATTTAACTTCTATTTAATGAAATCGATAAGGTCTCAAAAAAATTCAATAAATAGAAATTTTGTGAAAGAAAATTCCTTATATTACTATTGAAAAACATAGCTAAACGACGAGCAGCAAAAATCACTATTTTAAACAAAAGCCATTTATTGCAATATGGATATTTTACTTATTTATATTGATACTATATACTGTGTATTACAAAAACAATTGCTGTGTTTTATACTTGAACAAAGTTTTTTGTTCATAAAATGTTTTGGACTTATTTAAAGAATTAAATTGTTTTTATTCAAGTTAACTTCAAGTTAACTTTATTCAAGTATCTTTGAATTAAAATCCCAATAGTTTGAAATGCCACAAATACTCCCTTGTCCAATGTCTTTTGACCTGGTGTTTCATCATATTTTTCATTTCCTTAGTCAAGTACATTTTCTAGAATGTCATTTTGACCACCATGTCATTTTGTCAGAAAACCATAATTTAGTGTTTTACATTGAGTAATATATTTATTCTGGATTGTTTTCTACAATTCCTTTTTGTTTTTTCCAAGTTCCATTTTATGTCACTTAAAATGATGTAATCTTCAGTGGTTAGGTTTTGATGAAAAACGTTTTTGAAATCTTTCTTGTAACAGTTCTGGATAATGTCTGAGAAAATGTCTTGTTTGGATACTTTATTGATTTATAAAGACAGTTTCTAAGGAAAATAAATCTTCCAAAAGTCAATTCTATCCTACTGCCAATAAGGTTTTTATTATTATATGGTTTTGGCAGTTCATGTTTTTCAGATCCTATAAAGAGATGAATGACTAGGGCAATACTCTTTCGTACATTAATAAGGATTACTATATTGTTGTATCTTGGATTTACCTATTTAACTAATAGTTTTTAGTTTGTTAATTAGAATTTTATTTTATAAAATAGATGAAAAATATTATAGTTAATTATTTCTGCAGCAAAATTCAATTAAACATTTTGTTAAATAGAAAACTTTGTAAAAGAAAAATTCGTAAAATAGAAGTTTGACTGCAGTGTTAAAGATATAAACACTGTTGCAAGTAGCTAACCACTTGAGCTCTTGTCCAAATCGGACAAGAAATACTTCCAATCGACTTTGTTGAGAGAAATGTAAACCTTGAACTAAAATAGTGTTAGAAAACCCAATCAACATCATATGTCTGAAGGACTCCCATATTTAATATTCAATTTGATATAAAAATGTTTTAAATTTTGTTGAGAATGATTCTCACAATAGTCGAAAACATGGTGTGCTTTCAGAAAATCATCTTTTTGGAATATCTATTAATAATCAATAGAATATCTGTATCATGTATAAGAGTAATTTTTATAATGCACATGTTTGTTTGTTGCTTGAAAAAACCTATGCTAAAATTCAAACAGAATACAATTTGATTAAATGCAACACAATTTGACTTTAGCATGTAAAATGAATTTTGGTTTGGGTAATTTGGCCTCAATGAATTTGGTAATATATACTGGTTCAACTGTTTTTCTTTTAGGAATGTGACAGTTGCACCAACTCTTATTGTACGTTATAATTTTTAAATAGAAATCTCAGTTTTAACTACATTTCAAAGTATGACAGATTTTTTTCGGATAAAAAACTGATTTGATGATTATATAATTTATGTTAAAAATTGTTAAAATTTATTGACATGAATATAATGTACAGAAGTTAAGAAATCTCTTGAAGTGTATAGTTGATATTTTTTGTAGACAGAATCACTTTTTCTCAATTATTTAATAAATTCTCATATTTATTTCCTCTATATATATCAAAAACTCTACATATATTTCCTCCCTTTTGAAATGTGAGAACCGCAAATTAATTTTGAAATAGGTTGGAATATCTATCTAATCAGTGGAAATCAGATACATTTCAGATAATTGACCCTACTTGTCGAAGTCATAATTCAACTCTACTTCTAGTTTGAAGGACTAATGTCCTCAACGTTTTCAAATCAAATTTTAAACCACTGTTATTTTTATGTTTGTTTTAGATCTCCATCAACTCATAAAATGTCTCCTTGGGTTAAAAAGGTATTTCTTCATTTAATGCCAAGGATGTTAATGATGCGTAGACCTCCATACTCACCTCGCGATGAAATATATTCTGATGGAGGATATATCAATGATGGCGACTTTCGGTGAGTGTTTGTGTATTTGTTTATGTATAATGGTATTTAACGCTGTATTATACGTTTGCTAGTTGCTACAGTATTAATACTGAGTTAGTTTATTACTGTAGATTAATAATTGTAGTACATTAAACACCTCTAGGTTTACCTTGTGAAGTGGTACTTTTTGGTCTTTACACTAAACAATCCATTTCAGTAAACTGGTTTCAGTAGTACTGTTGAGATCTAGCTGCAAAAATCACTCTGATTGACTGTAGTAAGCTCAAATTATTCCTGAGATTTGTGGACTTTGCAATTGTGTAATAATATTGGGATATAATGCCAATAATAATAAATAACAAATATACCATGGTTGTTTATGAATTGCTGGTTTTAATAATATTAAGTCTAATTTAATGTTTGTTGAAAAGCTGCTATACTTGCTGCGTCAGTATATAAAGACAAATCCTGAACAGCTGATTCTGATAAATGTAATCATTTGCACAGAACTGCTAATGTAATCATTGGCTATTCATTTTTTTTAGTGTCTAATACAGTGCTTAGATTGAAACAAAAAAATAACTTGATATTCTCAGAGGAATGGAAATAATTGTGTAAAAACTGGACAGGGAGTAAATACAAATTACATGTATTTCTGTGGGCCAAACAGTTTTGGAACAAGAAAATATATTTAGGAAAATATTACTGTATGAAAACATAAAAAACTGTTTTCTATGGAAGAAAATAGTGCAGTTTGTAGAGTAATTACCAAATTGATAATTGAACTTTTTTAAAACATATTGTAGAAATAAAGATGAGCTCCATATGCAGAAAGGAAGCCAGTCCTCCTATTACTGTTTAACATGGCAGACAATCATAATGGTTTCTAGTCCATTCAATGGAGTTACCCAACAGTTAAGACATGCCCAACCTATAGCAACTGATAACTAGACACAACATTTAGGTCAAATTATGTCTGCTACTAAGGGAAATAAAGATGAGCTCCATATGCAGAAAGGATGCCAGTCTTCATATTACTGTTTAACATGGCAGACAATCGTAATGGTTTCTAGTCCATTCAATGGAGTTACTCAACAGTTAAGTCATGCCCAACCTATAGCACCTGATAACTAGACACAACATTTAGGTCAAATTATTTCTGCTACTAAGGGAAATAAAGATGAGCTCCATATGCAAAAAGGAAGCCAGTTCTCATATTACTGTTTAACATGGCAGACAATCGTAATGGTTTCTAGTCCATTCAATGGAGTTACTCAACAGTTAAGTCATGCCCAACCTATAGCACCTGATAACTAGACACAACATTTAGGTCAAATTATTTCTGCTACTAAGGGAAATAAAGATGAGCTCCATATGCAGAAAGGATGCCAGTCTTCATATTACTGTTTAACATGGCAGACAATCGTAATGGTTTCTAGTCCATTCAATGGAGTTACTCAACAGTTAAGTCATGCCCAACCTATAGCACCTGATAACTAGACACAACATTTAGGTCAAATTATTTCTGCTACTAAGGGAAATAAAGATGAGCTCCATATGCAGAAAGGAAGCCAGTCTTCATATTACTGTTTAACATGGCAGACAATCATAATGGTTTCTAGTCCATTCAATGGAGTTACCCAACAGTTAAGTCATGCCCAACCTATAGCAACTGATAACTAGACACAACATTTAGGTCAAATTATGTCTGCTACTAAGGGAAATAAAGATGAGCTCCATATGCAGAAAGGAAGCCAGTCCTCCTATTACTGTTTAACATGGCAGACAATCATAATGGTTTCTAGTCCATTCAATGGAGTTACCCAACAGTTAAGACATGCCCAACCTATAGCAACTGATAACTAGACACAAAATTTAGGTCAAATTATGTCTGCTACTAAGGGAAATAAAGATGAGCTCCATATGCAGAAAGGAAGCCAGTCCTCCTATTACTGTTTAACATGGCAGACAATCATAATGGTTTCTAGTCCATTCAATGGAGTTACCCAACAGTTAAATCATGTCCAACCTATAGCAGCTGATAGCAAGACACAACACTTAGGTCAAGTTATTTCTGCTACTAAGGACAACTCATTTTTAAGCTATTGCCCGTAAAACAATTGTAGAAATTAACAGTAGGGCTCATTTTGATTGTTTTTATCTTAGATTTTAAACAGTGATGTTTGTTTCTGGCAGTTAGTACAAATTGCCAGACATCGCTTTAAATAGGAGGCAAGAAAAATGTTTTTTATTCGCTAGATTATGATTTTTATCTGAACATAATTACATCTTAAAACTAAAATCAACTTTTATTTGTACATTTAAAAAAAAATTAAAAACTGTATTTTTGATCCCTTTAGTCCTAAGTGATAATACATCATCATTTCAAAAACATTAAAAATGTTTTTAGATGATCGTTAGACTAAATTTATCAGAGAACTTTGTATTATCTACAGCAATTTTTTCACTTTTATTGTATACTTGTCACCAATTATATTTTGGGTGGGAATTTAAAAAAGAAGTAGGAAAATAGATAAACATTTATGATATATGTTTTGAGTTTCGAAACATGTGACTGATCATAAATCAAGGAACAAATATTAAGTAATTGACAAAAGCCTTTAATTAGAATTAGAAGCCTGAGAATTAATAATTGTGGGCTTCTTGTTTAAAAAATGTAAGACTATCGTCACCTCTTGACTGTTCAGGAGATATCTCAGCTTGTACATTTCCAAATATAAATTGGTGCCTCCTATCAACAAGTGACTTATAATTGGCTCATATTTAAAAATGTAACTACTTGATGTTGGCTACAAGATAGCTCAGATGTTGGAGTGTAAAGGAGGATTTAGAAACTCTTCTTTAAAGTGATACTCCAAAATTCAATATAGATGTAATTATTAACAACTAACATAATGTATTACAATAATTTATCATGTTTTGATCAAAACAGACTTATTTCTTCAACAACTATTTTTGAATTTAAACAATTTTTGTCATTGATGTAGTAAATTTTGCATGTAATTAGTTAGTTAGCATGAATGGAAATTTCCAGGCCATCATTTTCAGCCTTTTGATTCACAGTGAATTTTGTTCTTGAACTTGTCCATAGCCGTGATGGAGAAGTTTTCAAATCATATTTTTTCTGAACTTGCTTAAAGGCTACATTCTTTTCATTTCAGGATAAAGACAGTAGTATATCTTAATACAAAAGAAAAGATTTTTATAAATTTAAAACATGCCATGGTAGAAATGTCTTTTTCCATATCTTAAAATTTGTAAATCCTTGACTTAAAAATTTAAATAAATTATTTTTGTGATTTATACTAATTATTTAATACATCTCCTTGGCACTGTCATATCTGTAGACAAGACTTTACAGAAGCTCTGGTATGGCATGTATAACAAACTTAGTAGAAAGGAACAACTTTCAAGGAAATACTTTAGCTAGGAAAGTTTAAATTTACTTTAGAAATAAAAGTTTTCAAACTTTGTTCACAAAACCTGTCTTGAAAATGAACTTAAAAGTTGTAAAAGTTTTCTCAGAATGTTTATCCTAGATTATTCCAATTTTACTAATGTACAAATTAGAATAAAAGTTTTTTCAGTTCCAATATTACTCTCTCACTCTTTTTGAGAATGTTTAAATACAACCGGCAACAAGTGATTAAATTGGTTTTTCTTTACATTAATCTTTTCCTCTTTCTTTTAATTTTACTATTTCTAGTTTTTTCTCCTTCAGTAGATATATGTTTTAATTAGAAATCAAACACATTGCTCCTTTTTTTGTTTTTTTTAACAACTGTTTTTTATAAACTATGAGAACAGTTCAACTAAGAAACCGAGTGAAGTGGTTTACTCAGTGTTTCTAATTTTGGGCCTTTATCAGAGTTCTTGCTGGTGGAAGACTCTGAGGCTGGTGGAAGACTCTGAGACTGGTGGAAGACTCTGAGGCTGGTGGAAGACTCTGAGGCTGGTGGAAGACTCTGAGACTGGTGGAAGACTCTGAGGCTGGTGGAAGACTGAGTTCTTGCTGGTGGAAGACTCTGAGGCTGGTGGAAGACTCTGAGGCTGGTGGAAGACTGAGTTCTTGCTGGTGGAAGACTCTGAGGCTGGTGGAAGACTCTGAGGCTGGTGGAAGACTGAGTTCTTGCTGGTGGAAGACTCTGAGGCTGGTGGAAGACTCTGAGGCTGGTGGAAGACTGAGTTCTTGCTGGTGGAAGACTCTGAGGCTGGTGGAAGACTCTGAGGCTGGTGGAAGACTGAGTTCTGGTGGAAGACTCTGAGGCTGGTGGAAGACTCTGAGGCTGGTGGAAGACTGAGTTCTTGCTGGTGGAAGACTCTGAGGCTGGTGGAAGACTCTGAGGCTGGTGAAAGACTGAGTTCTTGCTGGTGGAAGACTCTGAGGCTGGTGGAAGACTCTGAGGCCGGTGGAAGACTCTGAGGCTGGTGGAAGACTGAGTTCTTGCTGGTGGAAGACTCTGAGGCTGGTGGAAGACTCTGAGGCTGGTGGAAGACTCTGAGGCTGGTGGAAGACTCTGAGGCTGGTGGAAGACTCTGAGGC
The DNA here is from genome assembly GCA_036971475.1 of Prosapia bicincta. Taxonomy (NCBI): domain Eukaryota; kingdom Metazoa; phylum Arthropoda; class Insecta; order Hemiptera; family Cercopidae; genus Prosapia; species Prosapia bicincta. The sequence continues at coordinate 123,123,841 of JBAIZL010000003.1, forward strand.
TGGTGGAAGACTCTGAGGCTGGTGGAAGACTCTGAGGCTGGTGGAAGACTCTGAGACTGGTGGAAGACTCTGAGGCTGGTGGAAGACTCTGAGGCTGGTGGAAGACTCTGAGGCTGGTGGAAGACTCTGAGGCTGGTGGAAGACTCTGAGGCTGGTGGAAGACTGAGTTCTTGCTGGTGGAAGACTCTGAGGCTGGTGGAAGACTCTAAGGCTGGTGGAAGACTCTGAGGCTGGTGGAAGACTCTGAGGCTGGTGGAAGACTCTGAGGCTGGTGGAAGACTCTGAGACTGGTGGAAGACTCTGAGGCTGGTGGAAGACTCTGAGACTGGTGGAAGACTCTGAGGCTGGTGGAAGACTCTGAGACTGGTGGAAGACTGTGGGTTTTTGTCAATATTTTGTTTGTGACTTAGGAGAACTATATCTTATATATTGTTCTAAAGTTGTGGTAGATTGTACTTGTTTGTTACCATCTTATTTATAGGGGTACTGAGAATGCAGACTTTGAAAGGACATTTCTAATAAAATCATACATCCTTGTTACATTAAATCCACTGCTACCATTACTAACATATGCAACTAGTTTCTAAATTTCAGTTTTAAAGTGTTATCTTTTTAAAATGGCAGAAGGTAGAAATTTGCCCTATGCCAATTAACATGAAAAGGGACAACCTAACGTTCTGATGTATGGTTAGTACAGTAATGATGAGGCAGTGGACAAAAAAAGAGTGCACATTCAATGTTAGCAAAGAGCTTTTGCAATAACTGCTTGATCATTGCAACCTAGCGTGCATTCAGGAGACAATTTAATATGCTTAATTTAATATTTGAAGGTCATGTACCTGATTGAAAATTGATTGGTCAGTGAGTTGGCACATTTATGGAGACTAGCAGGATGTGAAAAAAACCGGAATCATTAAGAACTACCATGATACCAAAAAATGTCGAAAGAGTAAGGGAAGCCGTTATGAAATCTTCTATCCGATCTGCAAACAAACATGTATCTGCTCTTAGAGTTTTGAACACGTGTTGAGTTGAATTCTTCATGTAGAAGTGAAGTTCCATCTATACAAACTGGCAATGGTGTAGAAACTAAATCTAAGTGGTTTTGTTACATGATAAAGGCATAGGAAGTTATTATCGAAAACTTGAATTGTGACACACTTATGTTCAACAACAAGGCAAATTTTTATTTGTCGAAAAAACAACAATGTGTATTCAAAGAGTTATAATTTACATTATAAACAGTGTTCGTAATATTTTTCTATGGCTTCTTCCTTTACCACCCACTGGAATCTTTGCTGACTGGTACTCTGTAATGTTTACTACCAGCCGGTTTCTGTTGCTTGAAGTGCTCAAAAGATTTTGAATTATTATAAACATTAGGGACATCATTTAACCCACCTATATTGTTTTATAAAAAAGCAGAAATAAATTTAGAACTGTCATTTGTATAAGACATTTTAAAATAAACAAATTATAATTTCTTCAGAAACGATCACTTAAAGTGGACATTTCTTACCTTTATAGGCAAGTTTAAAACATTTAAAAGTGTTAGTGATTACTAGTAGCTCATGCGAAGATGGAATCAACAAATGTGTATATATATATATATATATATATATATATATCGCAAAATGTATTCATGAGTATTAATAAAGAAATAAGTCAAAATACAAATACAAGAATTAATATTGAATTTACAATTCAAAGCTTTTCGTTGGCAAACAGTACCAACATCATCAGGAATATTAAACAATTCCTGATGATTCCTAAATAATTCTTGTATTTGTATTTCGGCTTATTTCTTTATATATATATATTAAAAACAATGGTCAAGTGACCGAAAGGTGCCTCATCACAACAAAGTAAAATTATTGCACCTAGTGGTGGATAAAAGTATTTACAATTGTAATTTATCAACCTCATATATATATATATATATATATATATATATATATATATATATATATATATATATATTTCTAACAGAAGTGAAGATGAGTATATTAAGAATTAGTTTAACTTGGATTATATCCAAAAAGCATGAAAACATGAACAAAAAAAAAACAAATTTATTACTACGCTTAAACACTTGGAGACATATTAATATGCAACACTTGCCTATAGTAAACACTTGAGTATTGATGCTTTGGGAGATCTGTCATATTGTCAGCTCAGAATGTAGCTGTGTCAAACTAGTAGCTCAAGTTGAAGATGGAATCAAATAATATTTACAAACTGATTATGTTTAACTGAAATGAATCTAAATATTACATACATATATTTATTTTACAAATATACCAGCTTAGTCAATCTGTAGGAGAAAAATTATTTTTAATGTAATTCGTGTCCAAACTTTACCAATACATTGGGCCTCCCGTATAAATATTTTACATCCGTAAATACTTATTTTTTTAGTTTCATGTAAATGTGGTGTCAATCATATTGATTTTATGTTCACAGTAAGTCAAGTGATTTAACAAGCGCTGTGTTGCTGTGATTGATGAATTTTACCTCTTTTTATAACAGTTGACACATTTATGTTGCACTCCAGGACTAAATAATTCATGCCAGCTTCTGGGAGATTATTCGTGATAAATGATGTTAAGAAACAGAATTTTTTCTAAATAGTGTTGTAGCTTAGATACTATTACAGAGGTAGTAGGTCAGCTAGATCTTCTGTTTCTGTTACCAAGATAGTGCAGATTTATAAATGAAGTTATACTGCTCAATTCCACAATTCATTTCCTATTTGTAACTTGAAAAACATCAATATGTTTTAAATTTATTTATAAAATCTACAAGCATAATAAATCTACAAGACTGTGATAAATAAATCATCATTAAATTTATTTAAAATAATATAAGAAATTGAAAAAAGAAACAAAGTTTAACCTTTCATTTTACACCAATCTGTTCTTTTTCTTTTTGCCAAAGATTCCAGACATTTTTTATACATGCACATTTGCTGGCATTCTTTATAGCATCGTGATTCAACCACTTTTACATCATCATCTTAGAACACAGAAAGTTCTAGCTAGTCATCTGAAAATATGTCAAAATAAACTACAGGTTTTGGGGTTGTAAACATTCTAAATGTTAGACTTTTAAACTGTTTTAGAGGAGGCAATGTAGGTTCAAATTTTAAGGTAGGCAAACAATTTGATGGAAAGTGAATCTAAGTGAAAACCAATAGGAAGTGTACATATATTATATAGAACATTTTAAAGTAATAATAATAATTTGAGATTGACAGACTTTGGTAAAACAATTTTAGATATTTGGATAATGTTTTTAGCAAAAGTTTCTGCCAGTGAGAGGACAATAGTGGCATATAAAGGATCCCTAATTGTCTATGTTTGGTCTTCAGTCTGGAGCTGGATCTTGGAGGAATTCATTTATCAGAAGAAATCAAGGATCAATCAGATGTGACAAATAAGAATTTACCATTTGAAAGGTGAAATAATAAGTACGAAAAAAACTTCACCCCCCCCAATTAAATTCAACTTTCTGTCATTGTATCAGAGTACGGCACTGTCTCAGAGTGTAGGGGATTCTTTTTATTCCTTGATGTAGCTCTTCTGAGTGATTCATTGATTTGCATTTTCTACTCTGTCTGTCCTATAACTCTTGACGGTTTTGTCTTTTTACCAAAATTATTCTTTATAATAATACAAAGCATACAATTCTATATACTTTGCTGAAAATATTTTTTAGGTATTAATAGATTTGTTACTATTAAAGAAACAACCAGCATCATGCAAAATGATTAAGTAGTGGTTCGTTATACATTAATTACAGCTATGCATGAGCTGTAAATACATCCATAATTCATAACTTTTGTTCTAACATAGATATTTGAAATAATCAAAGTGCTACTAATATTTACCATCCAAAGTAAAAACTTTTTAAAAATTCGTGGATGGTTTTAATTATTTATACTTTATTGTACCTCTCTAAGTGATGAAATTTTCAACTATGAAAGTTCAGCTATGTAATTAAGAATATTTAGAGTTGAACAAAGTCTATGAGTAGGTATTTATAGTGGTTGTAGTGTGTTATTTTGTTAGATCACATGATAGTGATTGTTCCTTCAGTAGCGATTAATCTTTAACAATTTCGTACTCTATATTATTATAAAGAGTGGATGGTTAAAATTATAGCTTAATTATGGGCAAAATTTAAAAAAAAAATCTGATGTACAATTCTTAAATTGTAAACAAAGTACGACATAGATATGATAAATTCTAAAATTTTCTGTATATTATACATATATTTTTGAATTGTTTCCACTTGGTCCCATCTTCATAGAATTTTTGTAATTTATTTAAAACATTTGAACATCCACTGCCATCTCTATATTTACATTGAAGTAATGAAAACTAATGGTGTTCATTCCAGCGATTGGTATTTTATAAAACTCTAATCTAAATATCAATCTCAGCTTTTATCAATTTACAATGTTGACTTTCCATTTAGTTGTCAATCCTATTACTCAGACATAACTTGGAATCTACTGAAATTTAATCAACCATGCCAACTAGAATCTATTGTTCTACTGACAATGAATCTTTTGTTTATTATGGTTTTTGTAATGAAAACTTCTAAATTTTAGGTAATTTTTTAAAAAACTTACTGAGATAAAACCTATTAGACTTTTGCTATTACTTGCGACCAGTCTTTTTGTTAACTAAAGTTGTCAAATTGTTAACTTACACTTGGAGGAATCGTTTTCGTCTTACGACTTCTTCAGCCTCAGGACGAAAACGTTTCCTCCAAGTGTAAGTTAACAATTTAACAACTTTAGTTAACAAAAAGTCTGGTCGCAAGTAATAGCAAAAGTGTAATAGGTAATTTACAACCAGCTCGTCATGAACAGCAACAAGATTTTGAGATAAAACCTTTTTTATTCTACTAGCCAAACATAATCAGTGTTGGCTACCAGGATAGATTAGAAAACTAGTTAAGGATTATTGGTACTAGTTATAATGACAGGTCTTAGAAATAAAAAATGTTATTTTTTAATTTTTTTATAAATTTTTAATAATTTCATCTTCACATGAGCTACTAGTTTTCTCTAAAACATTTGTAAATATTTACAAACTTGCCTATAGGAGCACTTACTTATATTTGTTGAGGTCGGCCATTTCTGGAGATGTGTCCAATTGTCAACTCAGGCTGTAACTGATCTCAAGGTTTTCGTAGGTTAGAGTATTAGAGTAGAGATGTGATATTATGGTGGGGTGGGTGTACTTTGTGAGTATTAGGAGTTATGATGTCAAAATAAGTGTGTGAGTTATAATGTAGTTGTGTGTTGAGTATGTGTGTAGGGTGTAGTATGAAGTGTATATTTCGTATTGTTCGGTTCTGTAACGTTGCTTATTTCTGTGTTGTTTAGGAAGAACTTGTAGGTTAGATGTTATGTCTATGTAGTCATGTTTTGTGGAGTGGAGATGATGGTGAAGTTTGATTGGTAATTATTGTTTGTTAGTGCGTTTATATGTTCATGGTAGCATGTGTAGAAAGACCTCCCTGTATGGCCTATGTAAAATCTGGGGCTTGAACTGCAATCAACGACATTTACAATGCCCGCTGGAGTTTACAAACTAGCTTACAGTTCTTCGAAAATCTTGACATCAGTTACAGTGTCTGATTTGACAATAAGACACATCTCCCGAAACGGCCGTTCTCAACAAATATAAGTAAGTGCTAGTATAGGCAAGTTTGTAAATATTTACAAGTGTTTTAGTGAAAAAGTAATGTTTTGTCTCTATACCTTTTTTAAAAAATTTATTACAAAGGTGAAGTCATAGTATAGAAATTGCTCTTCAGAGGTTTGTTAAATTTCATGGCCAGCATTATCAATTGCTTCTATGTTGTTGAATTATTTATTATGTTCATTCTTCTATACAAGGGGATTGTTTCGTTAGGTCTAATTTCAGTGGCGGTTTGTCCAAAAGGGCTGTGGGGCGCAGCCCTCCCAATTACAAAAATTAATTTTTAATTAATATTCATTTTTCGTAAATTAGGTTAAGAAGAGCTTAGAATTATTTAAGCAATATTAAAACCATAAAATATTTAGCAGTTGACGCACGAAATTAGCTACAAGCGCCGCGCGGGGCTCACAGCAGAGAGCCCCAGACTAGTGCATTGAGTGTGGGTGGAATAAGCTGAAACAGCCAAAACCGTGCAGTGACGTCACTCAACGCGCATGTTACGGGTGGCCTGGGATGAAGTCCCGTAGTCATGCACATGCTCTTAGAAATGACTAATCAGTGCTGCTACTACAATTCTATGTGATTTAGGAAGCAGCATTGTAGGCTTATTTGTAATGTTCTCACAATGTTTCCATTTATAGATCCTTTGATGCGCATACACAGTGGCCTAATATACTTTTAAAAGTAAAACTTGATTCACACTACTCGTTGAGTATTTGACGCTTTAGCATAGGCAATCACTTAACTACCCAACCTAGCAACATTTCGTAAATCACACCGTAATACGCCTATTAGTTATAGCAATGTTAATACATTAATCAATTAGTATAACTTAATAAAAGTTGTAGGTGCTTAGAATGTAAAACGAGTTAAATGTGTATCAAATTTCAAAATTGTCTCCGCACCTCGTAAATCTGGGGACATGAGCCCCGCCAATGTAATTGGGCAAGAGCCGCCACTGTCTAATTTACGTGAATATTATGATGGGCAAATTATGTAGCAAGAAAAAAGTATCTAAAAATCTGTTTCTAACATTATGTAGAAGACAATTATAAAATTTACTATTGGGATGCACTAGAAGTAGAGAATTTCATTGAAATTTATATTTAAGAAGGATTCAAAGGATGAAATTTGATACAGTTAGCACAGTTTAAGTAGAACACTTTTGTACTTCATAAGTCAAGGGGTTATTAAGTCCCTTATTTAACATATTTTACTCTGTAGTAATTAAATTACCAAACACACCCACAAAATCTGGGTTTGGTAGAAAATTTGGTTTATAAGAATAAAATGACTTACAAGAACTGAATATCCATTAAAAATATTGCAGAATATAATAGATTCAGAACAAGCCAAAGCTCTCAGAAAATACCTAAAATGCTACATTGACAGAAAGAAGTGAACAAAATTTTTTAGGATCAAATAAAGCACACAAGGTTTAAACTAATCTGGAATACTAGTAAACAGTATATTTTCCTATTAAGGACTAAATATGTTCCTCAGTCAAAACATAACTTTCAATATAAAATAATTTAATATTTATTGAATAATCTGTAACATGTTTTAAACTAAGATTGAAAAACACAGCAACACAGATTCGGTAATTTGAAATTATATTTATTACACTTTGGTCTGTATTTATGCAGACTTTCTTCAGATATTTTACAAAACATATAATATAAAACATTTAACATACATTTTTAAATCTATATTATAAGATACAATACTCTTAAAATAAGTTGCAAAATATAGAATTATACATTAAAAAAAAAAAATAAACAAAAAGCTTAATTGGCTCCTTGCATCAAAACCTATATTTAAATCGTCAAAATTTGTTTTTAGAAATTTATTCAGGGTTTGTTAGACCAAATTTGTCTAATGCAAATTCTTTAATAATGCACAAGGTGTTCGGGGGCTGTACTTCTTAATATAAGTTAGTTTTAGTGAAGGTGGTTTTATACAAAGGCATTTTAATTAAAGCTGCCTCACTTTAATTAATTCTAGGAAAAAACATTTCGGTCTGAATGATCAGTTAGTGAATATTTTAAGAATGGTTCTTTTACCTTTTTGAATGTAGAAAAGAGAACTTAAAATTGCGAGGGAACTGATATTCTTAGATTTCTAATTAAAACTATTATTAATGAGGTTTTACAGAATTGATTTGTGTTTGTGATTTGATGTAGATTAAAGTTGAGATTAAACCCTAAGAGGGCCAAATTTTGAAGCTCATTGAACTGTAAAACTAATCTAACCATTTAACAAAGTAAATTAGTTTGTACAAAAAATGTTTAGAGAAACGGATTTATAAAGAATATAGTAACTGTGTGATTAATTCTAAGATGTTTAATTAAGATGACCAAATAGATGATTTTGAGGTATTTTAAGCAATAATATTGCCAAATAGTTTTTCATTTATAATAGTCACTTTATTTAATATATTCACCCCCCCCCCCTTTCATCCACTTCACTCCTTCTCCACCCTTACCCTATCTTTAAAGAATCAAGAGGTCAGTTGGAGTTCAAGTTGATAATGACCATCCTCATTTAGACAAAAATAAATGCTGCTGAAGGAAGTTTTTACATATTAATGTATATACTTGGCTGATTGTTGACAATTACAATTCTCTCTCTCTCTCTCTCTCTCTTATTTCATGAATTATTTGACTGTTTATATACAACAAAGACTAGTTGCAAACAAATTTTCCCTATATTTTCCAATAAAAATAAGTACATATAAAGTAACTACAATGAACAATAAATCATATACATATATATATATATATATATATATATATATATATATATATATATATATATATATATATATATGAAGTTAATATATTACTATTTTTGAGTAATTTTATCCACCATTAAGTGCAATAATTTTACCTTGAGTGATGAGGCACCTTTCGGTCTTTGACCATTGTCGAATCACTCATGGATAAAAGTATTTACAATAGTAATATATCAACTTCTTATATATATATATATATATATATATATATATATATATATATATATATATATATATATATATATATATATATATATATATAACTATTTTTTTATATATGATAAATAGTTATTATCTGGAGTACATCCGTTTATTCTGTAGTGCATAAAATCGCAGTTCCGATGTTTCACTAGAATCTCATGTAGCATTGACGAGGCGAATCTAACAATGGTTGAAGAGTCACTCGCTCTTCAACTATGTTGTTTTAGATTATTAAACAAGAAAACATATTCTATATTTATATATGTATGTATATGTATAAAGATATATAATAGTAATAGATAATAATAATAATAAAGTGTAGCCTTATTTTTGCAAGGTTATATTTAAAAATTGTTTAGTAAATTAAATATTTGTCATGAAATTGTACGGCAGTTTATAATTAATACTTTCATGAACCAAGGTCATATCTTATTTCCTGTATGTAAAATAAAAAGTACATTTTGGATTTATTTTGTTAAAGAGTCCAATATTTCAGCCACAAAAGTTGAATAAAAATTTAATTATTTAGTTTGTTTTCCCACAGATTAACTTTTTTTAAATATATCGATTTTAGGCTTAAAACAGTGTGGCGTTAGACAAAATTTATGAGAAAAACGAATTTCTCCTAAAAAAATATTTGAAACTAAAACATCTCATAGAAATTGTATGAATAGAAATCAGTAAAAATATCACATGTTATTGAGTAAAAATATCACGTAAAAGTTCTTCATTAAACGAGTGAGAGAGATGTTGGCTATTAATGATTAAAAGATTTTGCTGTTGTTCTGGTGGAACATGATCTAGGAATGATTAATTTATCAAGTTTCATTGTATACCATCTGTCTTTTGTCAGAACTCCCCAACCTTAGGGGCTGAAAGAATTGTCAATGCTTATTGAATTAGAAATGCCATTCATCTCTGCCATCTTAATAGGAACAATAATCAATCACCAAGACATGGTAGTTGGATAATGACTTCTGGAGATGTCACTTACAAAGAGGAAAAAAGTTTAGGAGAGTTTGATTAAATGCCAACAAATAGAGGATTTTTTAAGAAATATTTACAAATAATTTTCTGAAACATTTAATTCAAAATTTTGTTTAAGTACTTAATTTTATTATTTAAAAGTGGTCTTTGTATGTGTTGTGTAAGCACAAGTCTTTGTTCATTTTTGGGTGTATGTATTCAACTCTATGTCAATATCATTTTATATTTTCATTAAAAAATAGGTAGATTTCTTATTAATTGATTACCTCTTCACATACGGTTTTCTTAATGCCATTTTATCTTACAAGTAATGACACAGAAGAAACAGAATCTATGGAGGAGGCGCAGACTAGTTGCATCTATCAAAAGGCATTTAGCATTTCTCGATACCTTAGTCAGTTAGGTTGCTGGACTGTTAATTAATTTGGCTCTAAATTGAGGAGAGTTTACATAGAAAGTGGGGTTATGTATATTACTGGTAAATTGTTTGTACATTATTATGAGTACTTGACTGACAACCATCCAGTTGAGGTAGTTAGGAAATTAAGGACTGAATATGTGGTTTGGAAATGGTCGGTAGTGATTCATTGGTGCGCTATAATATTACTCATAACTTTTGACACAATTGTTAGTTTTACAAATATTACGAAATCTACCAAAATGTTAAAATTAGTTGGCGGAAAAAGGGAATTTCAGGGGTCACTCTATGAGCTTTGTTTTTATGTGATAAGAAGTTTATTGTGGTTATCACATTTATTTGAAATTGCTCCCACCAAAGTTTTTAGTATTCTTGTATAGAGAAGGTCAAGATTTACATTAAGGTATTATCTTTTTTAATAAACAAGGTGATTACAGGACCTTGATTAGGTCTAATTCAATTAGAAATAATCAGCTATCTTCCATTAGGAAGCTTCAAGTGGTACACCGCTTGAGGTAACCTTCAGTGATAAGCAAAGTCTTTTGTTTCTGAAATTACTTCTTTCTTTGATAAGGTAAACTTTTTTGTGGTTCTTCAGAGATCTTTGAATTTTCCCTATATGGATGATGTCTCTTGCAAGGATTTAATGTATATAACCTGGATGATATCAGGTCTGATCTAGTGTTTTAGTTAGCTACTGATATAGTGCCAATAATGAAGAGGGAATAGGTTGTAAAGTTTCTGATAGCACATTGTTGCCTTTGGATAACTATCGATTCCCAAATCTATTAATGATGGTTATTTAAGGCTTCCTTAAGGCAATATGTATATAATCCTAAGTGATAATTCAAAGTGAAAAGTATGTGGCCATTGTAATACTGAAGGTAATTATGATAAATGATTGTGGGAATGCAAAAAGTGGTGGCTATCTCCCACTATGTTTAACTGTGCGAAATTCAAAGATAAGAGGTATCATTCTAAAAAATAGAATATTGTTTTCTGAAAATGAGAACATTAAGCATACCTAGGGCTGAGGAAAATCTTGTGCTACTGTTCTCTTCAATGCCAAGTCATCATGGTTTAACTCTGTAGAATTAAAAAAAAAAAAAAATTGAAGTTCTCCTGAAGTAAGATAGTCTGTTCCTAATTCTTGTCACTAATGGATATGTTCTACTGTAACTTGTGCTAAGTGGTAATACAGCCCATTACTTGCATATTCTTCCAGGTGCTTTCATTGGAAATTTTAGTGGTTTAAGTAAGAGTCTTGTAACAATGTAATAGAATTACCCTTCTGAAAACAAACTCAACTGGGAGAGATTAAATTAGGACCTAAGAAAGCTGTAGCACACAAAATTAAAACAATAAATCAATAATTGCACAAAAATAGTGATAAGAATAAAAACACACCTACAGAATATTGTGCAAACCCCCGAAACGTCAAGATAGGCCTAGGTGGGAACACTTCCCTTCCTAAATCATGTGACTCGTCCGATTCCACCCATGAAATAACATTTATGGAATCTTAGTATTTTTTCCAGATAAATCACTAATCGACATCAATGATAGGTCGGTCAATTAACCACCATCTAAATTAGCACATAATGATCACAAGTAATAAAATAGTGATATAATGCATTAGGAATCCTATTAGAAGTATAATACTACATCTGAACAAAATTGTATAAGATATGTGTCTAATGTTAAACATATGCATGACTAAAAGTCTTAAACCAGAAAAAATGGTTTCAGAAAGACTTTCTTTAATTGATCAATTAGCTTTGATACTCAGTCATTGAAAATTCTCTTCTTATAGACTATATCAAACACTGTTTGGTATATTGTTCAATCTTTACTATAACAACCCACATCTTGTCAGTTTTATAGAGCTACCATTACAATAAATCATATACTTTTTTATTGTTATAAATTGAATAACATTCATATATATATATATATATATATATATATATATATATATATATATATATATATATATATATATGCTGATACGTATTCCTTCACGGATGGAAAAATATGATAAATAGTTATTATCTAGAGTACATCCGTTCATTCTGCAGTGCAAAAAATCGCAGTTCCGATATTTCTCTAGAATCTCAACTAGCATTGACAAGGTAAACCCAACAACAGTTAAAGAGCGAGAACTGTTCAACTCGGTCTCAACTGTTGTTGTGTTCACCTCGTCAATGCTAGATGAGATTTTAGCGAAACGTCGGAAACTTGATTTTATGCACTGCAAAATAAATGGATGTACTGCAGATAATAACTATATATATATATATATATATATATATATATATATAGTGTAACTTACAAGTTACAGAGTTATGCTCTGAGTTGTAAATTAGTCCCATTTCCCAAAACTACCATCTTTACCAAATGACAAAGTAAGTGACAAGTAATGACAAGTGTCACATAATAATATGTATATCCAAGTATTCAAGTGTAAAATAATACCTCTAGTTGAAGATGGAATTAAATAATATTAAATAAGTTTAATTTAACCCAATGCTTTTGTATCTTTCAAAACAGTTCTTTTGAATTTCTTGTATATCTGTAGGGGAAAATATGGTGAAAGTAAATTTGGTTAAAGAGAAACTGAAAGTCTTAAGGAACAAATAACCAGGAAAACATAATAGCTAGGTATTTGTTATATAGAAGTGGTAAATAGTAACATTTTATTTAACAGAACCACCAATATTTGAAATTAATTCCAGAAACTTAAAGAATGTTATTTACAGGCTTTGTAGTTCACTTCACTTGTCTTTCAGATTTGATCCAGCAATTTATCACTGTTGGTTCACTAGTGAATAATAACCCATGTGCTATATGGGTAGTAGGGATTTAGATAAAAGTTCAAGGAAGGTCCCAATGTAGTGGCAAAAATTATTTCTCTAGGACTCTAAGTAGATGCTCTTGTCCTACTTTAAACAACATAACAAAATAATATCAACTGATGCAGCCTAATGTAGCCCTAGTGGAATTATTCAAAAACTCACCTAAGCTGTTCAAGCCAAACAATGTCTATTCCTGGCCTTTATTTCATTTATTTTGTTCTTTCTTATTTTAGCCCTTTAATTTTTAATTTTTGTTCTGATAATTGTGATTGTTATAGGCAATGTTGATACCCATCCTTAGTTATTGAACAAAGGGCAGGGTTATTATCTTTCCACGTAATCATCAAAGAAGTGTGAACCTAAAAAATAACTTAATTTAAAAAAAATATAAAGGAATTACATCTCTAAGAAGAATTTTTGTCTGTTTTATCAAATTTTGTTTACCTAACATATTTTAATTAAGTTTAAAAAGTTAAAAGTCATGTTGGTAGTGAACAATATGAATGTATACTAAAATTGGTTAAAATTTTCCCCACAGCGACAGTAATGTTGTTAAACAACATTTGTTTTTATAAATATAAACTACAGTATTTGATGAAAAATTATGTATAAAAAATACACCATATAAAGTGGTGTTATTTGAAAATATTTAAAATTTGTTTGGTAATTCTTTTAAATTTAAGCTTATATTTAATTTTATGCAATTACTATCTGACTTTTACTGTACATGGCCTAATTTCAGTTTAACTTACAAAACAACATCAAAATGGGATATTATCCTTGCAGAAAAAAGTCACTAATTCTTTGTTCTATATTTAATGATGCCAATAAAATTTGTGTGTTCAAGACTAAAATTACGTTTTTGGAAAGCTAACAATTCAGGTACAAAATAGAACTATCAGACTTGACATGGAAATTTATTTTTATCCATACATCTGCTGTCACTTTCAGTGACAACCTGTTTGTTTGGTTGAAAATGAATGCAATCTTGGTTAATCTGAACTGTAAATGCTGTTGACTTTGTCACCACTTACAGCTGAATAAAGCTATTAAATATCAGAATATTAACCACTGGGTGTGATTAATATTAATTAATAACACTTGAATGCTTGCCACATTCTCTAATTGAATAATTAAACTGCAACATAAAATTATGGATTAGTTTCCCAAATTTATACAAAGGGACAATTTCTCAGGTTACTGCGGAGAAAAATTAATTATAATTAGCAAAATTACAGAGGTCCCAACTAATACTGTTCAATTGTTGTTTAGAATATTCACCCCTCTTCAAAGAATACTGGACTATAAATAATATTGGCATATTACAAGCAAAATAATTTATGCTTATGGAACTTTAATATTTTGTACTATGAAATTTTTAGATTGATTTATTAGAACTTGTGTCAAGCACAGAAGAATAAAGCATACCACCATTCGCGGTGGTGAGTTCTGTAAAAGGTGTTCCCTAGCTTTGCTGTAATGGTGGTAGTTCTTAAGAGAAAAACACTAAATAAGAAATACTACTTAAAACAAAATTAGAACATTTTATTTTGTGGAAGTCAACATGCATTCTTCAATAGATCAATATATTCACATTTTTTTTGATACATGTATGTATTGATTACTACACAAAGCATTGACTATAATGTATGTGTTACAACAATGTATATATTGACTATAATGTATGTGTTTCAACAATGTATGTATTGACTATAATGTATGTGTTACAACAATGTATGTATTGACTATAAATATTTCACAATTATTTGATTAACAATAATTTGATTTGTCACAGTTGTAATTGCTTTTGTATACTTTTACTTGAGTGATATGAAATACCATTACATAGATAACAGTTACATATTTATAATAATAATTTCTACAATTATGAGTAAATAAAATTGAACCAAAAAAATGTTAGGCCTACCCAGATAATGGTCAGAAGGACTTTTTCTCGTATGTTTAGGACCCATTAAGGAGACAGACAATAGTAATGAACCCAGTTACTTATTAGACATATTAAAATATTTCCACCCTTTAAACTAGGTTCGGAAAGCTAAGGCTATATGTGATTAGATGGTGTCATGCCAAAATAAGTACTTAATAATAATGTACGGTCCAAGATAAATGAAACTCTATCTCTAGTCCCAGACCTAAAAAGCATTAAATTTGGTAATAAAGAGATAATATCCAGTAAAGTAAAAATATTTATTGAAAAGAAAATTTAATGTAGGAAATCAGTTGATGGGATGAAAGTCAAGATAATTCAGTTACAATTTAGTACATAACTAATTTAAACTAAAATTAGAATAAAGTGTGCATAGACATATTTATATACTTTTCAGAAATAAAATATAAGGATTAGTTATATATATATATATATATATATATATATATATATATATATATATATATATATATATATGTATATATATGTGATGAATAGTTAAAATCCGGAGTACATCCCTTCATTTTGTAGTTCATAAAATAGCAGTTCCGATGTTTCGCTAAAATCTCAGTACGAATCAGTTTGCCCTTCAACTGTTGTAGGGTTCACCTCATCAATGCTAGATGAGATTCTAGTGAAACGTCGGAAATACTACTACTACTACTACTATATATATATAGTAGTATATATATATATATATATTATATATATATAAATATCGCAATATGTATTCTTGTGTATTAATAAAGAACTAAGTCAAAATACAAATACAAGAATTATAATTCTTGTAATATATGTTCTCTTGTAATGTTCTTCTTGTAGATATGTTTTCTTGTAATATAGTTAATAAATTTAAAATATTTCAAAAACAAGAATACTTTTAATGAATATATTTATTCAAAGCTTTTCGCCGATAAAGGGATTAAAATAAATATAAAAAATTTAAATAAATAAAATTATAGACTTTTATAAAATTTAAAATTTATATAATTATAAATAAAATTATTTATAAAATAAATAATATTCTTTTATTTAAATAAAATAAAAGAATTAAATAAAGGATTAGAAATGAATATATTTGAAACATTGGAAATTTATAAGCATCAAGTTAAAGACAAATTAATTGGTGTACAAATTTAAGTGAGATCAAGGCACCAAACTATTTATAAGGTCATTGATGTTATAGAAAAAATTACATAAAGTGCAATACTTATAAACATATGGTCGTTTGTAGCACATATGATTTAATTTTGTAAAAATATTTTATTTGATAATTATTTTCCTGAAGATGCTGGTACTATTTTATCGGCGAAAAGCTTAGAATAAATATATTCATTAAAAGTATTCTTGTTTTTGAAATATTTTCAATTTATTAATTATATATATATATATATATATATATATATATATATATATATATATATATATATATATATATATATAATTCTCAAAAGTCAACTCCCTTATATACCAAGAATGATTCTTGTTTAAGTAAAATAAATTGTATGGGGTGTATATATATATATATATATATATATATATATATATAATATATTAAATATGGTGATATGTTTTCTTGTAATATAGTTAATAAATTAAAAACATTTCAAAAACAAGAAATGCAAAATACAATGAAAGTAAAATACAATGAAATGATACTGGACTTTTCTGGTATTGTCTGTAGATAAATAAACAGCAAAAACCATTTTGCGTCATATACATATATATATATATATATATATATATATATATATATATATATATATATATGGGTTGACAGGATTCTTGTATGTAATATGCTATATACTTACTTGTTTTTCATATAAAATAGCTTCGAGCTGTACATTTATTATGGGACTTCAGTTGAGATATGTTTGACTTGTACACAGGATATTAAAGTTTGACCTCCAACACAACTCTGTGTTAGAGTGGCTGTCGTATAAGTTAGGAGAGAATCTACATCCTTTGGGAGTGGAAAGCTGTGCAATAAATATGAATGCTTTAAAGCTTACTTGTATTGGGAGCTTTTCTTGACATGTAACCTGAAAGGATAAACATAGAAAACCTTAAGTATTTGTTAGTTCCTTTCTCTAATGTGTCATGATATTGTTTAAAATAAAATAATGAAGGTATAAAAATTAAGAGTCCTTCAAAATTGAAGACTAAAACAAATGCTAATAGACGATTATGAGTTATTGCTTTTTGATTTTTTTTTGCATCTTGTAGTTTTTTAGTTACTGTCACGTTTTAGTTTTTCAAAAAAAGTTCATGAAAACTACTGCGGAGAGACACATCAAATAATAATTTGATTCAAACTTATAATTTCACATAAATTCCCATATTACTAAATTCCAAAATAAAAGATTCATCAAACAACATGGAAAACGAAATATACAAATTTAGAATTCATATATAGACTAAATTTTTTTTTTCTAAACATAAGCAATGAAAAAAAATCTGAAAAGCATTATAGATAATAATAAGTTTGTTGTTTAGCGACAATACAAAATTGCAAAGATAACATTCTGGTTTCAACCAAATAGATGAGTATTAGGCAGCATGGTAAAATAGCATCAACAGCATCAGTGCAGATAAACTTAAAATGTCTTATGAAACATTTCTTAAAAACAGTAAAGTTTAAAACTGTTCATAAACAAAATTAAGTCTAAATATAAAAGAAACGCTGAATAGAAATAAGGTTCTTAATTAAAACCAAGTCCAGTGGGAGGGGGTATGAGGATTTTTATTGAGATTATATAACTCTACAGCTGATGTCATTATGATTCGTGGGTTTTTAATTAAGTAAAAGACTAATGAGTGGCAGAGCGAAATGCATAGCAATTAAAAACTGATTAGGGAGCTTTAGAATTAAAATACTTGGGTAGTGATGAGGAGTGATGCTATAGATAATGGTTTTATAATCACCATTTATTAATCTAGGATCTAGAGTCAACATTATTATGTAAGGTTAGTTTGTTTTTCATTTTTTCTTTTCTTTGAATTTTAACACAATATTTTCTACTAGATTACAGACAGTTAACTTTAGTACAATTCTAATCTGCTGAATGTTTTGTCAAATAAGATAATTTATTTTTAGAAAAAGTCATCATCAGAAACTTTTGTTGTATTTTATATTTTTCTGGAAGTCTTTTCCTCAAACCAGTTCATAACAACAACACTTCATGTAAGTTACCTTCTTTACAACATTATCTACTTTTTGTTATGGAACATTATGTCCTTTCTTTATCAAAATTAATTCCATCTCTTATTCTCTTTCTATCAATTTGGTATAATATGCAGACAATCTTATTACACTGTTAGAGAGTAGATTTGCTTCAGAATCATAACTCTGCATGATTCATGACTCTGTGATTCAAATAACGTCTAAATATCATCTACTAGAGGATTTTATTTCCCTATGTGTATTCACAATCCCTTTTTATTTTTTTGTAGGTGATAACAGTCAAACTGGCTGATGCTCTTACAAATACAAAATAAATCTACTAAAAAATGAAAGGTTTTGTTTTAATTATTTCTATATGTAGAATACTGTTATTGACATTCTCCTGTGGTAGTGTTTAGAATATTTGTTTTTAACTTTCAGTCAGAGGTCTTAAACTGCACTTAAATTATACTTAATTAAACATGGTACATGGAAAACAGTGAGTAAATTGCTACTCACTACTATTTACAAAGTACGAAAATTAGTTGTAATCACATTTATTTCACTGATAATAATTGTTTTATAACCAAGTGAAAAAACTATAGCAACTTACCGTGCTTGTTTTGAAAACATTATTCAATTTACAAAGCCTATTTGCATTGTAATTAGATTTAAGAAATATATCAATAACATAAGAAACATGAACTAAAAATCTAGTTATACAAGGTCCAAAACACACATAGCAAGAAACTAGCCAATACAGAAACGTTTGAAATATACAAACATCACATAACAGAAAAACATTTTTGAATTAGCACACAGACACTTTGAATCCAACATCCTTTTCTAATACATAGTACACAACCCATCTATTCTAGATCACCTCCCCCCCTACCCATTAATCACAAGCTTGCCACTTGAAGTGAAACTTGGAGAAGAGCGAAAAGTAATAGAAAGGAATTATAATGATGGTAAAGTATTTCTGATTAGAATTTAAATGAAAAAGAATTTGGATTTTTTGTTTTGTAGATCTTGAGGTTTTTATAAAAATTACTCTTGTTTGTATTATCTTGGCAAAAAAACCACTACTTACTGATTTATTCAGCAGATGTGTTTCATGTTAGGTGAGCGCATTCGTCACTGCTGTGACAGCATTGAATTTTTCACAGCATTGAAAAATGCGCTGACCTAGCGCAAAACACATCTGCTGAATAAATCAGTAAGTAGTGGTTTTTTTGCCAAGATAATACAAACTAGTGAAAAAGAATTATTTGGAGGCAATGAAAAGACAAAAAATATTATTATGTAGTTAATCAGGACTTTTAAGTATTCCCATTTGTATACTCTTGAATTGTTATACTATTTTGTACCTATTTTTATACTTGAGAAGTATTTGAACAAAACCATTGACTCTGATATTTTTTTATCAAATGTGTTTCATACTAGTTTTCTGTATTGTATTAAAGTAAACATTTACTAATCTAGTGTATAATACATATTCTGAGTAATGATAATTAGTCTGTAGTTTATTTATGTGTTTAAATTATAAAAATAGGGAATCATAGCTGAAAATCACAGAGAAAAGCAATTATCATAGTAAAAAAAGTTGAATTAGAAAAACATAAACACAATATTCCTAATAAGAAAAGGCAGTGAAAATTAAAGTTAACATTTTAGAAAAATAAGGTGTAAATAGTTTTAAGTTTAAAATAGTTGAATAGATTCATACATTTATAAAATTAGAAGTGTAAGGAAGCAAATATTTAGCAAATTATAAATTATTGTCAATAAAAAGAATGGAGAAATCAATAATTACTCAGTGGTATCATTCTAAAGCCTTTCTAATTTATTTTAGAATTTTTTTTCAATCTTCTGTTTCCTTGCTCCAGCTATCACCTTCTCAAAAACTTGTAAATGTGATATCTATTACAACCTGATATTAGTGCTAACAAACATCAGAGTATCTCGTTTCTTTCAACCTTCAACTGTCACTAGTTGAATGGATCCTGAAAGGACACAGTTATTATTGTGTTTGTTACCTAATTTTTCTTAAATAAATTTACTGTTAACTTCAGTGACAGTCTACTTGTTTGGAAACACAATTACAAGTTAATCTTGAATGCAAATCCTAGTTAATCGGTGTACAAGGTATGACTTTGTCACATGATAGAATATTTATGACCTACTTTAACTGATGAATTATAATATAGTCTTCTTGAAAAGAGAATCTGAATTTGTTATTAAGTCCATAAGTCTGAATTTTACTCCACAAGTCTAAATATTCTTAGAAGCATTATAATTTCTGTTTTTTAGTGTACTAATTAATTGGCTGCTTTTGAAATAGTTCTTCAGTGCACTAACTTCCATAACTTCCATTTGTTTATGCCTAGTTTATATTGATTATGTAAATGATTTTAATTAAAAATTATATTTATACCTATTTACAAATGTATGTTTTGTAGGCATACTTGAAAGTAGCTTTTAAATTGGGGTATTTAAATTATTTAACTTGTTCTTCCAACATATTTTATGAGATGAATTATTTTTTAGAACTTTCTGCAAAATTTCTTACTACACATTACAAAAATTAATTGTCTTCATTAAAAGTTTGAACTTTTGCCTTCATCTTGGTGATTCAAACTTTGACCCATTTAAACCCCAATTTCAACTCCAATGTGCATATAATTATGGACATAAATCAGTTTTATTCTGGCGCTAGAAAAGAATTTAATTAGAAAAGTAAAGAAAAGAAATTTAGATTCTCATTTAATTAATTACTTTTGTATTCTTATTTATTCATCAGTTGGGTTGGGGAATATACCCTATTTAAAACATTTCACTGTCAGGCAATTATTTGTTTTATAGAGTATGCTAGCTAAGACAGTTTTAATTTAAATGTTTCAGATGTGAATATTTTTACGTGTAACGTTACAGTCTTACCCTTATACCCGAGATTAGTGAGTTTAGTAATAGAGGTTAGATTTATTTTAGCTATGTGACCATTTACTAATGGTCCTTTCCAATGTGCCATTCCAGAGGGATTTATGCCTTTAGTCATACCTGTTATTCATAATGTTTTCATCTCCTTCATAGACAACATTAGTTGAACTGACTAACCATTAAAGACACAAAAAGAAAGAAAACACCTCCGTATGACCATAAAAGTATGTCTACTTCAAGGGTTTAACCCACCACATGTCAACCATAAACTATGCCAAATTCTAGATAAAATAGTTTTATGTCCTTAACATGACCCTTATCTATATTAACAAGCCAATGATATCTTATTTATTTGAATATAGTTAAATTAACTAATCCCCATAAAACATGTATAAAAACCGTCTAACCTTTACTGGTATTAGTTTAAGAATGTTTAAAATGATTTATTTCCAACTTCAACTTCAGCTATTAGTTTTATGATTATGTATTTTAACATATAATGTTATAACTAAATAAAAAAATCTAGTAACTACAGTATAAAAATCTTTGATTTTACTACACATATATACATTTAGATTACTTGGTAATCATCTTCAGAAGTTATGATCTACCATGTAATTGAAATGTACATAAAGTAATTGTAGTAAAATAAAAAAATAATGTATTGTGGCTAGTGGGTTGTTATTTATTTAGTGTAAATTAGTCCACTATTTTCAACATATTTAATAGATATATAGTAAAGACTTGCCTATAGTAACAGTTTTTGTCTAAATAAGGATAGCCTTTTTGTGAGATGTATCATATTGTCAACTCAGACTGAGCTGCACAATATCCTTAAAAAACATCAAGTTAGTGACAGTCTTAGTTCCCAATTGGGCTCAAAATTCCCTCAAAATGCCTATCATCCTTCTGACAAAAATAAAGTGCTACACATTGTTTAAATATTCTTGTAAGCAAATGTTTATATATTATTATCAATTTTGTGTTTATATATTATAATTTTTTTTATTGGTTTGAAAATTTTACAGGTTTTATCTAGTGCTTCTTTAAAAACCCCATCCCAATATTTTATTTTTATTTTAGAAGAGCCCTGGATAGCTTTGTGCAGCAACGAAACACTTATACACACCAAGACCTAAATTCTCCAAACCAATGTGCATATCTCATTACATTTGAGGAATATCAAATGTATAAACATACTAAAACACAAAATAAAAACATATTAAATGAACAAATTCAATATAGATCAATATAGATACTTTTTGACCACATACCATCTGCCTTTAAATTCATACTGCCCAGCTTACCTGTGCTTTCCAGTGACCAACTTTGACACTGATGAAAAACATTTACTGTAATTAGCAAATCACTTAAATGTACTTAAACTATAAGTTCAGCAAGTAGTAAGTTTATTATGTTCGAATATAAAAGTTTCACCGTCATTTACAACAAATTCAATGAGAATATAGAAATAGTAATTTGAAATTATTATAATTAACTGATTCTTGCAACATCTTTTCATTTATGTTTATAATAGTTTGTCCTCTATTCAATATGAAAGTTTTACAATTTTGATAATAGATGATTGAACCCCTTTCCAACCCCTTCTATTCAGGAAGACACAAGAGATAAGGCATGATGGATGTGGGTGACAGATCATAAATTGCCATTTTCCAGCACCCCCATCCTTCTATTTACATACTCTCTATCATAATAATTTGGTTATCTTATTCAATCGGCCTATAATAGTCTTTCTTTATATGAGACTTACAAAATTTCGAAGCTTACAAAACTCCAGTTATGATCAATATTAATTTGATGATTATGAAATATTAGTAGCGTGGCATTGTAGTGTATTGTGAATATATCAATGATGTAACATCATTACTTGAATGCTGTTTAGTTCATAAACTGGTTTGATAATGATGGTACTGTTAACTAGTTTAAACTATAAGAGTTTATTGTACTTCTAACCAAAAATTGATTGTTTTTTATGCATTTTATACCACAGGAATAAAATTACTATTATGAAATGACTGCTTTCTATGCATTTTTATATCACATGAATAAAATTGTTATCATGATAGCAAAAACAAGAGAAAAATATTTTTACCAACAGAAAACAGTTATAAAAAAACAGTAATAATATTAATAAAAATATAAATGATAAAGAGAGAAATGAAAAATTCACACTTTGGATAGTATTTAATTATATAAATCCTTGAACAAAATGCATTATAACTAAATTATTTAAATGTAAAACACCACATACAACACACAATAAATTTAGAAAATATAATAAATAAAAATTAAAATCATAACCCAATAAAAATTGTGTTTATAAAATAAAATATAATATCACTTTCTAGAAATTAAAATAACACTGAAAGACAGAGAACCTTAAGTAAGAAGCAAATAAATGCTATAAAAAACTTCAAATATAAAATGTAAATCAAATGCTGTAATTTAATTATGTGTATATGTGTTCTTTAGTTCTCATGTTGTTTTCTATAAGGCTGGTACTGTTACAAGCTAACAAAAATGTTTAACTTGTATGATACCTTGTATTATGGATGAAATTGTTAAAATATATATATATTACGATTAAAAAATTTTACTATGCCGCGAACGGTTGGGTCTTGTTTTGTAATGTAAAGGGTCGCGCATATAGGGAACTCCTAACATTTACAAACTCATTAGTTATAGCAAAAATTTTCATTTAAAACTAAATTTGTAGGTAAAAAATTGTTAAGAAATATGTTAACTACAATTTTTAAATCAATTTAGCAGTAAGAAAATATTTAAAATTAATTTACAGAAAATGTTTAAAGGGAATTAAATTGAAGCCTAGGGAACTAGGTATCATTTAAATTTTCTTAATGGTACATCATGCAAATTGAGACTTGCGATCTAATATGGTTATGATTGATTGATCTGTTACATTCATGACATCCATCTGTTTCGTATTACGGGCTTTCCTTAAGTGTCAGTACGCACATCATAGGGCCTTTCCACCAAGATTTAAAAAAATAAAATAAAATTCTGTGTAAGTTCCGTTTCAAACAGATTTTATATAAGTAGTGTGGTTCTTAAATCTCCATGAGTGTTTTTATCAATAAATTTAAAATAATAATTTATACTAGTAAAAAATTATTTTCTTACAAAAACGTTTCATAATTTGGTAACAAACTTACATGGATTTTAATTCCTGATAGGACATTCTTGACCAGTTATATATTTTATACTTTACTTGAGCATATGGACAAATTTTCATTTGAAGCTCTTTTGAAACTCAAAAGATGTGGCTTGAAATTGCCTTTGCTAACTCAGCTATGAATATTCTTTTAGTCCAAGTGTTTTTCCTTATATATGATCTGAGCATTGCTTATTGTCAAGTTCAATAATCTGTTGTATATAGTAATTGGTCATCTCTGTTACTCACTCTTTTCACTGAGTATTCCATCTTCATTCTATCAACTATATCAAGTCCTTTCTTTGATAAGTTGTAGAATGAAATCACCTCCGGTTTAAATGGATCTCCTGTTTTGTGATTTCACTGTCTGCATTTAATGTTGATAACAATATTTTTTTTTTTTTTTGAACACATGGAACCAAAAGTGTTTGATTATGATTGGCCCCAAAACCAAATATACTGCTAAATACTGTTACACAAACAGTTGCACTGTCAGGACAGGCCTAACTGAACAGTGGTTCAACACTTTACCTCAACCCCACATCAGTGCAGAAGGGTTAGTCATTGGATTAACAACAAAAAAATGTGTCAGATAAGGTCATCAACACATAGCTAGCTCATAAAAACTGTAGGGCTAAATAATAACAAAATTCCTTTATACTATTTATTTATGTTAGGGCTCACCTAATGGTGCAACGGATCTATCTAACAAGATCTAACAAGAATATCTGATGCTTTTAACCAATTTATTTTGATGGTGTTATCAAAGACTGTAGATTCGAAACATTCCATCCTTACAGTTAAACTTAACTGCGATAAGTTCAACCAACAAATAGATGGGTGAAAGGTTTCAGATATTATGTAAGTTGTTATTGTTGGTAGTGAGATGTTTGTATATATATATATATATATTATATAAATATAAAATACGTTTTCTTGTTTAATAATTTAAAACAACACAGGTTATTCAAATACAAGAATATTTATTATTTTATATCTAAAGCTTTTCGTTGGCAAACAGTACCAACATCAGGAATGAAAATTACAATATTGTAATTTTCATTCCTGATGATGTTGGTACTGTTTGCCAACGAAAAGCTTTGGATATAAAATAATAAATATTCTTGTATTTGAATAACCTGTGTTGTTTTAAAATATATATATATATATATATATATATATATATATATATATATATATATATATGTATATGTATATGTATATATATATACATATAAATATCGCAATATGTATTCTTGTGTATTAATGAAGAAATAAGTCAAAATACAAATACAAGAATTATTATTGAATTTACAATTCAAAGCTTTTCGTTGGCAAACAGTATCAACATCATCAGGAATATTAAACATGTTTTAATTCCTTAAAAATGTTTTAATATTCCTGATGATGTTGGTACTGTTTGCTAACGAAAAGCTTTGAATTGTAAATTCAATAATAATTCTTGTATTTGTATTTTGACTTATTTCTTTATATATATATATATATATATATATATATATATATATATATATATATATATATATATATATATATATATATATACATATATATATATATGTGTGTGTGTGTGTGTGTGTTTGTGTGTGTGTGTGTGTGCGCATGTGTGTGTGTTTGTGTGTGTATGTGTGTGTGTGCGCATGTGTGTGTGTTTGTGTGTGTATGTGTGTGTGTGTGCACGTGCGTGTGTGTGAGTGTGTGTGTGTGTGTGTGCATGTGCATGTGCGTGTGTGTGCGCATGTGTGTGTGTTTGTGTGTGTATGTGTGTGTGTGCACGTGCGTGTGTGTGCGCATGTGTGTGTGTTTGTGTGTGTATGTGTGTGTGTGTGCACGTGCGTGTGTGTGAGTGTGAGTGTGTGTGTGTGTGTGCATGTGTGTGTGCGTGTGTATGTAGATTTACAATCAGTGTGTTTGAGGGAGAAAGAGATTTTACCTCTGAATGCATCCATTTGTGTTATATTCCTATGTTTAACTGATTGTGTTTTTTTCCAGGGACAGTATTAGCGATCCTTATCCTACAGAACCTAAGGGCAGCCCTCATGAAACTCGGGGGTTTGAGTCTGTGGCCTATATGAGCGCAGACAGCAGGCACCAACCTCATTCCTCCAGTAAGTATAGTAATGTGATAACATCCAGTGTAAATATAACTCAAAATATAATTTTATTTTGTCCTCTAAGCTATGCATGAACTTTGTAAAATACAAAATATACTTGTATTAAGACATGATTTAGTGTATACAAGAATTTAATTGTAGTAACAGTCATTTACAATTATGTGTTAATGTACACCAAGTAGAGTAAAAATTTCTGTGGATTTTTTAATTACCTTTGCTCATAAGAACTTTCTTGAACTAATTATAGAATAATAATAAATTAAAATTTTTTTCTTCAGTGAAACTTTTCCTTGTTTGTTTCACTTTAGCTTTTCCTTAAACAGTTTTTTCAAACTATCATGAAATAGTTTTTGTTCTATTTTATTTTAAAATGGCTACAGATCTGCAGAATTGGTACACCTGAAAAATTATAGTATTATGAACATAGAGGGAAATATTTTAATTAAGTGGATAGTAAATTTTTTACTACATCATGTGCATATTAATAAATCTGAGTTGCTGTTTTTGCAACTTGTATGATGGAATTGAATTTTCATTTGTCAGCAGCAGAGCTAAACCAGACATAATATTTTATAGTGACAGAATGCATTTCTCATATTGTCAGAGATATAATCCAATTAAAATGTATATTAAACTCAATTATGTGACAAGGCTTGTTACGGATGGATCTTCTAAAGGTTTATCTACAGTTCGAAGTTGGCAGTTGGGGTTGGAATAATTAATACAAGGTTTAAACAGATTTGAAGTTAGCTTTGTCAGTTGGCAGATTTCGTTTCTTATTCAAACATAAAATAGATGGGATAATATTTATGTGAGGTGGTTATAGTTGTACCAGGTACTTTTAAATTACATAATGTTCCCAAAACAGTTTATCGTTTCTTAAACATTGTAAATGTTCATATTTTTCAAGTTTTTCTAATAAAGAAGAAAATTTTGTAATTAAAAAAATCATAAATTAAAGTTTACGGTGCATTAGATGCTTTTAACATATATGAACAAATATATTTTTTAAAAGGAGGAAGAAATGAAGTGAACCACAGTGTAACAAAGTTTAAGATGTAAATGAACAGAGCTGTACAATAAAATTACATTTTATGAATAATAAAGCCCAAATATCTACATTATTCAGTACCTATCCTTACTTGAACAAGTTGATAGTCGCTTAGTTAAATATATGAGAAAATGTCCTTGAACACAATGTAGTCATTTTCCAATTGGATATATGATAGCCGATTAAGTTAACAATTTTGTACAAAAAACATTATAGTTTCTAATTTTGTACTTTTCACATAAACTTTCCTGAACAAATATCAATTTTATTTTCCAGAACAAAAATAAAGCTATTGGTTGAATAGTTTTTCTTAAATATAAAATTTTAGAGAACAGATAAAGTATTTATTTGATATGCAGAAGTAGGATCATGGCCAATGACCATCAACTGTCAGTAGAACTAACAAATACATTATAATTCGTTATGGAAATTAAACACTTAATTATCCCAAAATCCATAAAGATCACAGTAGTATAATTAATATTTTTATTTAATGTCTGTTAATAACTATTAAATTTTTATTTAGGCTAATGACAGATCATAGACAATTAATTCATGCTTTTTAACACTCAACATTTCAAATTTTTCAGAAATTCTTTTTCACGAACTCTTGAAAAGAAATTAAAAATGTTGAGTGTTAAAAAAGCATGAACTAATTGTCTGTGATCTTAATGTACATTTTGCCAACACTGTTAGCATCATCAGAAGGTTACAAACATGTCACCCATTTTAGCTTAGTATCACACCCATTATCTTCCAAATGTTAAAAACTATTTTTTTAGTTTAGACAGTTAGTAATGCCTTTAAGAATTACCAAAAAATATTTTTAAAATTGTTTTGACAAATTTAGCTGTTTTAGACTTGTTTAAAAAAAGTCCCAAATGGGGATCATGGCATATATGGGTAAAAAAAACTTGAAAATCCAGTCAAGTGAAATATTTATTGTTTTACAAAGAAAACACTATTTTTAACACATAACAGTGCATATTTTACAAATAAAAGACTATATTTATAGGATAAAGGTGGTGTTAGTTCAAAGAGTCATTAGTCTCTAATGCCAAACCTGAAAACATTTAGGATGGAGGTCAATATTACACTTGGAGCATTGCTTCCTTATGTTTATCTTGCATACTTCACATTTTCTTTGCTTCCTTTCAATTGATTTTTTAATGTAATAACCTACAGGATTAAAACTTACAGTTTCCAGCCCTCTTTTGTTAGAAGGTTTTAGCTGATCTGCCAAACGTTTTTGGTTTGGTCAAAGAGATCAGTGCTGGGTAAGCTTTAGCAATTGTTCTCCTGAAGTCAAGTATTTGCACCTTTTGCCATGGTATGCAAGAAATAATGTGAGCATTAACCACCGTCAGGTCAATAAGATTGGTGAATACAGAAAACTTTTAACTTTGATTTTTATCCTGCACCTGTTTATAAACCAGTCCATTCTATCAACTCCACCATTGCACTCATTATAGGTAGCAATGCACTTTGGCTGAGATACTTTTATCTTCTCGTTAACAAGTTTTGACCAGCGGTAACAGCTGACAGTTGTTCGATTGCTTCATGGTTCAATAAAAAAACGTTTACATTGTTGTTATCATTCCAAGTAATGGCGAAAAAGTTATTTTCATCAAAACGATAGTCACTGGCACCATGTTCCTCTTTTTCATTTCTTTATCTGACTTGATAGGACAATAATTCGTTCTATTGTATCGGACTTTCCCAGTTTTAGGTTTGTTGATTTTTTCCTTTTCTGTAGCTGGTAAAAATCCCGATTCAGTTTGTTGGTTCATATTGTCTTCATTTGCTTCTCATATTAATTCTAGGATTAACCTCTCTCATATCCAGCAGAGCTTTGGTCCCAGATTTGGCAATTTATTGAGGGACTGCTGTAAATGTAGGCAGGGATACGTGTATGTAACATTATGCTTTTAGTATTAACAATAAAAAATAAACAAAAAAAACATCTCTTTGTTTCGTAGGTAACTCAATAATACATTACACTAAATTTTGTTGATCATAAAAGAGCTGACTAAAATTACATTTTTTAAACACAATTTTTTTTAAAACGCACCAATTACTGTTAATGTAGCTAATCAGTCATTATAACAGGTAACATCTAGCCATTAGATTTACATGCATAAAATATTGTGTTTATTCTAAGACACCCTTAGCACTCGACTGTCAGGGGAACCCCGCCAAACGTATATTGCAGTTTACTCGTATGTCGGGCGTCACCCGACACGATTTTCAAATGCCTATAACTCGTCTGCGGCGAGACCCACATTCAATCTTTAACCGTTTGGTGCTACACTCTATTGAAAATAATTTGAACTAAGTTGAAAATGCCTAGGAATATGCAAGTTATCACAAAATCTAGTTTGCCGCTATGTTGTAAACTGTAAGTAGGTTACAATTTTGCCGGTTATTTGTTTACTCGTAGTTTGCCGTGGCTTTACGTGCAATTAGTGATTCTGAAAATTCTGATCTTTTACTTGATCCTGATTTATTAGAATGTAGTTCAGTTTCATAAACAAAATAATTTAACAGGTATTTGTAAATATAACCACTTTATGGGTGGTGTAGATTTAGCTGTTCAATATAATGAACTGTGCAGTTTTACGAGACGAACAAATAAATGGTGGAGGAAAATGTTTTTCTGGCTATTAGATGTAGCTGTAGTAAATAGTTACATTATCTATAATAACAAAAAAAGGAAATGAGAGAAAATCCTGTTAAAAAAAAATAGTTTCGCCAAAACATGGTGAGGGAACGCATTTGTGATATCAGGAATAACCCGTATAGTGAGAGGGGTCGGCCGTCAACTACTGACAGAGAAGAAAGTATGAATGGGAAATTACATTTAATCTTTTCCTATGATAAAAATACTTCTAAGGATTGTGTAGTTTGCAGTAACAGGAAGATATAAGAAGGTAGAAGGGAAACAGTTATTCACTACAAAACATGAGGCAGAAAACCAGGACTTCATCCGGAAGACTGTTTTCAAAGATATCATACTCTGCAAAACTACAAATAAGATAATAAAATCATGTACATACAGTATTAAGCTTGGTTTCCATTCTGACAAGTCGCAGGCACATGTGCCCGGCACAAGTCGCGCGTAGATTTTCATACTGTTTCCATTCTCCAGGCACATGTGCCCGGGCACAAGTCTCGTGTCGCGCGACCCAGCAGTAGTTGTTATTTTGCAGTGAAGAAGTGAAGACATGTTGAGTTTTAAGTGAGTCTTTCTACGTTTAGTGATTTTTAAATATGTGTAAGTGTTAATAATGGATGACATAGCAGCTTCTGCTTTTTTGATTATGGCTGGTGCATACAATGAGCTGAGGAAAAAAGACGAAAACGACCTAGGTGGTGGATTAGAAGTTTTTTAGCAAAAAGACAATCAGAAGGAGCCTTCAACTCACTAATGAGAGATTTGCGCATGCAAACTGGATACGAAAATTTCTTGCGAATGACTTCAAGTGATTTTGAATTTTTGTTAAACCTAATAGCACCAGAAATTGTAAAAAGTAGTAACTGCCGACAACCAATCCCCCCTGAGGAAATGTTAGCTACCACTCTCCGTTTTTTAGCGACAGGTGACAGTTCTCTGACAACGTGGTGGATTTGGGCAACTGCGCATGCGCGTGTCGCGGGCACATGTGCCCGCCCGTTTCCATTATCCGTGGGAACTTGTGCCGGCACATGTTTTGTCGCACCGCCGGCTGGCACAAAATTGTCGCCGGCACATGTGCCGCGACTTGTGCCAGATTGTTTCCATTCGGGGATTTGTGCCGGCACAAGTCGGGCACATGTGCCCGACAAAAATTTGTAGTAATGGAAACGTACCTTTAGTGAATAAAAATAGCTTAGTTTACTCAAATCGTGTAATAGAAAACAAAGTTTCCCATAAACAATAATGCAACCTGCAGGTGAGGGATTTGTCTATATTTAATTACAAGTGGGGAAGCAAAGCATGTTACAAAAATCCGAGCGCTAAGGGTTAAAAACAAAGTATAGTGTTTCACATTAATTTAAAATAATTTTACAAAATAACTGAAACAAATGTCTGAAGTTAATTGTATTTGTTCCCATCTTATTCTTGATCTACTATATTTCTTTCTATTAAAAATATAATCAACTTTATTTATGTACTCAACATATATGACAAATGTGAATTTCACAGCAAATGTGTCTGATTTTTACTGATATAACCCCTTTAAAGGTGACAGGGGACCCTTTATTCAGCAAATCTACATAGAAACTGCAGTAAAAATTATTTATTTTTTACATTTCATAGGCATTCATAAATATAAAATAGTGATTTCAAATACGACTGTTCCATTCTTGCAATGGATCAGTATATTTCAAGAATAAAGAATAATAAAAAACAACCCCGTAAATCACTGCCCAAAAAAGCTTGTTCTTAAGACATTT
This sequence comes from Prosapia bicincta, assembly GCA_036971475.1. NCBI lineage: Eukaryota > Metazoa > Arthropoda > Insecta > Hemiptera > Cercopidae > Prosapia > Prosapia bicincta. The sequence goes on from JBAIZL010000003.1 coordinate 123,155,677, forward strand.
TTTTATTAAAGGGGTTTTTAAAACAAACAAACCGTTTTTGCTGTACAACAATTTTTTTGCAAGATTATAACACACACTACAACAAAATAATACTCAAACTCAAGAATTTTAAATGTAATGAAAGCTTTATAAGTTAGAGCTTTATGCTCAAATGAGCACTCACAGGTGCGTATCCAAGGGGGGCGATGGGGCGATCGCCCCCCCCCCCAAAGCAAGTCGCTGGATACGCGCCTGACTCACACACTTTGAACATGACATCAAACACAAGAATATTATAGAATTTATTTATACCAACCTAATGCACAAATATATTCTGTGATTAAATCAAATGAAAAAAAAAACATTGAATATAAACCAATATTAACTATGTGAAAAAATAACTTTAAAGAGAATTAAGCGTTTGTCTTAATGATATGTTTTAAAGAACACCACTCTATTAGGGAAAGTCTGAAAATTAAATCTTTTTTTCATGATAGATTAATAATTATGACTACTACTAGAACGTAACCAAGAGGGATCGAGGACTCCGGACTCCCATCTTCCCTGAATATTTCATAACAAAAATTATCGAAGAATGAAATGAATAATTTCTTTTTTTTCTACCGCTTTTACTAGCTATACATACAGTAAATATAAAATTAAGATGACGTCATTTTAAAACAAACAATGAAATGGAAACATAATAAACAATAGCCTGACCTCCCATAGCGTTAAATAGATAAAAAAGTTCTGTATAAATTTCTTATCATTGGTTTCCATTACTCATATTTTTATAATACTCCACTGAGTTTGGTTTTCAAACCAACAATTTCAGACTGTATGCTCTCATTTAATTGATATGTTTTACTTGTAAACTTACTATTATAAAAAAATATGTACCGTCCTACATAATCTTATTGGTAGTTAGTTATCCGGACATTACCCCTCCCTTCCCTAAAATCTTGGCTACTTACCTGACTACGATCACCTATCGCCTGCAAAGAGTATGGAAAGAGTTGTGAATAGTAGAACCTCTCTAATTCGTCACGTTCAAGAACGAGGGGTTGACGAATTCGAGAATAAAACGATGTACGGAAGTCGTGAAATTAACATCTAATCATAGGTAAACATATAAATACGTAAATAGGTATATATTGTAATTAATGCACCGTGATCCCTCGTTATTCGAGGGGGCTACATTCCCCGAACTTACCGCGAATACTGAAACCACAACAAAAATGTTAACATTAATTACAACTATACTGTGCACTTATAATACAGTATGGTAAATTCACATACTACTGTATATAATTACATACATATTTTTTATTGTTAACTTACGTTTTCCTTCAATCCGAAAATACGAAAACTCTATTAAATATGAGCTCTCACACACAGCGACACGCAAGCCTATTCTTCATTAAAAAAAACTATCCACTAATTTTTGAACCAACTAATTTAAGACAAATAATCTTTTAAACAACGTTAATTTGATTTTCTTAAATGGGTGTTTTAATTTGTGCGCAATTTTTTTTCAGTTCTTTACATACTTCTTTAAATGGCGTTTGTGTTTCTTCTACCTCTTGATTAAATTTTAATGGCCTTTCTAGAGAGATATCAATTTCAATAACGGCTCCAGCTGACTGAATCCCTAAACATATATTTCATCAACAGATCTAAATGTCAACATCGGAGATACATTTCTTTACTATTTCTTCGCCTTCGTTACCCGAGATAGGCTCAGGTTCGGTAATTAGGCCTTCCAGGTCTTCTTTCGTCAACTTTACGTTCGCATTTTCCAAAAGATTATCGACATCTTCACTGTTAATGTCTTAAAATCCTTCACTGTTAATTCCATGTGATATCGAGACATTATCAGTAAGAGCCTCCGTACACGGGTCGATTGTTGACTCGTCGAGAGGTTCGCGCGTCACTCTCGTCTTGTGCGATATCTGCGGCTCGTGTGTCTGCCATCCGCATATTGGTAGACTACAGTTTGTTTACATCTCGCGACCAGAACTGACCTCCTCCGCATTTTTAAACCCAGAACGGAATAAAAATGAGCAGTTCAAGTGATGATGAGGAAGACTGTGATGTTTTTGTGGTACCGGCGCTTGAAAAGAATAAAACGTAGATTATGGATGTATCCTTATATTGAACGTAATTTTAATACTCGGTTATTTGTTGATGCAAAAGAACTGGAACAGAGTGACACTAAATTTTTAGCATTTTATAGAATGTCGAAAGATTTATACACCACTCTAGTGGGAATTTTGGATATAAAGTTTAGGGTGTTTTTCGATTTCCCCAACGAATTTTACCTTAACCAGAAGTTCAACGTTTTCAGAATTTTATATTATAAATAATGATTACAACTAATTAAAAATAAACTACTATAATTCAAACTACAAGTAGTACAATCAACGAACATAACATTTACACATTCACCGATCATTTAAACAAATCTGTAAAAATTAATAAAGCCCAAAACAAGAAAGAAAATGAAATTATAAATACCTCCATGACGTAGAATCGCGCGATCCTCTCGATAAATCCCGTGCACTACCGATCGCACGAGACGAGAAACGGTCGGGGTTTTTGACGAGCACAAAACGCCGCGTCTGCAGACTTCAATGCCCCGACGTAGGAAGTTGAGTGGAAGGGAGGGACGAACTCGATTTTTCTCGAGCGTCGACCCGTGTGCGGAGGCTTTAACAATGGAGTGAGCATGTGTCGTAACATTGTCCTATCTAACAGTCTTGCTACAGTTTCTTGTAACGTGGACGCACCGATGACGGTTTTAGTTTGTCTACTAATTTTTTTATTTTACAAATGTAATTCACAATATGATATTTTTCCAACATTGATTCACTGTTTAAGTTTCGTTATTTTCCATGGCATTTAATAATTTGCCGAAACTACGTCAAAGTTAGTAGGCTTTAAGAGTGACGTATGCACTCTGATTTAAAGGTCGAAATAAGGCTTTTGTGTTTGGTAGCAAGAACAACAGTTCCGCGTTAGGATGTAACAAGTTCAGAAGTGCGGGGGCCCAGCAACATTGTCTTTAATGAGGAGAACTTTAAAAATAACGGACTTCGATTTAAAAAAACATCCGCCTTCTTTAACAAAAAAAGTGGAACTATTCTGTGAAACGTTCTCCCGTGACCCATGCCTTTTTGTTCATTTTCCATAACACCGGCTAGTGATCCTTGTCCTTACCTTTCAGTGCTCTAGAGTTTAGGGATCTGTAAACTACCACTAGTTTCATCATGTAACCGCTAACACTACAGCACAGTAGAACAGTCAAACGATCCTTAAAGCTCGGAGCTGACTTCTCCTCCTTGACGGCATTCTTTTCTAAAACAGTCTGGTAAAAACTTGATCGACTGTGGAGTCTTCCTCCGAAATAAGATTTTTAAAATGCCTTGGAAATGAGTTGCCGGCTTCATAGTCCACTGATGCTGATTCACCGTCAATTTTTACGTTGTAAAGAGAAAATCTATTATTGAACTTGTCAAACCACCCTTGACTTGCTGAAAATGATTGACTATCTGTACCTTCACCAGTTTTTAACAAATTGTTTATACAAACTCCTAGCTTTTTCACGAATAAAAATCGAACTCATTAACACCCTTTTTTGTGATTAAATCTTCTATCCACACACTCGAAGCTTTTTCCATTTTTTCGATGTTTATATCTCGACACACAGAGATAACTTCCTCCGATTGACAATTCCATTCTTTGACACTTCTCAGTAAATATTTTCTTTATTTTTCTTTATGTAACGCACTTTTGCTAGTTAACGCTAAAATAATTAGCGGTATGCTTTCACCACATTTTAATTTATTTAGAATATCAATTTCTTTTAACCAACGGTATAATGTTTTTTCGCCTTTCTTTGTCCCTATCAGAGTTTGTTGGCATTATGGCTTGGATAAACAATTAAAGGGAAAAGATAAAATTAAACAAAACAGGTTCACTAAACAATTCCAGAAGTAGATGCAACGTTTCCAAAACTAGTTGACACGACAAGCGAATGCGACCCCTGTTGTTAACTGGCAGGAAAAACAAAATCCGAGTTAGTTACGGCCGCTGGATACGATTATCGGTGTTTGGATTTCGAAAATTATAAAATTAGCGTTAGTAGACAGAAGGTATGCTAAACGTACACATGGAGTTGGATGCGGGCGCCGGATCGACTCATCTTTGTTTGTTAGTAACGATAACGCCACTTGTTATAAATAAGGAATGCCTATCTTTTGAGTATTAGGCCCAGCAGTGTAGGTCTACAATATAACGGATGTTTGGAGAATAATCAGATTTCTTTGTGGTAAATAACTGCAGTAGTGTACAAAATAAATAAGATGAGAACACATTGTCTTACAACCTACACAGTAACTATAATGTCTTTTTTTTAATACGCTACATAATAGCGGGGTATGCTGTAATTTTTCCAACCATGAATGAACGGAACCGCGACTACCGAACCTGCGAATAGCGAGGGTCTACTGTACTCACATGATTTACGTCGGTTGAAAAACTCAACAACACTATTACAAAACAGTATAAAAACACTAGAAGCCTGCAGTATAATTTTAATTACAAATACAGTACTTTACTCTATTTTTGTTTTTTCTTTGTTAACATCAACATCGGAAAATTCCTTTTTGCCATGAACTCTTAAATTTTATTGCCATTTTTCTTGATGTCATTTACGGTTGTTGTAGGAAATTCCGAATTCTGACGACAGCTTAACCGCACTTTCGTAACCGCTGCAGAATTTCATATTATCAACCGACGTTAAAGTTTTATAATTATCGCTTTTAGACATTTGTTTTTATATAACCATTGTGGGGAAATTATAATATATATTTCATTATAATATGAATAAATCGAAACGAAAACTGAACTGTAGAATACAATTTGTATAAACTACAGTGTAATTTATAATGCAACTAAACTCTGTTGTACTATGCTTTGGTCAATTACTGAAAAGTTCTACTTTATTTTATCACCTGTATGAGATGTGTGAGAACAAAGTATGTGTTGAGAGATTTCCTCAGTAGTCGAATAACTCATGTCTGGTAACGGATTTATCTGATGGCTGACCCCTATAGCCTACTACGTGACAGTGCAGACTTGCAGACGATATTTGTTACCATTGTGAGTTGTGACGAATTGAAGAGTGACGAATTAGAGAGGTTCTACTGTAATTGATAGGTTTAAAATTGATGCATGCAAATTCTTTCTTTGAGATGTAGAGAAGACTTATGGTTCACTTTTGCAGGCTTACATCCTTCAGGTAGACCTTTTCCATAATAGATTGTTATAATTAGCCCACTACAGCCCTATAAAGAGAGAGATTTGTAGAACAATGGAAAAATAAGAAAAGGAAATAATGATACTCTGTTATAGAGAGTTGAGGAAAAATATATAACTATGAAAAGGATCATTATAGTTTGATTTAAAACAGAATAGGATTCATCGTAGGTGAACCGCCAGAGGGAGTGGGGATTGAAGCCGTCTGAGCTAATAGGAAATTCACATCTTCCTGTGTGGGTGAGCCCTTGTTGCCAAGTTGACGTTAAACTGTCGTTCGTCGCTCAGTGACATCGTAATTGAGGTGGAGTGATTTACTAGTGGTGTAGCCTGCTTCATTCTGCAATTTCAGTCGCTGGCAGTGGCTGGTTGACTGTCAATGCGTTCGAACTGACAACATCGCATCCCTATCCTGCCACAGACCCATTCACATTCTACTTTAAATCAAAGTATAATCTGAACCATTTGAGATCAAAGTTAGGCTTCTACCAATTGATAGTGATTTTAATTATCAGACTTATAACTCAAAGTTTTGAAAGAAACTATCACAAGAGTGTTACTCAAATATAGGGGGGAAGAAAAATCTTAAAAAAAATATTTATTCCTTAGATTATTTAAATAATAATAGACTACTATTTTTAATAAATTATTTATATCCTCATGCACATTTAATGAGGAAAATGACAGTCTTCATGATCAGAAAGTGTACTACATAAGACACTTTAGTTATAACAATGTAATAGTTTATATTTTGTGTAGCTATTCTCAGAGATGATAATAACTATGTCACTGAAACACTTATGATAAAATAAATTATTTATATCCTCATGCACATTTAATGAGGAAAATGATAGTCTTCATGATCAGAAAGTGTACTACATAAGACACTTTAGTTATAACAGTGTAATAGTTTATATTTCGTGTAGCTATTCTCAGAGATTATAATAACTATGTCACTGAAACACTTATGATAAAATAAATTATTGATCGTGAATAGGTGTTTGTTATTATTTACTTATTACTTTTGCTTACAGGCTCAGCTTAAGTTTTGGTAAATTTAATCAGTGTAGGTAAAACAATCTTAATAATTATAGGTGTTTTTTAATTGTAATGCAGTGAGGAACACCAAATCCCTCTTAGTAGGCAGGGCTTTCTACTTTCCCCTGCTCAGTGATATTAATTATCACTGGTATCACTGGTTGGTATGCTTCAAATTTGCTTCAAGAATGAAAACAATTGATTTTAGTCAATTGCGATGCCCTGAATTCAGATCTGTTTTTAGTTTTTTTCTATCACGTCAGGTTTTTACGTAATTTAAAAAATGTATAATAATAATTTACACAATTACTGCACATATGGGTACCTATATTGAATTTAAACCTCTATATATGTTTATTTGTTTACCGGAATATATTTTATAAATAAACAAGGATGTTATAATTCAATGTAATTAAAAGTAACAATTTAAAAAACTTACCTATTGTTTACATCACACTTGAGACCTTTTGCCGTTTTGATATTCTTATATGGCGGTCGGAGGAATTTCTCTTTAGGCACCAGCAGTAATCTGCCATCATTGTTTCATTCCAATTCCCCTGGTATCTTGTTTGCATGGTTTTCATATCCTGGTGGAATCTTTCACCCTGTTCCTCACTCACCGGACCCAGATTTTCGGGGAAATAGTCGATATGACTGTATAGAAAACGTACTTTCACACTCATTTTACAGCCCAAGGCTTTGAAATGTCCTAAACATTCCTCAACAATGTCCCTATAATTTTCGGCTTTATTGTTCCCAAGAAAGTTTTCGGTTACTCTCTTAAACGCCAACCATGCAGAAGCTTCGAGTTCATTCATCGAGAAAGTGAAAGCACGGTCTCTCATGAGTTCCCGAATTTGTGGTCTATCAAAAACACCAGCTTTCAGTGTCGCGTCACTTTTATTTGAAAATTTTGTTTGAAGGTACAAATGGATATTGCTTTCATTACTTAAGCTTGTCACGAACTGCTTCATAAGTCTAAGTTTTATATGAAGAGGGGGCAACAAAACTTTCTCTCTAGAAATTAGGGGGTCAGACAGTACATTTTTTTCTCCTGATGCAAGATTCCTTCTTAGGGGCCAGTTTTTTCTTCCCAAGTGCTCAGATCGTGCTCTGCTATGCCACTCACAGAGAAAACAGGGATACTTAGTGAAACCGGATTGTTGGTCAAGAAGTATCGTCATTACTTTAAAATCCCCACACACTGTCCAGGAATGCTTACGATACTCAATTTTATCTATCATCAGTTTAAGGTTATTATAAGTTTCTTTTAAATCAACAGAGTATGCTAGAGGCAATGAGGGGAGTAAATTTTCATTATGAAGCAATACTCCTATAAGACTTCTCAATGAACTATCTACAAAAAATCTCCAATCAGCAGGATTATATTGATCACCAAGTGCCATAAATAAACCTTCTATATTTCTGCAGTATACAAGTTTATCTGTTTTAGCAAAGAAAGGTATGAATTCCCTCTCTCTATGCCTGAACCAAGGAAATGTTGCGCCGGGGGATAGTAAATTCTTTTCTTTTAATCGTGATCCTAGAAGTTCTGCAGTAATTTTGGGGAGGTTTAAGTCTCTGACTAAATCGTTGAGCTCACTCTGCGTGAACTGTTCGGGCAAATGAGAAGACTCACCAGTTTCCAAAGTGGGATCAGGATTTGACAGTGGCTCAGATTCAGATTCGGAGGAGTCTGTACTACCCATATTCTGAGGAGGAAATGGAATTGGCACTTGAAAACTATGGGGAATTGGTCGAATGGCTGATTTAAAATTAGGATATTTTACTGAATGTTTGTTTTTAGTATTTACGCCATGAATATTTGTCAAACAAAAGTAACAGTCACTTACATGATCGTGAGGTTCGCGCCACACCATAGCAATACCGAAGGGTAATGGTTTCCGTTTACCTTTCACCCACTGAATAATATTTGCACTACAGGTATTGCACACATAATGCGGTGTCCATACCTTGTCCTGGTCACCAAGCTGAATACCAAAATAAGCCTAATAAGCTTTCTTGTAAAATTTAGTAATATTTCTTCTTTGTTTTTAAAGGTATAACTGTGACATGTATAACAGAAAGAATCCGCACTGTTAATACACCCATGGCGTTACATTGTAGGAAACACTAAACACTGTTCGCAAGAAGTGACAATTGAAAATAAAGTTAACACGAACTGAATGAAAACGAAAAATGGCCACTCTTAATAAACACATAAGATGACTAAGTTCAACACAATGTGATGTACTTTCACAACAAGTATAAAATAAAGATTAATTCAAAGAGATCAGGAGCCTCCAAATTTCTCACAGGGACATAAACATTAACTTAGATAAAGATAAAGGATAAACAAACAATCAATAACAATAGGGTTGAAAATCGATCCATGTTCTATCTCAACTGATACTGACCTTAAGCAGGAACAAGTAAAATAAACATTGAAGGGAAGATGCAATATCTTATTCTGTAAGTGGGGTATTTATAATATAGGTAAAGTGCGGAAATATTTATTACCTAATAACTGCATGTTTATGAAGCCTATCAACATGTAGTTTGTGCATAAAGAACCAAAATAAATATATGTTTATAGTGTAGATCAATACTAGAAAGTCAATCAAATTTTTCATAAAAGTATGAATTTTAGAAAAGTTATTCTTATGATTAAAAAAGAAATTGACAGGATAGAGAAAAACTAAAAACAGATCTGAATACAGGGCATCTCAATTGACTAAAATCAGTTGTTTTCACTCTTGAAGCAATTTTTTTTTTTAAAATGCATACAAGTGTTATATAAACAAGTATTTAGTGTTATAGTTTTTCTTTTTTTTTTGTTGCAGTGACCGATTCTGATAACACTCTACCTCGCCAGTTGTCTCCTGACGTCTTGACAGCTCTTCAGGGAGTTCGTTTTATTGCGCAACACATCAAGGATGCTGACAAGGATAATGAGGTCAGTGTTGATTACTATGTGTGTTGATTACTAATATTAAACTAACACAATTTAGAAGTGATCCTATTAAGTTTATGTCCTGCTTGATCAAAGTTTAAATTTACTTAACTTATTATTTTCTGTTAAAGTTAGTAAAATTATTAAAAATAATTATCTACTGGCTTATTGCAGGAGTTAGGTTTATCTGATCATTTAATTTTTATTATAAGACAAGACACTTTTTTAGAATAAAATAAATTCAATGCCAATAAAATCTATGTTATTATACTTTGAGGTCAAGAGTGATGGATCTTTGTAGAAACTGGTGGTCGTACTTCTTATTGTTCAATAATATTTACAGCAAAGTTTTACCAAATTGTAGTCAATAATAGCTCAATTTTTCAAAATTTGTATTATTTGTCCAGCAATGTTGTTTATATTGGTAAGTTTTTTTTCTCTTTTCCTAGTAGACTATACAGTTTTTGTATTCAGTAGACCCTCGATTTTCGTATTTGTGGTTGGCAAAATTACAGGATATCCCCCTAGTACGTATAGTATTTTAAAAAAAGAGACAAGAAAGATAGTATAGTTACTGTGCATGTTGTAGGATATTGTGTTCTTGTCGTATTTATTTTTCACAGTCCTATAGTTATTTATCACAAAGAAATCTGATTATTCTCCCAAATATCACACTGTACAGTACTAGGCCTACTACTCAAAAGATAGGCATTCCTTATTCATAACAAGTAGCGTTATCGTCACCGACAAACAACGGTGAGTCAATCCGTCCCCCCTCCAACTCCACACACAGTTGTATCACTTCTGTTTACTTTCTGCTAATTTAATAGTTTTCGAAATCCAAACATCGATCCTACCCGGCAGCCGTAACACACTAAAACCCGCTACACACGTCCCGACAAAACCACCCAACTGTCGTGTCCAACAATGTTGGACCCGACGGTTGGTCAGTTTGTAGGCTTGTCGGCCGGCAGAAAAGGTTGTACCTGACAGTCGGGCCAACCGATTTGGTTTGGTCAACGTGATATCCCGACATACCCCGACAGCCGACTCCCCCACCCTAGAAACCTGTCGGGTTGGCACGTGTGTAGCGTTGTCGGCCAACCGAGACGACGAATCAGTTAATTTTAGGTAGCCATTCAGTGTTGATTGTGTCTGAAGTACCAAAAATGTCTCAAGTTCCGGCGGATGAGAAAACTATGATTCTCAAATAATTTCGGAAATCATTTTCTTCAAGTTCCCGAAGTAGGTTCATGTGGGAAAATTTTTTCCGCTCCATTAACCACTTCTTCGCCCATAAACTTCTTTTTTCTCCTTCTTTTCATCAGCAATAACCATAACGGCTAAAGCTAAACCAATCTTTTGCTTTTTTGATAAATGTGGTGCCATTGACAAACAAATCCAGAGCACTTGGAGATCACAACCTCACTTCACGAGAACAAGTTGGCTACTAACGGTAGTCATGGTCGGAACGTGTGTAGAGCTCAACCCAACAGAGATGGTCGGGGAGTTCAGTCGTGTTGGGTTGTACGGTCGGGACGTGTGTAGAGCTCAACCCAACAGAGATGGTCGGGGAGTTCAGTGGTGTCGGGTTGTACGGTCGGGACATGAATTTTATTTTCTCTGTCAGTTACCAAACAGGTGTCGCATTCGCTTGTCGTGTTGTTAGTCTTGCAAACGTCGCGTCTAGCTGTGGCACTATTTAATAAATTTGTTTTGTTAAGTTTTATCATTTTCCTTAAATTATTTATCCAACCCATAATGTCATCAAATTTTGATAGGGAAAAGAATTTTCAGCAAGTAAAGGCTGGTTTGGCAAGTTCAAGAGACGGTTTTCTCTTCACAACGTGAAAATTGCCGTTGAATCAGCATTAGTGGACGACGAAGACGCCAATTCAATTCCTAAGCATTTAAAAATCCTATTTCGGAGAAGGCTACACAGTCGATCAAGTTTTTAACGCGGATAAGTCTTTAGTGTTTTTGAAAAAAATGTCTTCACAAACTACCTTATATAATGAGGAGATATCTGCTCGGGATTTAGGCCTCAAACGATAGTTTGACAGTTCTGCTGTACTGTAGTGCTAGCGGACTGATATTGTGTCAATAGGACATGTCATTAACTGTGAAGGACTTTAAGACATTAACAGTGAAGATGTAGTCAATCTTTTGGAAATTGCGAACCAAGATTTGAAGGAAGAATCGTAAAAAATGCATCGCCGAAGTTGACTTTAAAATATGTCGGTGAAATGTAGGCCTATGGTTAGGAAAACAGCTGCAGCCTCACTGAAATTGATCCTCTTTAGAATTGGCATTAAAATCTAATCGAGAACCGGAAGAAAGACTATCACCATATAGAGAAGTAGCCTATGTAAAAAACTAGAAAAAAAAATCGCGCACAAAGTAAATAACAAGTTAAAAAAAAACAAATTAAGTGTTTAAAAGATCATTTGTTAAAAAATTTATTGGTTATTGTTTAACAATAAAGAATACGTGTATATATGTGTGTGAGGGTGCATATTTAATAGATTTTTTGTGTTTTAGAATTTAAGGACGTAATTAACAATAAAAATGTGTATGTAATTATGTAGTACGTAAATATAGCATACTGTATTATAAGTGTACAGTATAGTGGTAATTAATGTTAACATTTTTGTTATGGAACGTAACCCTCCATTTTCAATATAGCCTACAGTTGGTTTCAGTATTCGAGGTTTCATTATTCGCCGTTATATCGGGGAACGAAACCCCCGCGAATAACGAAGCATCACTGTAAATATAAACCATTGGGTGCTGCCACTGATTTATAGTTTTATGGTTTTTGTTATGGAGGGAAAAGTTAACACTCCAAATTAGTAAACAATCGGAATTACTAAAGTAATCCCATCAGAAGATCTATAAGAAACTGTTATAACATATTTGAATATTACAGTAGGCCTACAAGATTTGTATAGTTGTTTAGAAAAAACGGTTTACTTAGAAAAATATGTAAGTTATGCATGATCAGTTATTTAAAATGTAAAAGGTTTTGTTTTAAGTTAAAGAGTCTTGGAACAATGTTTCTGGGTGATAAATTACGGGTAAATGAAACGTTACAGACTGTCAGAATATCGATGTTCTGCTCTATTGTGATAATTTTGTTCCCAAACAAAAATGGTTACAACTACCAAATAATCTAGCTTCATATATCATATTAATATTAGAAAAAAATATATTTGGAACATTAATCCCATTTACATTTGTTTATGACTATTCGAACTTTAAATTTTGTAAACTTGTAAAAACTTACTGAGACAGAACCTTTTCTATCGCTCGTGGCGATCTTCATCAGTTTCTTCTGCTTGGAGTTGTTAGGTTGAGTGGTGATGGTTTTAAAGGTAAGTTTTTGATAGTATCAAAGAGTATGTGTGAATTTTATTGGGTTTGTTCGTTTAATATGTTTGTATTTTGTGTTATTGTGTGTTTGTAAATTTCAAATTGTTCTAGTGTGTTGAGATGTGGTCCTTTTTTGTTGATGCTGAGTTGGTGTTCTGTTTGTGTTCCTCGACTCTTTGTTTGAAGCCGCAACCTGTTTGCCAAGTGTAGACTTTGTTGCAGTTTAATTTGTTTATGCCTGGTGCTTGTAGTTTGTCTTTGTTGTTGTTGTTGGGTTGTATTTTGTGTTGTAAATTGTTATTAGTTTTGTATGCTATTTTGTATCCCGTTTTATGAAATTTGTGGGCTATTTTATTTGATGTTCTTTTTTTGTATGGTATTGTTTTGTATTTGTTTTTCCTCCCTGTAGTGTTGATTTTAATGTCCACAAATAAAATAGCCCACAAATTTCAAACTTACTAAACTTCCTCGACCTCACCATCACAAAAAGCTACACACAAAACACAGCTTCAACATTTACAGGAAACCCAGACACACTTATCCACAACACCTCAAACCACCCTATCCAACATAAACATGCTGCCTTCAGATCTATGCTCCATAGACTTAAAGAAAATCACTGATCCATAGAACAATGGCCACAGAAAACATAAACAAAGAACTAGATACCATTAAATATTTAGCATACACAAATGGATACAACACCTCAATAATAGACAAACTATGGCACAATATACAAAAAAAAACACTAAAATTAACACTACAGGCAGGATAAACAAATACATCACAATACATACATAAACATAATATTAAGTAAAATAGTCCACAAATTTCAAAAACACAGAATACAAATTATTATACAAAACTAATAACAAGCTACAATACAAAATACAACATGACACCAACAACAAAGATAAACTACAAACACCTGGTCTATACAAAATAAACTGCAACAAATTCTACATTGGGCAAACATGTCACAGCTTCAAACAAAGAGTCAAGGCCATGCAAACAGAACACCAGCTCAGCATTTTACAATCACATAAAAGAAACAGGGCACAAATACACAGACATTTACTATAACTTAAAAATCTTACACATCAAGAAAACAGGACCATATCTCAACACACTAGAACAATATAAAATTTACAAACACACAAAAACACAAAATACAATCATATTAAACGAACATACTCAATACAAATCACACATACTCTTTGTTACTGTCGAAAACCTGCCTTTAAAACCGTCAGTTTGATGTGGTTGCAATCTTTTAAACTTCAGTTATATAAACAGTCCTGATGTAGTTATAGAACTATATGGTACAAGTGATTTTGAAAATACAGTGGTATAAGTTTTGAAAATGCTGATGCCATTAATCAGCAAAAACTTTCAGCTTATATATATATATATATATATATATATATATATATATATATATATATATATATAGATTTTTTGGACTAGGAGACTGACAGACTTACCTTGGTAAGAGTCCACTCTGTAGTCTTGAAATAGAAACACATAAAAGCGCTTAAACAAAGATATATTTCAACCACACAGTGGTCTTTGTCAATCGAAGAGAAAACACAAAAAGAAATATGAGAGAATGAAATAAAACTTTCTGTGATTACAATTTATAATTATTTTATTTCATTCTCTCATATTTCTTTTTGTGTTTTCTCTTCGACTGACAAAGACCAATGTGTGGTTGAAATATATCTTTGTTTAAGTGCTTTTATGTGTTTCTGTTTCAAGAGTACAGAGTGGACTCTTACCAAGGTAAGTCTGTCAGTCTCCTAGTTCAAAAAATCTAAATATCTTTACCAACCAAAACTAACCTATATATATATATATATATATATATATATATATATATATATATATATATATATATATATATATATATATATATACTATCTATATACTATCTATAGTTATGTAACTACATCAAGACTGACACACACACACACACACACACACATATATATATATATTTATATATATATATATATATATATATATATATATATATATATATATATATATATATATGCGTGTGTGTGTATGTGTGTGTGTGTGTGTGTGTGTGTGTGTGTGCCAGTCTTGTTGTAGTTACAGAACTATATAGTACTAAATAAATTTTAAAAATTCGGATACTATTAATTAGCAAAAAGCTTCAGCTTGATATAAATGTATAAAGTAAAATAAAATACAGTATTCTGGTTATGAAAATCTTTGTGTGTATGTGTGTGTGTGTGTGTGTGTGTGTGTGTATGGAGGGGGTTGTATATTGACTTTGGTATAAAGAGATTCGTTAGAAAGTTTAAGATATTTTGAGAATCTTTAAGTGGTCTTCACTGATAGGAGACCAACAGTTTTTACAGAAAGCACATCTCTGATAAGTGAAAAATCACCATTTTGTGAAGAAATATCTACCAGAAATATTTTCTTTTCTTATCCCATGGTCCAATTCGTGACAAAATATGTTGAGCAAAAAAATGGCGAACAACTCTTTTTTCAGCAGGTATAGGTTGGATTTGGCTTGTCTCCAATAGGGGACATTATCAGTGAATGTGTTAATGATATTGCATTCAGATATTGTTGTGAGGGTTGAGTTTTAGCCTTATACACTTTAACATATATTAATAAGTGACTCTTGCTCTAATAAAATTTACTTTTTGTTTAATTAAGACAGCTGTTTTGGAAGATGTAACATATTGTCAGCTCAGACGGTAACAATTACTGTTAGACCTTTACCAATAAGTTAACAGTCTTAGTTACCAACAAATCACAGCTCATCAAACACCCTTCCTCATTAAACAAAATTACATGCTACTATAGACAAGTGATACATATTAATATATGTTGAAGTGTATAAATGTAAACCAGTACCTTAAGTTGAAATTGAGTTCTGGTGTTTTAAATGTATATTATAGAATATTGTATACATCCCATTTTTAAGTTTTATCTCACGGTGATTACTGATTTAGTTTTATAACGCCAGAAAAAAAATTTGGTATTTTCTTGACAGGGTAATAAATTTAATTGTCAACTTAGCAAAATCTTCAGGGCTGTTCTTGTTCAGATTGTTCTAAAGTAATGCACTTTGTGTAAAGCTTTTAGAATTCTAACTTTATATGCGAAGTTTACTAAAAGTTACTTTTTATCTTCCTGTAACATACAATACAACCTGTACTCCATTGTATAAGCTTAAGTTCGTTCTGGAAGTAATTTATCTTTGGAGTCATTGTTCCATATTTATTTAAAATGATGTAAAATTATTGAGAATAACTAAGTAATAGATTTATATAGATCTTAATAGAAATTTAAATACATTGAGGTGTAATTGAGTACTTCCTCAGTTCTTTATTTTAGTGATTTGCGGCTTTTCTTATATAATTAATTTTCAACAGAATATTCATCATTCAATACTAAACAATTGGAAAAACCATTGATGGGTCAGGTAAGGCCATTTCTGGCTGTTTAAATAATAATAAATCCTATCCAGAATTGCTGTCTATCAGAGAAAAGCAATCTTTTAGATGAACTTTGCTATTTACTTCTCTTATGGATTACTTTACTATTTACTTATGTTACTGAGGATTTTTTTAAAATTTCATATTTTTCAGTGAATTAGGTATGAAATTTCCCTCTACTTATTTTATAGGAGAGGTAATTTTTATTGTTGATGACAGCATGTTATAGAGTTGGTTAAGTGAGACCATGCTCATCTTTGTAAGACGTCTTATCTAAGACTAATGCTTTGTCAAGCAAAGTAAATTGAACAGTGGACAGTATCACAATTTAGCAAAGTAACCACCTGGGACAAACTTGTAGCTATGTTTTCAGGTCAAGGAACTGAGTACTGTTGAACATTAGTCTACCACTTTTTTTTAAAGAATGTCTTTCTGTAGAATAAAAAGTTTTCCTCCTTCTTCCAAGATAGGGCTGCAAATTCATGTTCCTATTGGCAATTATACTCTGTGAGGCCTTCAAATGAAATTACTTTGAAAAAGATATATGACATATATATATATATATATATATATATATATATATATATATATTATAATAAAGATGATTATTTTTTCTTGATTTGTTATAATTATTAAATAACTTCAAAAAGTTCATAATCAAGATATATTTTATTCAACATTTACAATTATGCTGAAGCTTTTCGCCGGAGTATAGTTCCAGCATTCTCAAAGACTACTAACATGGTTTGTAAAATTATTTAAACATTACTCTAATTGATTGCACTATGTACATAAACCACTGATATCTTATTTCTTTAATCTATTTGCTTTACATTAAATGAAATATCTGTTTGATAAAATCTTAAATTCTATCTAAAACATGAAAAATTGTGTTATGTTTAGATTTAATTTGGGACTGTTCTTTAATAAGTATGTTGTTTAATTTATGCTTGTAGATATATAGGTTTTCCAGAACATTCATTTTCAAACCTTTATTAATATGTTTGATTAAATTCATATTTTGTATGTCTGGAAGTACTCATTGTATTGCAAATAACCATAGTTTTCCAGACATACAAAATATGAATTTAATCAAACATATTAATAAAGGTTTGAAAATGAATGTTCTGGAAAACCTATATATCTACAAGCATAAATTAAACAACATACTTATTAAAGAACAGTCCCAAATTAAATCTAAACATAACACAATTTTTCATGTTTTAGATAGAATTTAAGATTTTATCAAACAGATATTTCATTTAATGTAAAGCAAATAGATTAAAGAAATAAGATATCAGTGGTTTATGTACATAGTGCAATCAATTAGAGTAATGTTTAAATAATTTTACAAACCATGTTAGTAGTCTTTGAGAATGCTGGAACTATACTCCGGCGAAAAGCTTCAGCATAATTGTAAATGTTGAATAAAATATATCTTGATTATGAACTTTTTGAAGTTATTTAATAATATATATATATATTTATAGGTTAGTTCTATACATGGTTTTTCTCTTTCTTGACTGAAGAAGATCATGTTGATTGAAATATTTCAAATAAAAGTGTATTAAGTGTTTTATATGTGCTTATTTCCAAGAGATTGCAGTTTTGGACTATTGCCTTGAGGTAAGTCTGTCAGTCTCCTATCAAGTCCAAAAATTCCTATATATATATATATATATATAATTAATAAATTAAAAATATTTCAAAAACAAGAATACTTTTAATGAATATATTTATTCAAAGCTTTTCGCCGATAAAATAGTACCATCATCTTCACTAATTATCTGATTTTATTAGATAATTATTTTCCTGAAGATGCTGGTACTATTTTATCGGCGAAAAGCTTTGAATAAATATATTCATTAAAAGTATTCTTGTTTTTGAAATATTTTTAATTTATTAACTATATTACAAGAAAACATATCACCATATTTAATATATTTAATATATATATATATTAGGGATGGGCCGATTCCGATTCTCGATTCCAGGAATCGTCGATTCTAGGTGGTATCGAGGAATCGTCGATACTCGATTCTTCATTCATAAAAGTGTCGATTCCGATTCCTATTTTGTTAACTATTAAAATATGCGTGTGGAGTAATTTATTACCAAACAAAATTTATTATATTTGTGTGGAAAAATAATTAATTACCAACTATGTCTTATTTATGTATTAGTTGATTTGAATGAATTAAATGATTAAAGTAAACGAAAATATTATTATTTATGAAGCAACAGCAATCAAGATCGTAACCATTTCTGGTCGTTTGACATCGCTCGTCTCTCTCTCTCACTAGAGTGGGTTCGATACTCTCTTTTGCTCTCTCTCCCCCACGTGTCTTACTGCCACTGATTTATAGATGTCAGAACAAAACACAAAAAAGTACAGTAAAAACTCGATTAACCGTTGCCATCGGAACCGTGGCCATGACGGTTGAGCGAATAGACGGATAACAGAAACACTGTATTATTCCTCCGAAACTTAACCTTAATAAATTATATTATAGACAGATATCACTCTCACGGTTGAAGGTTTTGTGTAGCCTATTACATTAAAACGGAACTTTTAAAAGGTTTTGCCACATGACCAAGATGTTAACTAAATTAATTATTAGAGAACTAGCATGTAAGCTAATATAACTTGAAAGAATCGAGAATCGAGTAAAGAATCGAGAATCGAAAGGAAAATTTTAGAATCGGAATCGGAATCGGAATCGAAAATTTTAGGAATCGGCCCATCCCTAATATATATATATATATATATATATATATATATATATATATATATATAATAAATTAAAAATATTTCATAAACAAGAATACTTTTAATGAATATATTCTTGTTTATGAAATATTTTTAATTTATTAACTATATTACAAGAAAACATATCACCATATTTAATACATATATATATATATATATATATATATATATATATATATATATATATATATATATATATATATATTAAACCAACATAGGTTATTCAAATACAAGAATATTTATTATTTTATATCCAAAGCTTTTCGTTGGTAAACAGTACCAACATCATCAGGAATGAAAATTATAATAATATAATTATATATATAATATATATATATATATATATATATATATATATATATATATATATGTAAATACATTCATTAAAAGTATTCTTGTTTTTGAAATATTTTTAATTTATGAATTATATATATATATATATATATATATATATATATATATATATATATATATACATATATATATATATATATATATATATATATATATATATATATATATATATACATATATATATATATATATATATATATATATATATATATATATATATATATATATATATATATATATATATATATATATATGTGTGTGTGTGTCTGTATAGAAGGTTGTATACATTACACATTATATACACAATTAAGGTTGTCCATTATTATTTCATCGCACTGATTTTATAAAGTTATTATATGTTAATTATAAACAATTATTCCACCATTAAAGGCAAATAATTTTTACCTTGTAATGAGGCACCTTTCGGTCATTTGGCCATTGTTGAATCAACGGACAACATATACAGAAGACACACTGTTCAAAAATATCATACATAGAACACACGACATAGAATACACATGTATATAACATCAACTACGAAGTACCAACATCACAGAATGGAAAACTCCATCAGCAAAATATCCATAATTCAACAATGATCAAGTGACCAAAAGGTGGCTCATTACAAGGTAAAAAGTTATTGCAGTTAATGGTGGAATAATTAATTATTTACAATTAACGTATAATAACTTTATATATATATATATAAATATAATTTAATAAATAATTTCAATAAAAATATCATTAGAGATGTACCTGCAGTACATTTTTCTATATACAAAAAAAACAATATTTTTTACTTACCTATCCTACGAGTTTGAATGTTATAGGTTTTTTTTTATTACATCGGGCTTCAGAGTGAGAGATTTCATTCTTCTACATATTGTTATTTAAGTTGAGATGTGTTTGGTTCTGTAGCTGCATAATAGAAGAATTCAAATTTATTTGAACATACTTTCCAAACTAACAAGCAACAAAAACTTATGAGCAAGTCTAGCTCCAACTTTGATTACAATAAAAGGATGCTTGGTTTAAATATAAACTGTCAAGAAGCCAAATCATCCATTCCTATCACAAAACAAATAATAAAATCACAAGGAAATTTTTTTTGTGCTAGATGGACATAACAGTTAACAATGCATTTGTCATTTTCGAAAAACAATAAAAACATTTGACTGATTTCATTAAACATAATTTGGCTTCTGTCACATTACTGTTCTTACGCTACCAGGTTGGTCAAAACATCTACTTTATATTATTTCTTTGTTATTATAAGACATATATGAATGAAACTTTGTGTCTACATAAAAATTGAAACATTTTTTATTATTAAAAAAAAATATATATTAAGTAATTTTATTTTAGCTGACTAAATTAAAACTCTGTTATAATATTTTTGTTGTGATTTGACTATATTATATAAACGATAAATATTTAAAATCATTAATATCAACATTGTTTTGCATAATAATACAATGCTCAGAGTAAACGTTGTGTGATAAATTGTTACATTCTGATTTTCAACTCTGATCAAATAAACAACCAGGACAAATTGTATTAGTCAAGCTTTTACATAATGAATGAGTAAAGGTAAATTCTATTTTGCAAGAAGGATGACAGGACGAGAAGTTTGCATTAATAATGGGTCTTTGCTTTACACATTGTTCCATTCGTTTACGATGTTCTAGATTTAAAAGCTTAGAATCAGACAGTTGGGACTTTTTTTTAATAAAAAAATTAGCATAAACCTATTACAAAACCATTGTTTCAAATTTTTATTTAATAGAAAATCATCTTAGCAAATTTCATTATTTTAATATCAACCTTTGAAGAAGTGATTTATTAAAGTGAAATTGTATAAATTGTTTAAAATATATTATTGTTGTTTTTGAGTTTTATTTTTACGTTAATAAATTTTAATACAGTTGCTTAGATTTATTAAATCATAGAACTTAGCTTAAGAATTAATTTGTACAAAATATAAAGAATTGTTTGTGCTGTGTTTTCATTTGCAATGAAGTCATCATGATATGTGATTACTTATAGGCTACAACAAATTTAAAGCTGTACTCAGGTTACATCTGGTTAGTATTTTTTGTAAGTGAAACAGTATAGTTTATTTGTGGATAATTTGGATGAAAATTTACATTAGTATTAACCCTTCTTTAGGCCTGATCTAAATCCCAACATAATAATTTGCATAAAATAATTTTTTTATGACCTCCAAAAAGTATAAAGTATATCTAAAACATTAAAATATAAAGAAAAAATCGTATATATATTATATCTAAATCGTAAATATCTTTTTATAATAAAAAACACTTGTACCATGGATTTAATTATTTTTCTATAAATAAATGATACTTAACTAAGTGAATACGTAAGGGCTAACTTGCTGACGCGTTTTGAAACAATCGTTCCTTTCCAAGTAAGCCCTTACATTTTCACTTATTTAATTATAGTTAAATCAGTGAATTCAAGATGATTACAACAAGCAACTTTTTCTAACTAGATTCAGAAACTAAAGAAATAAAAAACTCAAGAAGCAAAGGTAAATCTTAATACTTTTCTTGAAAGGCTTAAATTTATTATCAATACCAAGAAAACACAAGAGAACCAAAACTGTATCACGATAAATTAACCAGAGATAAAAAATTTATGCATGTAGGTGAACAAAAATAAAAGCAACAAAAAGCAGTAACAACAACAATTAATATGGTATTAATGACTTACTAGCTATTTCCACAAACAAGCAACTTTAATTACTTTTGCTTTTAATTATTAATAAAATTTGTAAACTTTTTAAGTGATTTTCCTTCCAATGTTGTATAAATCCTCATCTTATTGTCACTTTATTGTAACTATTAATAACGCCTTTAAATGTCTGTTTTAAACTTTCCACTCTGACCAGTTTAGAAATTTACTGTAAATAATTTGATGTGATACTAGGGCTGAGTGATGATTAAGTTAAAATTATTTCCATATGGTATGAATAACCTTTGTTGATTCCATCTTCCCGTGAGCTACTAGTGAACAGAACATCATAACTCTCTCAACTTTCTAGACCTTACAATTAAACGAACAAACAAACAAACTCATAAATTCAACATGTACCGAAAACCCACCAGCACCAATACAACCATACACAGTTCCTCAAACCACCCACACCAACATAAACCAGCTGCTTACAACACCATGATATATCGCCAGCTTAAAACACTGTTAGACAAAGAAGAACACTACCAGGAATTAAACACCATAAAATATATAGCACAAACTAACGGATACAACCCAACAATGATTGACAAATTATACAACCGCCAAAAAAATAAACCTAATAACCCAAATACAAACACACAACAGGACAATCCCATAAAATACTTATCAATACCATACAGATCATCCAAAACCCACAATCTATCCAACACACTACGAAAATATAAATGCAAAATAACTCACAAACATTTACAACACCACTGGAGTTTACAAACTAACTTGCAGTTCGTGCCCCGTTTTTACATAGGCTAGACAGGGAGGTCCTTCTACACACGTTACCAAGAACATATAAAAACACTAAAAAAAATAATTACCAATCAAACTTATCCGATCATCTCAACTCCACAAAACACGACTACATAGACATAACATCTAACCTACAAATTCTTCACAAACAACACAGAAATAACCAATGCTACACACCGAACAATACGAAATATACAGACACTTCAAACTACACCCTACACACGTACTCAATACATAATTAAATTACAATTCACACGCACTTTTTGACATCATAACTCCTAATACACCCACACCACCACAATATCCCACCCCCACCCTAACCTACGTAAACTTTGAGATCAGTTACGGTCCGAGTTGACAATGGGACACATCTCCCGAAACGGCCGTCCTCAAGAAACAAAGTAAGTGCTACTATAGGCAAGTTTCTTAAAACATTTAAATGTGTTTAGTGATATGAATAGTATACAAACAGGCATTATAGACTCCCTAGCTCAGAATTTCTTGTACTTGTGTTGAATAGTGAGTGTATCATAGTTTTTTCAATTATGAAGTCTACTGTAGCCAAGAGCATTGTCAGTGTGGTTCAAGTAAAGATATAAATGAGAAACATTCAGTTCCTCTTCAGGAAAGTAATTACAGTCATATTTTGGGCTTATGTTGAATTTTGGTTGATGAAATGTTTTTTTTAAACTGTTTCACTTGTTATCACTTATTCTCTGGTGCATGATGGGTTAAGTACCTTCTGCATGATCACAGTCACCATGTGTCACAATGCAGCTTAGAAAATCGTCTTCTTGTTCTTTTCAACTCTTAATAGATATGTTCTATTACAATTTTGTTTCCGATCTTCAGTAAAAGTTGCATCCTGTACGTCTACATATTCATTAACATCATTCTATTATAAGTTTTTCATTAAGTTTTTAAATAGTCATTAAGTGTTTTGTCGATTAAATATCTGATTAAAATGTATGACAATACATTTCAGCAATCATTCCGATGATTTTGTTTCCTTACACCAAATTGCCTTCACTCTTATCATCCATTATGAACCATTCCTATTTTATCTTTATTGTGTGATGTTTTATCTCAACATAAATATTTCACTATACATAAACAAATCTTTATTGAGTTTCTCATGCCTTTATTAATATAAACAAGAATAACAAAATGTATTTTGTGAGGTATGAAATCAAAATAGTCATCTTTATTTCACATTAAAGCATGATTTTACTACTAAGGTCTAGTGATTTGTTTCTCATTACAGATGGTAAAGGACATAATATTGTCTTCAAATATTAATATCTATCGTTCCCTGAACTTTCCATATTTTAATTTTAAATAAAAGTAAAATTATATTCACGTTTCAATAATACAGGTATATGCACAATATATATTAAGAATTAGAAAGGATACTTGATGGTTGACTGATGACAAGAAAATATTGCTTGAAAGGATAAAAAGGCAAAGGATGTCCATGAAAGTAATGAAACAAATAAAAACAGGGTTTAGCTTTTAATATACTTTGAAAGATTAAAAAAATACCAAAATATTTCCTAAGACATAAAAATTATGACTATTAAAAAGATTTTTATATCATTAATATGTTAATGAAAGAGCAACTATGCTGAAACATAAATTATATTCTACCTTAGTTATTAAATAAATTGTTATTTTGGTCAGTTGAGGTCTATTAACATGAAAATATTAATATCTTAAGAATGAATAACTAACGTGAATAATTTCAACTAATATACTTAAGACTAAGAGCAAATTAAACATTAAACAATGCAGTAATATTAATGTGAAAAATGAATATTTCACTGGCATCAAATTCATCAAAATAAATAAACTAAGGTTAACATAAACTTAAGTTATTTTCCAAAACCTTATTAAGTCAGAGTTCTTTGTAATAAAATGGATTAATAATATAAACTAAACATAAAAGTCATGAAAATGTAAACAGCTAAAAGTTAAAAAAAAATACATTAAGAACACAAAACCAAAAAATATTTAAACAAGAACGTTTGAAACGAAGAACATTTAAAAATTTCATAATTTGTTATTGTTATATTCTTGTAACTAAGGAAAGAATAATTGCATTTTTAGAAATATTTAAAAATTAAAATATTAAATGAAAATACAAGTATAAATTGATTCATTTTAAAAATAATCATTGTATGCACTGGTGTTTTAAAATGAAGAGTGCAAAATACACCATTGTATAATGCAGGTATGATACAATAAATTATAGATATAAGTAAAATAAAAAAGTGAATCTCCCTTGGTCGAAAGATATGGTTAACAAAAGAAGGGTTATAGAAATAAAAAAGTGTTAGATACTGTATTGGATAGGATATGTTTTTTCATATTAGGAAAGATTAATTTCTATTCCTTATACTTGTTTTTAAGTTGATTATTCTTTTTTTTGTCTAATGCATCATTATTGGCAAGTTTTAGTGATATTTTACTAAAAACAACATATTTTTATAAACACAAGATTTACTATTACTTCCACATTTTAGTTTAAATCATAATTTACTACACAATAAACACATACATTTGAGAGGTATTTTTTTTGAAATTGTGTAATACAGATAATTTTTTAAAACATTTTACAGCTATAAGAAAACAATTGTTAAAATTTTATATAATTTTAGGTTACCAAAATGAAAATAACAGAATATTTCAATTGTAAATCAAATAAATGAATAAACTCTGGTTTAAAATTCATCTTATTTTTTAACAAAATAAAAAAACATAAATGTCAGGTAAAGAAAAGTTTGAGTGGCATAACATTTAGTAACACAGGTGTGCTAAACTCACAGTGTAAATGGTGTGTAGGGTGTATTTTAATTGGACATGTCACTCAAGAGATGTTATGTGCTATATTGTTTTTTTTACATTAACAGATGTTTTTTGAATAGAGTACATTTTAATTACAGTTCTAAGCTAAGTTTAGAAAGGGTTTTGCAAGTTGGAAATATTGTAAACCCTTTGAAATGAAATGTAAATAGATGAAATAATGTTGCCAGTAGTGATTATCAAACCATATATTGAATACACATTACTAACACCACAACAACCAAAACTTTTACTGAGCCTTGTTCAATTAAATATTTTTGAATTAAGTGTTTTTATATA
The DNA here is from genome assembly GCA_036971475.1 of Prosapia bicincta. Lineage (NCBI taxonomy): Eukaryota > Metazoa > Arthropoda > Insecta > Hemiptera > Cercopidae > Prosapia > Prosapia bicincta. The sequence goes on from JBAIZL010000003.1 coordinate 123,181,604, forward strand.
TATAATATTTGTTGATTGCATCTTCACATGAGCTACTAGTTATCACTAAAACTTTTAAATGTTTATAAACTTACCTATAGTAGCACTTACTTATGTTTGTTGAGGAAGGTCGTTTCGGGAGATGTGTCCCATTGTCAACTCAGATTGTAACTCGGAGTTTATAAACATTTAAAAGTTTTAGTAAGTGTTTTTGTATCAATATTTAATATTAGTGTTTTTATTTTATATGTCTTGTTTGTATACATTCTTGTATACCTTAAATATCTTGTTTTTAGCCAGCACGGACTTTCTCAATAGTATTTCCAAGAATGTTTTTCTGTGGAGATTGCCAATTTTGTTCAAAATCATAGAGCATGTCATAAACTCATTAACCTTATTTAAAATTAATGTTTGTAATGAGTAGCTCAAATTAATGTGTGATTGATATTTATAATAATCTTTATTTGTATTTACAAAATATAATAAAAAATTGTTTTTTATAAAATTTTCTTATATAATTTGATTAACATATAAAGATTTTCAACATTTAATTATGTTGTACTACATGATATTGCATGCTAAATAAAGTTTTTGTTGTATCTTGAATAAACAACTTTATAAGAAGTTATTTACTGTTTATTCTAACGATGTATTATGTAAAGCTCCAAGGTAATGGTACAAACCTTGATTGTACAGGGAACTTTACAAAGCTGGAAAAGTTTTATGAAGTTTTATTAGTTTCTAACAAAATCCTGGAGCTGAGAATACGTGGTTTATGTTTTAAGAACCATCCTACTTTCAGATATACTTTATAGTATTTTTGCAATTTTGAACTGACTGTTCTAGGAAACAAACAAAACTAGTCAGTAAATTGATAACTTTAAGGAGTATTTTCTTCTAAGTGGGCACTAACTAATTGAACCCTTAGTTAATAAACTTTTATTTTCGAAGTAATTGTGTAACGTTTCTAGCCCTTACCAGGGCTCTAGTTCTACGCTACAGTTCAGGCAAATTACTGTCTGTCTGTAACGCTCTTCATATCTTGAAGGTAGAACTAGGTTACTTGAGTGAAATAAGTATTGACTATTTTAAAATACAAAGTTAAATCATTTAAACTAGCAGAGTCTCATTAAATTATTATTTAAAGGCTTATTAAATTAAGATGTATGGGATTTGTGTGCTCATTAAATAATTGCTCTCCTAATCTTCAATTAAAACAATCAAACATATTTTATTTAGCAAAAAAATTATAAAGTTACAAATCAAAATACATATTTCTGAAACATTGCGTAAGTTACTAATTAGTGAACATTTAACAATTTACTTATGAGGAAATTTACATATTAACAAATCAATGCCTGAAATGACTCTGTTTTCGAGTTTGCTTGCTTGCTCTTTTCATAATTAATTCTTACAATTTAAATTGAAAACAAATGCACCAAATAATGCACAAATTACATTTATCCACGTATTGAAAAATTTTAAGTTTATTAATTTTGTATTAAAATGTTTAAGCATTTAAATTTTGTGATAGTTCACCAAAGTTTGAATTTGTTCACTTAGCTGTTTTAACAAGGTGTAGCTTCGCATCCTTCTATTGGAAAGACCTTACAAGATTCCCTCGGTCATGATTTTGAAAAAGACTTCAGTAACTCAGCGTTCCATCTTCGTTCTTGGCGACTCGCTGTCTTCTATATTCTGATTACAAGAAATTAAAAATTTAAAACCAAACATTTCCTCGCTCTTGGAGACGACCGCTGCCTTCTATATCCTGATTTTGAGAGAGTTAACCATCGGTCGCAAAGCAAGCGTCCTAGCTACCGCGCATCGATGTGCGCATATTACTTTAATTTTAATTTCCAAACTCTTCCTACAAATGCCACTACTAACCAGAGATTTGATTTATTTATAACAAATCACAATTTTTTGATCTAGTTCTATATTGTTACATTTTTGAATACATTCTCATTCATTTTCTGAAATTTCCTTTTTTTTTAATATGTAACACCATCTAAAGTGTGTTACAATTGCAAGACAGAAATCGGTTGTTTTAGGTCAAAATGTGTAAAGCCCATCCTTGCTTGATAAACTGTTTGCCTTTCAAGGGCCTGAAACTATTTCCTATTGCTCATTTTTTGTAAACTTTGGTGTTATAACACAGTTTTCAATTTATGTTATGTTCTTTACTATAATAATATTAACAATAATAAAATATTTATTAACATTCTCATACACATCTCAAACTATAGATATCTGTTGGGAGTTTGTTTTAGTTTTTATTTCTAGATTAATGAATTTTGTAGATTTTATTTTCATTTAATAAGTTTCTTATATTATATTTTATTATATTACATACTGTATTTTAGTTACAAAAGGGCACATGTCCTGAAAAGGCTGCCATCTTTAATAAAACGTTAGTAATACTAAATGCTATGTCTTCATAAATAGCTAAATGCTTTCTTCATATATAAATGGAGAAATTAATAGAAACAAAAAAGAATGCAGGGCAATAAAGTTAATAAGATTGGAACGGCTTAATACGATTATGAGCATTTACTAGTTAACAAACAAAAGTTAACAACATTTTGAATGTATAATTTAAGAAAATTTGTGAAAAACTTACTGAAACTTTACTTTGTTGGTCTAAGTTTACTAAGTCTTCAGTGCCTCACCATGCTTGAAAATGTGTTGTGGTTAGTTTTTCATAAAATTACTAGAATTATAAGTTTAGAAAGTCGTTAACTTGCTAAGTTCAAACAAAAGTTTTAATCATCATTATTAATAACAAAATCCATGTGGCTAAAAAAAAAAATCAACTATTTATAATATTATAATGTACCTATTATTTCTTACCATAATGGTAACACTTTAGCAGTTTAAACAGGGGTTTCCAAACTTTTTGTTACCATGCGCCCTCATCTTGATATGAAAGCCTCCCACGCCCCTCTCCACTTTACACTATAAATAAATATCATATGAAAAAGAAACAAATATTTTATATATATATATATATATATATATATATATATATTGTAATAATTCTTTTATTATGATATTTGAATGAATGATTCTTTAAAATGTATTCTTTCAAAAATTTGGTCTTTAATAAGTTTTCTCAATTATTTAGTTCAGGGTAGGTTAGTAAATTTATACAGCATGGATAATAATAGAAACACAAATTAATTATTTAAAAAGATTGTTTTTATTGCTAAAGGGAAAGTAGTTTAAAGCTTTGTTTTCATGCAATATAATATTTTTATTGACAGAATAGATATTTGGTATTGATTTGTTTTGTTTTTAATCTACAAGAGTGAACAAAGGAACTAAACCATTAGGTCTATTAAATCAAATTGAGTTTTTTATAGTTTATTGTACAAAATGCTATAAAGGTTATATAATTTAATATTTCATATTTTGATAAAGGTATGGGTTTTTGCCATTAAGGTCAGTTATTATGGCTGTAAAGTGTTATTATTATTGTCTACCCATCTAGTTTATAGGCTTTTCTATTACATAGCCTTCTTTTACGATCTGAGCTCCGAACAAACATTGCATCTAGAGTAATTGTTTAGTGTATTTACTATTTATCAAGATTGTAGTAAATTGAATTATTAGACTTTATTGTTACAAACAATCCAATGTGAGGAATATAATTCAATTCCAGGATTTTCCCATTAAATTTCTTGTTTTTGAAGTTATAAAGTGAAATTGAAAACAAAATATAACAAACTTCCTGGTAAAATTTAATCTCAAGAGTTTATGTTGATGATGACTTGAACAAGTTCTCCTATAGGGATAAAAAAAAAAAAATTATGTTAGTCATATTAAGAAACAATTAATTTCATTTGAGTTGATTCCATCTTCACGTGAGCTACTAGTTTTCACTAAAACACTTGTAAATATTTTACAACTTGTCTATAGTAGCACTTACTTATAATTACTACACTAGCACTAACAAACAATAACTAAAGTTGCTTGATGTAATCATCTTGAATTCACTGATTAAACTATAGTTGAAAATTACTTAGCTAAGTGAATACATAGGGCTTACTTGCAGACGCGTTTCGAAACAATCGTTCCTTTTATGAAGCAAAGCCTCTACTGCAGTAGTAATTTTGCTTCGTAAAAGGAACTATTGTTTCGAAACGTGTCTGCAAGTAAGCCCTATGTATTCACTTAGTTAAGTAATTTTTAATTATAGTTTAAAGGCTAACTACCAATCAAACTTCGCCGAACACCTCATATCCACAAAACATGACCACATAAAAATAACATCCAACCTACAAATTCTTTATAAACAATACAAAAATAACCAACGTTACATAATTGAACAATACAAAATATACAAACATTTCAAACTATAACACCATACATACATATTCAACATCCAATTATGTCATAACTCACACACACTTTTTGACATTATAGCTCCTAATACTCACCATATACACACCCCACCATAATATCCTACCCCACCCTAACCTACGAATACCTTGGGATCAGTTGCGGTCTGAGTTGATAATGGGACACATCTCCAGAAACGGCTGACCTCAACAAATATAAGTAAGTACTACTACAGGCAAGTTGTAAAATATTTACCAGTGTTTTAGTGAATTAATATCAATTTAACATAATAAAATTTGTTGATTTTTCTGTACATGATGAATCTTGTAAAATAACATGTTGTCTGAACGAACTTGTCATAATGCAGAATAATAACTTGTCATAGTGAAGTTGAAAATATTTTCTTTCGGTAAGCTAAAAAAAACTTTATGATAATCAAGTTGTTATATCACTATGTTTTATTTTTAAATAAATAAAACCTCTAAACCACAAATAACATTTATTTAAACCTTATGTACATTTCAATTGCTCAGCAATTAGTTAGCAACTCAGTTAGTTGCATTTTTTAAATACCTCTGAAGATGATTGCTGTGCAATTGAAATGTACATAAGGTTTAAATAAATGTTATTTGTGGCTTAGAGGTTTTATTTATTTAAAAATAAAACATTACGCTACAATTGTTTCATACAGTTATACTATGTTTTAGTTTGTAACTATATATATATATATATATATATATATATATATATATATATATATATATATATATATATATATATATATTAAATATGGTGATATGTTTTCTTGTAATATAGCTAATAAATTGAAAATGTTTCAAAAACAAGAATACTTTTAATGCATATATTTATTTTGTTGGATAATTATTTTCCTGAAGATGCTGATACTGTTTTATCGGCAAAAAGCTTTGAATAAATATATTCATTAAAATTATTCTTGTTTTTGAAATATTTTTAATTTATTAACTATATTACAAGAAAACATATCACCATATTTATTATATATGTATATATATATATATATATATATATATATATATATATATATATATATATATATATATATATATATTTGTTGATTCCATTTTCATGTGAGCTACTAGTTTTCACTAAACACTTGAAAATATTTACAAACTTGCCGTGGAGTTACGGTTTGAGTTGACAATGGGACACATCTCCCAAAACGACCGTCCTCAACAAATATAAGTAAGTGCTACTATAGGCAAGTTTGTAAATATTTACAAGTGTTTAGTAAATATATATATGTGGTCAAATAAAGGGCAACAAAAATGATATTTGTATTATTTTCCAAAGGCTGTCTCTTAAAATCTGCCAAACATTGAAAAGTAATATGAAAGAAAGGACAACTGGTCCAAATGCCTTCTGAGGAAATCGATTTTAAGGTTTAAGTGATAAGAGTTATAATACAGTTCTTAAATCTTAAGACAGGAAGTATTTCTTCTAATGATGGAAAATTAGGTAACAGTACTGAAGAAAATAGAACATAAATCAACTTGTGTCATAGTTCTATTTCTATGGACCTTTAGAGTTTCAGAAGAAAGCTAGAGAGTTTGAATACTCAAGCAATTAAGTTATGGTGTTAGTTGATCTCAAGCATGAGTAAATTGCCTGGTAGTAGAGTGTTGACACTTTGAAAGTTTTGGGAAATAACTGTCGTAGATCAGGTTGTTTTTAACTCTAAACAGTCTCATGAACTATCTCAAAGGCTAAAATTTTTTTTTCAAAGGTGAACATTTTTTTACAGTAAAAAGAATATCAGAAGAAAAAATCGGTAATAAGAGTGATCTCCATTATTAATTTTCCGAATGGAAACTGGAGCCACAACTGTGTGACACGAAACGTAAATTATTCTGCAATTAAATTTAAAAAATTAAAACATTCTACAGGAAATAGCTGAAAATTTTGATACTGCACTCTATGAAGTAAACTGAAAACTACAAAGTTTAAGGACAATTCCGTTTTATTGTTTTTGGTAATAACTTGCTAAACTTATAATTAACATAAAATAATAATAATTAAAATAACTTACTGAAATAAACTAAGTGATCACACTAAGTGATATTTATCAGTGTATCAGGAATGAGACGCTAACATAGATTGATATTCTGATCAAAAAGGTTTTGCTTTAAACCTTTTCCTATAAATTTACTTAAGTTATTAGTTTGGCAGGCCTCTAATTAGTTTTATATAAACATGAAAGTTTCACTGATTGTCATAAAGAATAAAATCTATTTCTTTTATTTTTTAATTTTTGTTTTGAGAATAAAATTATTTAATAAATAAAACTGGGAAATGCTTAAATAAATGGAATTTGTGTTTTAAATTTTGTTAAGTAGATATAACTGAACCAAATAGTTCCCAAAAAGGTAAAACTACTTTCTTTAAAAGTAAATTGCTAAAATAAGTGATACTTTTGTTTATATTATTTAATAAAGATTTTTGATTTAACTATGGTACTATTGAACAAAATGGTTTTCATAATGATAAAAATTGGTATTTCATTAGGATATTGTCATTTGCTATGACAAATGAACGTTTATATTTTGTTAATTTTTGTAATTATATTTTGTAGAATTGAACCAAATTGTTTAAAAAAATATTACTAGATAAATTTTGACATTTTTTGGAGTGATTTCTGGGGTATTCTTGTCCTTGTGTAACTGATTGAGGTGTGTAAGAACTGCAAATGTTTTAATGATTTAGTCACATTAACATGGTTAATGCTTTAGTCACATGGTTAAATATTTAGTTACATTTAGTAACATTTAGTCAAATTAAATGTTACACAAAGTAAACAATTTGAATGCCAGTAGGTTACTGATAAAAAGTCACATCTGAGATATTCAAATGAAATATCTCTGTTTTGGTTTTAGTCTTGAGTGTTGGAATCAGGAATACTCAAGAATGTTTTTTTCATTGTTATCATTAGTTTGTAAGAGCATAATACTTGTAGTCTGATTATCCCAAGCAATGTTTTTATAAATTAATGTCAATAAATTGATTATACGCTATTAGAAAATCAAATTAAATTTCAAATAAATTTAATATTTGAGTTGAAATGAAACATTAAAGTACCACTTGATATCATATTGTTATAGTAACAGTATCCCAAGTTATTCTAAAAAAAGTATCAGTTACTTGTAAGATCGATTGCATCACAAGTGAAAACACACACACATCTTTAAAAATAATAATACATGAAACATACTGAAAAAATGTGATAAATGTTTGGGGTCTCTTATTTGATATTATGTTAACAATCATAACGTTAAAATATCAGACAATAAGAAAACCAAATTTTATGGTATTCGTCTTAGAAGAATACTTATTGGCTACAACACTAATTTCTTGTAAAAAATTAATTGCATGATAAGAATTTTAGCAGTTGCATAATATTACGAATTTAGTTTATATCAGTCAGATATTGTTGATAACGAAGCATCATTAAACAATGTCTGGCATGTGGCCAGCAACGCAAATCATTTCAGCTCTAAACTATTCACATAAAAGCTAAATTGAATTAAAACAGTACATTGTTTAATTAAATAACTTTACGTTCACCGGGAATAAAGTTCAACTATTGGATCATGGTGTGAAGTTTTATTAGCAAGCTCTGCCTGAATTCTGGCTTTATTCCAAGAGCATAAAATGTGTTCTGAATGCTATCTGGAGCATTATTTTTAATGATTTTTTGAATTCATGCATTTGTAAGTCTCTCAGCAATAACTTGCTTCAACCTAATTTAGTACATTTTCTTATCACAATAATAAAAACAATTGTAGAAATCTTTGCTCTAAAAATGAAAGTATGGAATTTGAAAACATAAATACAAGTCTTATATTAACTTTTTAAATCTTCCCATATTGATATTTCCGCTTTGTTTCAGCATAGTGTTTGTATATCTTGTATTTTTCTAAAGTTGTTTGTTAGTTTTTTACTTTGTTTTAATGTGTGGAGTATGTTTAAATTGGTATGCATGTCCGTGTGTGTGTTGTGTGTTTTTTGTTGTGTCACGAAGCTGGATTTTGGGTTTGTTTGGTTTCATTAGGCAATGTGTTCTTTGAAGCGTGTATAAAATGACCTACCAGTTTGGCCGACATAATAGCTGGGACAATCATTACATGTTAATTTGTAAATACCAGATAGTTTGTATTTGTCTGTTTGTTTTTGAAAGTGTTGTATATGCTGTCTTAAAGTGTTTGTTGTTTTGTAAGGTATTTGGTAGTGAAGTTTTTTGAATGTGGAGGTTATTTTGTCTGTGTGTTTATTGTGGTAGGTGAGGGATATGTATTTGTGGTTTTTTGTGTGGTTTATCTGTGTGGCCGTTTGATGATGTTTGTGTTTAATTTTCATGAGTAAGTTGTCTATGTTTGAGTGTTGGTAGCCGTCATGTTGAGAAATGTATTTTATGGTATTGAGTTCTTCATCATAGTCTTTCTGTAGCATGGGTTTATTGATTAGGCAGTGTAACATATGATTAAATGCAGCGTGTTTGTGTTTTGTGGGGTGATTAGTTGTATTATGTATGACAGTATCGGTAGTTGTTGGTTTTCTGTATATTTTGAAATTGTATTAGTGTTGTGTTTGGTAATGGTGAGGTCTAGAAAGTTTATTTTATTGTTTTCTTCTAATTTGAAGGTAAATGTGAGGTTTTGGTGTATGGTATTAATGTAGTTGTGTAGTTGTTTGTTTGTAATGTTTGGTGTAATTTGTATAGGGTGTGGTAATTACACCAGACGCTCACTACGATGCTACACCACATGAAACTCGAAGAAATAGTTGAAAACACTAATAACTATACACACAAACAACTACAATTCATTAAAAACAAGCAACAACTAAAGCTACACAACCTCGCAACACAAAACAATATCACCATCTACACCAACCACCAATTTCACCAGCGCATCATCAACACCACAAATATCAAAAATTCAATTCAAATGAATTAACTTTATTAAACAAAGGACTTAAATATAACCTACACCCCAATAAATACAACCACAAACATATGTCTAACATCCTTGGACACTGAAACAGCAATTCAGAACACAGATCCTACACACCATGAATATATTAGACAAGACATTAAACATAAAATGCCAAATATAAACACCTTAAATAATAAACCAATCATAAGTAATGAACTTTAAACCCTTAAATCAATTACACAAAAATGCAACAAACACAACCTAAACTTCTTAAAAGCAGACAAAGGCAATTCCATTGTGATAATACACCAACAAGACATTTACAGGAAAGTAAACAACTTCATAACAGAAAACAAAATAACCGAACTCCGATCAGACCCCACACCAAAATTTCAATTTCAAATTAAAAACTTTCGAAATAAAAGCACTGAAATCATGAAAACAGAATAAAAGAAATATTACAAACAATTAAACCCTAAGCCCCTCACATTAAATGCTTTACCTTAAATCCACAAAAAAAACACACACTTATTCGTCCACTAATAATTCACACACAGGCAACATTACATAAGCTATTCAAATACATAGATAAACTTATCAGCGACAACATAAACTTTCAAAATCATACATCCATAAACAATAACTTAGACCTTATTCACAAAATCAAAGACATCCACATACCACACAACTCCACCTTTGAATCATTCGACATAAAAAACCTATACACTAATGTAGTCATAGAACAAACACTCCAAATACTACAAAACATGCTCACAGCAAACAAAACTCCACATAAACTCACTCACAAAATCATACCATCACCAAACTTATCACATCACAAAACTACTTCACATACCAACACAAACTCTACACACAGAAAGACGGCCTCCCCATGGGCACCCCCTCTCAGGCATCCTAGCAAAATTATTCCTACATCACATTGAAAGACATACATTCTACAGTACAACAATCATACACAAAAAATAATTTACTACCATAGATATGTAGACGACATTTTAATATTATACATCAGCAACAAACGGCAAATCAAACAACTACACAATTACACTAATAGCATACACAAAAAACCTCACATTTACCCTCAAATTAGAAGAAAAAAATAAAATAAACTTTCTAGACCTCACCATTACCAAACACAACACTAATACAATTTCAAAATATACAGAAAACCAACAACTACCGATACTGTCATACATAATACAACTAATCACCCCACAAAACACAAACACGCTGCATTTAATCATATGTTACACTGCCTAATCAATAAACCCATGCTACAGAAAGACTATGATGAAGAACTCAATACCATAAAATACATTTCTCAACATAACGGCTACCAACACTCAATCATAGACAACTTACTCAAGAAAATTAAACACAAACATCATCAAACGGCCACACAAAAAACCACAAATACATATCCCTCACCTACCACAATAAACACACAGACAAAATAACCTCCACATTCAAAAAACTTCACTACCAAATACCTTACAAAACAACAAACACTCTAAGACAGCATATACAACTCTTTCAAACACAAACAAACAAATACAACAGATAAAGAAAACATATTAAATGATCACACACATTTTGAGGCCAATTCTCCATTACATAGTGCACAACCAAAATAACCCACCCCTTCTACAATCATAAATCAATCCCAACAACCTTTGTACTTAACGCGTATGCCGCCAGTAGAGGTTTTGCTTTGTAAAAGGAACGATTATTTTGAAATGCGTCAGCAAGTAAGCCCTATGTATTCACTTAGTTGAGTATTCTTTAATTATAGTATATTGTTTGTCGGTAAATAAGTAGTAATAACCTATAGAGACATACTAGCTTATTGTATATTGTTTGTCGGTATAGAAGTAGTATTATCCTATATAGGCATATGAGCTGACTGTATATTGTTTGTTGGTGTAGAAGTAGTAATATCCTATAGAGGTATACGAGCTTACTGTTTATTGTTTGTCGGTATAGGAGTATTATCCTATAGAGACATATGAGCTTACTGTATATTGTTTGTTGGTATATAAGTAGTATTATCATATAGAGACCTATGAGCTTACTGTATTTTGTTTGTCGGTATATAAGTAGAATTATCCTATAGAGATATACAAGCTTACTATTTATTGTTTGTCGGTATATAAGTAGTATTATCATATAAAGACCTATGAGCTTACTGTATTTTGTTTGTCGGTATGTAAGTAGAATTATCCTATAGAGATATACAAGCTTACTATTTCTTGTTTGTTGGTATAGAAGTATTATTATTCTATAGAGATATACGAGCTTACTGTATATTGTTTGTCACTATCCTTACAACAGCATTGCAACCTAACTATGTTAGATTCTTTCATCTCTGAAGAGTTTTTCTTTCCCCTTTCACCTTTTTTCCTATATACTTTTCTGTGTATTCCATAGAGAATATTAGGCATTTTTCAACAAAATTCAATCTATATTATTATTTAAAATCATTATAATATTCTATTTTATTTTTATCATCTTATTTTTACTCTAAATGAGTTTTTATTCTAAATTAAAAAGTATAAAATATCCATTTAATGTCATTTGTATTTTTATGTAAGAACCTTTAGCATGAAACATTTGCCAGTTAAAATTAAGACTACTGTATACGGTGTAATTAGTATGCAGGTTTTATTATATTACAAAATATCTTAATGAAGTTAGCAGATGAATATTTTAACTTTCTGTATAGATGTAAATGATCATGTCCCCGTTTGTTGAAATTACTTTATATAATTACTAATTTCTTTTGAAAAAAGGAAAGTGATCGAATCAGGTCTTTGTTCATTCAGGTCTTCATTTTAATGAAATAAACAAATGTTTCCATATTTACTAAACTACAGTTTTTTAAAATTCCTTTTATTAGCTCATACTCTCCTGATATATATCTTTTTACAAACTTTCAACGTTAATAAAATACGTTTCTATTCATCCAACTAAGTTCCCAACCCTTTTTTAAAACATATAGTGGATGACAACTGATGTTAATACAATATTTTCAAATGTTGATTTAATAATTAAATTTTAAAAATTTGGTGGTATAGGTCGAAATTAAACTGTGTATCTTTATGTTCGAAGTCTAGTGCTTTTTGACACTGAGTCAACTTTCCCATAGCTAGAAATGAACTTCTCAAAAATCTATATGAAAAACCTGCATGTATAACCTTAAATTGGTGCCATGGTTACCACACAATATCATAAATAATGCTCTAAGATTAAAAATAAATGAAAAGACTAAATGAAAAGATTAATGTTATCGATCCTTGCTTCACAAACGGACAATGCGATAGGAAAGTGGAAAGAAACTACAACACAATGCAAGCAATAAAAAAAAGAAAGTGTGTAAATAGTAACAATTAAAAATAATAGTCCAACACCATAGATAGAAAATTGCTGGGAAATTCGCTTTCTATTTTACCACTTAATATTGTTATTGTGACATGTATATACATATTTATATTAATTATAATTTTAAATAAAAAGAAACTAAAATCAAATTTTTCTTTGTTAATTTAAGTAGGAATTGGCTTGTTTTATTAAATTTTACATTACTTGTTATATAGTGATGTCATATTTCTTTTTTACTTAAGAATAAACAAATTAAAAAATTACAGTCAATTCCTACTTGAATTAACAAAGAAAAATTTTATTTTGTTTTTTTTTAATTTTATAATTACATAAAATATAAATATGTACATACATATGTCAGGATAACAATATTAAGTGGCAAAATAGAAAGTGAATTTCCTTGGAAATTTTTTATTTTCTTTTCTATGTATAGTGTTGGACTATGCTTTTGTTTGTTAATATTTATACTCTTTTTTTGTCTCTTACATTGTGTTGTAGTTTCTTTTCGCTATCCTTTCTCATTGTCAGTTTGTGAAGCAAGGCTCAAACCATAAATCCAGTTTGTTTGTTTATTTTATTCTTTTTATTCATTTTTAATCCTTGAGCATTATTTATGATATTGTATGGTAACCATGGCAACAATTTAAGGTTGTGCAATGGAGGTTTCGACAACAACCAGATGAAGGCAAAATAAAAATTCATATATACATCTTTGATAAGTAAATTTCTACCTTTGGAAAAGTTGGCTCAGTGCCAAAGCACTAGACTTCGAACATGAGGGTACTCAGTTTAAATCCTGGTAGACCCCTCAAATTTTTATAATTTAATTATTGAATAAATATTTGAAAAAACTGTATTAACATCAATTGTCATCCACTATAGGTTCAAGAAAATATATTTGAACTTGATTGGATGAATAAAATCATTTTATTAACGATTGAAAATTTGTACAAGATAGGGGCATAAATATCAGGAGAGTGTGAGCTAATAAAAGGAATTTAAAAATTAGTTCATAAATTTATAAATGTAAATTAAACTACTAACTATATAAAATATTTAAATAATTTACAAGATATAAACATTAGTATGACATTTTATTATTTACAGATCAATTATTTTTATTTGTTCATCAAAAATTAAATTTTTAAAGAAAGGATTTACCACTTACACCAGATTATTTTTTATGATTCAGAAAATTTTTTAAACGGTTAATTTTAGTTTTACAAATATGTAATTTACTATACCTACACTTTTTTAATAATATTAATCATCTCAGCGAGGTTTAAAACCTAAATTCTTTGTATTACATTTTCGTTTTAAAAACAATCAACTCTAAATTTTTTCTCTATAAAAACTTAGTACATCATATTAAAAAATATTACATTCAAATAGGTTTTGTAGCTGTATATACAACAAATAATTTTTCCTAATCGTTTTCTTCTTAAACTTTAGGAAGCAGAAGTTAACACTTATATGCTTAACACATTCTTTACAATTATACACTTCAACACATAATAATATGTAAACATTTGACTATAGCAGCACTTACTTCTTATTAGGGATGGGCCGATTCCGATTCTCGATTCCAGGAATCGTCGATTCTAGGTGGTATCGAGGAATCGTCGATACTCGATTCTTCATCATAAAAGTGTCGATTCCGATTCCTATTTTGTTAACTATTAAAATATGCGTGTGGAGTAATTTATTACCAAACAAAATTTATTACTAAAATTTATTATATTTGTGTGGAAAAATAATTAATTACCATCTATGCCTTATTTATGTATTAGTTGATTTGAATGAATTAAATGATTAAAGTAAACGAAAATATTATTATTTATGAAGCAACAGCAATCAAGATCGTAACCATTTCTGGTCGTTTGACATCACTCGTCTCTCTCTCTCTCTCTCTCTCTCTCACTAAATGTCAGAACAAAACACAAAAAAGTACAGTAAAAACTCGATTAACCGTCACTGTCGAAACCGTGGCCATAACAGTTGAGCGAATAGACGGATAACAGATACACTGTATTATTCCTCCGAAACTTAACCTTAATAAATTATATTATAGACAGATATCACTCTCATTGTTTAAGGTTTTGTGTAGCCTATTACATTAAAACAGAACTTTTAAAAGGTTTTGCCATATGACCAAGATGTTAACTAAATTAATTATTAGAGAACTAGCATGTAAGCTAATATAACTTGAAAGAATCGAGAATCGACTAAAGAATCGAGAATCGAAAGGAAAATTTTAGAATCGGAATCGGAATCGGAATCGAAAATTTTTTGATACTTCTTATCAACATGAGAATGGCCATTTCTGGAGATATTTTCCATTATCAATTTCAGATTTATCAACCAAGTTAATTTTGGGACATATCTGCTATCTAGGTAAAAAGTGAATGCTGCTATTTGCAACTGTTAATATATTAGTATAAATGAAATTGCATTAAACAATTTTATAAACAAATTACCTGTGTCTTATTGTTATGATGCAAGAGGTAATTTTTAATAAAAGAAGTTCGTAAAATATAAATGTTTGTTTTGTCCCAATAGGAAATCATGTTCTGAGGCTACCTCATGAAAGTTTAAACACACTGTGTAAACAGAAATGATGAGCCACTGTTTATGCAAATCAGAGCTTCTGTTAACATTGCTAATTTACTTTGGCAAACAAATGTTACTCAAAGGAAATTCCTGTCCCTTGTTCTCTGTCAAAGGGAAAGAAACAAGCGTTTCTATATTTGATAAATACACATGTCTTTTAAACAATGTTACATTCTTTTGTTTAAACAAATGTGAATCATTTATAAGCTTCTACAAAATAAAATATATATTTTCTTAAAAAATTAATTTTACTTATTATTTTTTCTCATGTGCTTACATTCCTTTAAAAATGTTATCTACTAAAATATATACATGAACTAGAAATACTATATGAATACTTTGTTTAAAAACCTGTTTTTTAGGTTTGCCAGGTTGAATACTTGATTGAATAGTGTGCCTGACAATTAATAGCAAAGAATAGTTATAATTATCAATGTTTTAAAAAGATAAGTTTACAATATAAAATTAAATTATATTTTAATTGGGATTTTATTTTAATTTTTTTTTGTTTTGGGGTTTTGGCCAATTTTAACATTTCTATTTTATTTTTATATTCCTATTTCTTTATTTACATTTTTGTATTGCTTTATAAACAATTTTATATATCTAATTAGGAATTGTACTTGTCGATTAGAAAGTTATCACACAAGTAGTACAGAAAGAAAATACAGTATTTTTTTTCTCTACTGTGTAGCAAGGGAAGAATATCGAATTTGTATAGCCATTTGTAAATCAAAATAAATGTTACCATTTGTTGTCCAAGCATTGCTTCTAAGAACTATAGTGTGTAGAGCATTGGTCTCACAATTTAAGTTTATAGAGTATATATAAACATTAACGAGTTTACTAAATAATATAATTTTCTTGAATTTTGTAGTCCATTACGTTCGGTGAATCTTATTAACCACTTAAATAATAGTTTATGACTATCCGAACTCTCTAAAGTTCAGATAGTCATAAACTATTGTTTAAGTGATTAATATCATTTTCATTTTGTAAAGCATTAAATTTAAAAGAATTTATAGATTATGTAATGAATTATATTTTTGTTTAGAGATGTTTACTAAAATAATCCTTTTTCTACGTTTAAATTATTCGTTTTTAATAATAAATACACAAAAACCTCTTAACCACAAACTTTATTTATTTTACCCTTATGTACATTTCAGTTACAAAGTAACCATCCTCAGAGGGATAACATACAAAGACTGAGAAAGAGTCTTTGTATGTTATCCCTCTGAGGATGGTTACTTTGCAACTGAAATGTACATAAGGGTAAAATAAAGAAAGTTTGTGGTTAAGAGGTTTTTGTGTATTTATTATTAAATTCAACCACAGTATATTCCTAATAAATAGTATTCGTTTTTAGTTTTACACTGTACAAGGGACATTGAAGTCTTGTATTTTTGAGAAAGTATCTTAAAACAAAAATGTGTCGTGAAAACGTTTTGTATTTCTATACTACAAAGTGATTAATTTATTTAACCTGAGCACTTTATAACCATGTTGAAAATATTTCTATAGAACTAGTTATAATGTTTGTGTTTGTGATTTAGTTAGATTTGTTTACTGTCTTTTATAAAGAACATTTTTGTGAGCTCAAGCTATGCAACAAAGTTGCATAAAAGTAAAATATTGTTTGCTATTGATGTGTATTTGTTGAGTAGATTTCTCTACCCGTTAAAAAATAAGGTTTTTTACCCTCTTAGTAACATTCTTCTGTGTCTCATATGGATTCAGTTTTGAAAAAAATAAGTTTGTATTCAATACAAGGCCTAAATACTTGAGAAGTTTTTAGATTCTATGAAAGAAAACAATAAATAAAAGAAATGTTGTAATCACAAGTTATAAGATCATGGGAAAAAAGTTGAATTTTGTAATTAACTACACACCAAGTATGAGCAAAGATAGGCCTATTAATAATATATATCCAAATTTATTTTCACTCCTCTCTTGGATAAAAAGTAGGAAGGAATTTGATTTAAAAGTAAGGTAATAATCAAGTTTCATTTTCGGAAATGGAAAAACTTTAACCATACCATTTCAGAAAAAAAATACTGAACTATTCTTACAAACAGATGTTAAGAAAAAAATACAAAATAGTTGTACCTGTAGAAAATATCAGTTGTAATAATTTGGTTCCTTGTATCCTGTTTTTATTTATTTAATTATTTTTATAACTATTACTAATTGTTTTTGTATTTTAAAAATTTTATTTTTGTTATATAAAAACCCTGATAATGTTTATTTTATTTTAATTCAGTAGGAATTGTCTGTTTTTAGACTAAAGATATTTAGGATATAAAACAAGAGCTCTAAATAATATATTTATATGTTATATATACTCTTGAATTTTGTAGTCCATTACATTAAGTGAAACTTAATAATCACTTTTACATAAGTTTAAGTCTATCTGATAGTTTTCCATTGCTAAGATTGTGAAACACTGATGAAGATACCCACAGAGCGGTCGAAAACGTTCTGTCTCAGTAGGTTTTTAAAAATTTACAAAATAAATTAAAGTTTCTTATATTCATAAACTAAATGTTATTTATAATTATACTTAACACGTTTATAAAGATATAATTGATCAAACATATCTATCCTCTATAATATACAAAATAAAGATTTATACATTTAAGAAAAATTATTTGAACCTAAGTAAAAAATGTACTGAACATTTATTGTGAGTCTTTATATTGACAACACAATCAAGAGAAAGAATATTAAATCACTCCATACAATCTAGGGAAAACATTTTAATAATAGACAAATAAAGACTTGGGGTTATTTTTTTGAGGATGGGTATGCTTCAAAGTTAAAAAAAAAAACATTGTTTTAAATAAAGTTGTATTTATAAAATATATTTTAACTTGAGCGGTAGGAAATGAATATAAAATATTGTTATTACCTCCCATATTAAGAAATATGGTCAAAGTTTTTACATTTTAAATAACCTGGGCTATAAAACAAAATAAATGTGGCTGTAAAAGAAATACAGATAGTGTTGTAAAGTAAATTCTTCCCTGGGGGAGATTAAATCACCCCTCAGTGAATACATCTCTTTGTTACCCCTTGCTGTTGAAAGTACAAAGTTTGTTTTGAAATCTGGTTGTTAGTTTAATTACTTGTTGAGGCATGTAATGTTTTGACACTTACACTCTCGTGTATAATAGAGGAAGTTTTTAATGACCAAAATATTAATGTGTATTATGAAAAAGTGTTAATTTTTAGGTAAAATAAGTGTTTTTTTTATCAAGCTTTGAATGGTCCATTTAAAAAAATAAAAGTAACCAATAACGTTTTTTTTAATACATATGTATTTTATTTTATAATATCACAACATAACCAAACATATTTTTTTTTTAAATATACCGAAAAAATCACTTTCTACTGCATCAGCAATCATTATACATTTTCATTAGTATCTCTGATAATAACCTAGAATAGTTGAAAATATTTTTTTGTAAGTTTTTAAAAATTTAGTGAAATTTTTACTTACTTTTATATTACTTTGAAACATAAAATATATAATGCAAGTCTGTATATAAATATATTCTGAAGACTTTAATTGAGTATTATAATTTCTTTTGGCAGATTAATCAAACTCAAATGGATATTTACCAATCCAGTGAAGTTCATCCACTGGTGTTCTAACTCATGCATTTGGTTATGTTTAAATTTAATGTTGAGAAACATTACTTTCCTTGGAAATCTGTATGCCCCAAACAGGACAGCTTTAAATTTTCTCTCCTAATCCTTGTCAGTGGTTTAAAAGAGGAGTCATTATTATTTTTATTGACTGCTGAACTGTTGTTGTTATTATTTTTACTGAACTTTGTAACACCACTGTCTATAGACATGATATATCATGACTAGGTTAAGAAGGAGAGATTGAGAGATTGAGAGAGAGAGAGAGAGAGAGAGAGAGAGAGAGAGAGGGAGAGAGTGGCGGAGAGAGGCTTCTAAAACTCACTTTTCTTCCAACCTCTCTCTCTTCATGAATTATCTTTTGCTAGCACTTAGAAACTTCAAAATATTTTATATTCAGTCAATGGCTTACTCAGCACTGTAGGTTAGATCATATTAAATCACAATTCCTGAACAATGCTGGTTCGACTAGTCTAAAAACATGGAATAACTAAATATATAGTTTTTCCTATGGTAAAAGACTAAATTTCTTTGATTTTTATTTCAACTATGGGATACTACAACCTGTATATAAGTTACGTTTTATATTAAGCAAGAAAGGTTTTTAAAAATGATTTTTATTTTTAACAAACCTTTGAATTTAATAAACAATTAATTTAGAAAACTGTTACATAAATTTTACTTAATAAAACAATACAATTGATATGCACTCAATCGGAGTGGAAAACGTCTGTGCGATACAGAGGCGACTTACACACTGCCGGGGCTCTGTTCTCACACCTATATAATACTAAAGCTGCGTAAGCAGGAATCTTCCTAGCACGCATTTAATTATGAAATGTTCACATAAAATGTTTATATAACTCCTCCATCCCTAAAGAGAACTTCGGGGGTTGGCGAAGTTTCGGCGTTGGTTGAAGTCTTCTTCTTCTTCCTGATGAGGGCGAAGTATATAAGGCTGCTGAATACGCCTCCGTAAAGGGCAATAGTCCAGATACTGATGTGGTGGGTTATTTCCATAGTTGGGTCAATTCTTGAGATGGTTTCTGTGTTGATTTTGTCCAACTCTAGGCGTTTAACGTTTACTGAGAATTCTGGCATTTTACTCATTGAAAATTGTAGTTTGGACGTGTCCATGAAAATAGGATGGCCTCCCGAAGTTGTTGATGTATGGCTCAGTTTCATGTTGTTGAAAAAGATTGAATCATTATTAGTTTTTATCAAATATATGCCTTGAAGGGTGACGGTGGTAGTTGCCTTGCGATTGGTAATTTCCAGAGTCTGCTTGTTGGGGAAGGTCGCTAGGTAAAGGTTGATTTCTGGGATCCAGTTAATTAAGTTGTCTGTAACTTCCAATGCAGTATATTCACAGTTGCTGGCATCGTTGTTCCTGATAATGGACACTTCACAGTCTAATTTATGGTGTGTTAGAATGTCGAATGAGCAAAAGTATATGGAATCGGTTTTACAGTTACATTCATTGTCTAAACCTAATATTACAGAGTTAGACACTAATATGTACCTTACTTTTGGTATAATTGTTACATAATCTGTTTCATATTTTGTGGGTATAGAGTGTAATTTATACAATTTAAATTGAGTTTTTTCTACAATGGGTAAATTTATAAAATAAACAATCCTTTCAGAATTTAGTTTACAATTAACTTTAATTAGGTTCTCTAATTCCCACATATTTTCCATTTTAGGTTCTAAAGGTAACCTCTCATTGTAATATTTATAAATTTTGTTTAATTCTTCATATAATTCTTGGGTTGAAATAACACTAGGGTGTACAACACCTAGTTTACAAAATGTAAGAGAATTTTCTAAATCTGTGATTACCTGTAACATCATGTCATATAAAATGTTCAATTGGCTTAGAATACTTCTAAATTTTTCTAGTTCAACAAAGTCATTTACATTACGATTCACAATACTTAACTTATTTTTTAATTCTACAAAATTTTCATCAATTACAATAAAAGTTTTATTTAATTCCTTCATAATATTATTACTAAAGGAGTATTGAGATTCAATTTGATAATTAATTTTAATTTGCTCATTTTCAATATCTTTAATTATTTTGTCATATTTTTTACCATCATATGCATCTAAATTGCCTGTTAAAGATTTGATAACGGACCCTAGTCCATCTATAAGACCTCTTTTTGTTCTTTTGTTACCATTCTCTCTTAAGAGTATAATTTCTAATTTTTCTTCTATTACATTTTTACTGTGATTAACATATTTAAAATAATTAACAATATCTCTTATTCTATTACTGTTATCGGTTACATATTCATTGTTTAATAAGCTACCGTTACAATTGTAGCAACTAGTTTCAAAATTTTGCAATACGTCATAATAATAAGCATCAATGTTATTTAGATGAGCTACTAAGTTTCTTACATTAAAATAGTGGACAAAGGTATGGTAGGAAGATTCTAATTTGGCCGGCCCAAGGTCTATTGGGATTATTCCGAGGTTGTTGTTGACTTCTCTGATCTCTGCTGAGTCGGTGGCTGTGCCAATGACGAACAGGAGGGACCTGGAAAATTATTTTGAGCATTAATTACATTTTTTATCTTCTTAGGCCTTTTAATTTTCGACAAATGTATCTTGTCTTTTGTGTTATGATGTCTAGGCTTTATTTTACCAGTTTTTCTTTCCTTGTTTATTGAAGCTATCTCTTCCTTGCTATATCTGTTTTTCGTTTTGCTTTGCTTCTGAACTGACTTTATATAAACTTCAGATGGTATTTCTGGAAGTGGTTCTTTGTTTACATTCCTTTTTTCTAAAACTTTTTCTTTAATTCTTTGATTGCTATCCCTAATGTTTTCGTAAAGTATTTTTGTTTTTTCTTTATGGTTTAAAACGTAGTCATTTACAATTTGTTTTTCTAAATCTATATCTAATAAAGAGTTTGAGTTTATGTGTCCAAATAAGACTTCGCATGGCGTTAATTTTGTGACTGAATGAATGCTATTGTTATAGGCAATTATAGCATATTTGATTTTCTTAATTATACTGTCTTTTTTAAATTCGATTTGATTGTTTAACAGCCTTATGTGTTCTATTAAGGTGGAATGAAATCTTTCACATAATCCGTTTGATTGGGGGTTTTGTGTACTGATAAAATGGATTTTGATTTTATGCAGGTCTAATATTTCCTTCACAATTCTGTTATTAAACTCCGTTCCATTGTCTGAGATAATAACTGTTGGTAAGCAGAACTGCGCAAAGTAATCTAATAACTTGTCTGCAATCTCTGTAGCTTGAGAGCTTCCCAAGCGATAAGCTTGAGCATACTTTGTGAAACTGTCGACAATGCTGATAAATGCATTCTTTTCTAAAGAGATAGTGTCGATGTGAATTATCTGGAAAGGCCTTGCAGCTGTAGGCGTCAAGTTCATCTCTAGTTGTAAGGGAATTCTGTCATATTTGGTTCTTTGACATATGTCACACTGATTTATGAAATTTTGGATTAGTGATTTTAAATTAGGCCAATAATATCTTCGCTTAATTTGTTTGTATGTTTCCTGTATCCCTCGGTGATTGGTTTTGCTAACATGATAATTACTTATTGTTTCTAGGGTATCTTCTTCCGAAGTTAGGTCTAAGAGTTTTTTATTACACTTAACTAAATTTAGTTCAGTTTGTTTGAAATTTTTGACTATGCATGATGCAAATCTCTCATAAAAATCGTCTTCAAAATATAGATTATATTTTATTTTTGGTACCAAATATGATTTTACAAAATTAACTATGTCCTCTTTAAAATTATTTTCTGATATTTCGACTATTAAACGGGTTCTTGAAGTTCCAAATAGTTTTATAATTTTTACTTTCTTCGGCTCGTATTTCACTAATGATAAAAATACTTGATTTTTCCCAAAGTTTACAGGCTCGTCGGAAATTGGTATTTCGATTTGGGTGTTCCCTTCGAAGTTGGAATGCACGGTTTGACTGTCACTTTCTTGATCATACTCTAAGTTGGCATTATCTGTTGCGTCGAGTTGTACGACCATAGACTCATTATCTTCATTCAATTCCGGGAAGTAACGACTCAGTAAGTTCGCTGGAGATAATTCAAGGTCTGGTTCTACAGTGTGTTGGGTGTTTGTTGACCTTTTATCAGTAACGTTCAATAGTATTCTAGATAAAGCATCGGCATTTTGGTTTAATTTGCCTTTTTTGTATCTTATGTCATAATCATATTCTTCTAATTTTAATCTCCATCTTAAAAGCTTGGAATTTGGTTCTTTAACTGAAAATAACCATTGTAAAGGTTTATGGTCTGTATAAATTTTAAATTTTCTTCCAAATAAATAAGGCCTAAAGTGTTTAGTGGCCCATACGATTGCTAGTAATTCCTTTTCAATCGCGGAGTAATTAGTTTCGCTGTCGTTTAAAGTTCTGCTGGCATACGCTATAGGAAGGTCCTTTCCATTTTTGTCCTGGCTTAAAATTGCTCCTAGTGCAAAATTACTAGCGTCTGTTGTCAGAGTAAACTCCTTTTCAAAATCTGGG
Source organism: Prosapia bicincta (assembly GCA_036971475.1). Lineage (NCBI taxonomy): Eukaryota > Metazoa > Arthropoda > Insecta > Hemiptera > Cercopidae > Prosapia > Prosapia bicincta. The sequence goes on from JBAIZL010000003.1 coordinate 123,205,087, forward strand.
TATTGTAGAAGGGGCTCATTAGTCAGTATATTTTTACATGTTTCAAAACATTCTATGAAGTCTGGATTTTCTATGTTTATTTTTGCATTTTTCTTTAAACAGTTAGTAAAGGGTTTTGTTATCTTGGCGAAGTTTTTAATAAATTTTCGATAATAGCCTATTAGTCCTAAAAATCCTTTAATTTGTTTGGTGGTTTTGGGTATTGGATAGTTTTTGATTGCCAAAATCTTTGCTGGGTTAGGTTTTACGCCTTCCGGTGTAACAACATGCCCTAGATACGCTACTTCTTTTCTTAAAAATTCTGTTTTATCCAGCTGTACTTTAAAGTTGGCTTTGCGTAATCTGTCGAATACTTCTTTAAGTCTTTGTATATGTTCTTGGAGGCTAGTGGAGTAAATTATAATGTCGTCTAAATAAACTAAACATGTTTCGTTTTGGATGCCTCTCAGAATATTATTCATAATTCTTTGAAATGTAGGGGGGCTATTCTTTAGTCCAAAGGGCATTCTTAAAAATTCGTAGTGTCCCGTTTCTGTTGAAAACGCTGTTTTTTCTATGCTATTTTTATCCATTTCTACTTGGTGAAATCCTGAGGCTAAATCTAAAGTTGTAAAATACTGAGATCGTCCTAATTTATCTAATATGTCGGTAATGTTTGGCAAGGGAAATTTATCGTCAATTGTTTTCTTGTTTAATCCTCTAAAATCTATTACTAATCGAAATTTTCTTTTGCCAGAAGCGTCTTGTTTTTTGGGTACAATCCAGACAGGAGAGTTCCATGGAGAATTTGAAGGTCTAATAATTCCTTGTTCAAGCATGTCCTCAGTTTGTTTATTAATTTCGTTCTTGTAAATCTCTGGATATCTATAATTTCTGGAGTATACGGGAATTTCATCAGTAGTCCTAATAACATGTTTTATTTGGTTGGTAAAAGTTAAATCGTTTCCCTCAATATGGAATAAATCTGCATAATCTTTTATTAAACTTGTTATAGCGGATTTTTCTTCCGAGTTCATATGTTCCATTCTAAATTTTGATAAATCTAAATTTTTTCTTCTCGAATTTTTTTGTTTATAATCTAATAAATTGAAATTAGTGTTCGTTTGCATTGTATCAGGTTTGAAAATATTATATTCCTCTAAAGATTTTACTTCTAATGGTTTACTTATTGTTAATTTTACATTTTCTTCCGTATTGTTTATAATAGGGCAATAGGCTTCACCCTTATGCACTGAAACTATACACTGCGTAATTTCTAATCCGTTCACTTGTTTGTGTGGTAAAATACCTTCTCCATTATGAATATTTTGTATTTTTAATTTAACTGTTTGGCTAGTGCGGGCTTGTATAACATAACTAAATTGTTCCTGCTTTATTGACGTGCTGTCTGTTTTATTACAACTTCCTTTTTCAGTGTTAAAATATTGAATAGGGATTTCCTCATCACAAAGTATTAATTTATTATTTATAAAGTCTAAGCTTATTCCTAAATCCTTTATATTGTCTAGCCCGAGTAATAGGTCGAAATTCTGATGAAAGTCAAATAAATAAAATTTAATTGCTTTTTTAGACAACAGAGGTATGGTGCAGCAAAAATTTTCTTTTGAAGTGCCGTGTGCGGTGATTACTTCAAACGGCTCCTTTTTTATGCTTGTTTTAAAATTTTTCCAGCCTAAAGATTTTCGCATAAATGATCTAGTACTGCCTGTGTCAATTAATATTCTAGATTTGGTGTCTGTGTCGGTAGCTCGTTATTTTCGCTTTGTAGATTCATTATTGAAAATCGATTCCGAGGCTCGTATGTCCTAAAAAATCGTCCTGATTGATTTTAGCGGTCTCTTCTTCGTAGTTGTCGGTTAAATTTTGGGATTCTTCGAAGTACTCTTCTTTCCCGAGATCTTCTTCAAAAGCGAATGATTCTTGTCCATTAGTCTGGTACATAGTGTAATCGTCTTTTTCGGCTCCTTGTCCGGTCATTTGATACAAATTCGTTTGTCTAGAAGGCCTATCTGTCTGTCTAGTGGAAATACTCATAGGGGTAGGTTGATAACCCGTATTTCGCTGAGGATACTGAGGTTTAGTAGTGTTGTTGTTTGGTTGTCCCCTTTGAGGCTGACCGTGATTAGCAAAAGTTGGTGGTCTATAGGAAGGATTTGGGTGTTGATAAGGTTGTTTAGGTATTTGGTGGTATTTAAATTCAGTATGTATTGGTCTTCTTACGTTATGAGTTTGGCTTTTCTGAAAGACTGGTTGTTTGCTTGGCTGAGTAAACATTTTATTATTTTTAAATTGAAAGTCGTTTGTGAGCATATTAAGTGCTTCACTAAGAGTGTTAGGGTTCTTGGTACGCATTAGTGACCCGATGGGTTCATGCAAACCCCTAAGGAGAACTCTTAAAGCTAGTTTCTGAACGTATTCTATTAAAATGTCTTTAGCCATCTGCCTTTGAGGCTCTTTATTCATAAAAAATGAAATTTGTAAATTTAGTAACTTTTGAATTTTCTCATAGAATTGAAATGGTGATTCGTTACTTTCTTGTTTTAATTCTGACATCTCTAAGTTTAATGTGAAACAATCTCTTTTGTCTGAATAACTAATTAATAAAACTTTTCTAGTTTCGTGCCAATTGTAAGAGTTAGAGTTTACAACCATTTCCAGTGCTTGGCCTTTTAATTTAGAAAGAATAGAGGAGAACAGATACTCATTTTGAAAATCCTCTGGATTTTCGCTTACATAAAACTTATTTACTATCTTATCACATATTGAGATAAATCTGTGGAGCATAGTGGGCTCTCCACTATACTCGGGTATCATGTCAAGATACTCCTTTTTTAATATTGGCGTTGCCATTATTTAATATTATTTTCTTTAAAATAATAAAATTAAAAATCAATTATATAAAATTAAAAAGTATTTACTCTACTTTTTCTTAATTCTATATCTTAAGATCTACTTACAAGTTGATCCAAAATACTTTGCTCATTTGAACAATTTTCACTTTTCACTTTTCACCTACACGATATACGCTCGTGTTCTTAATAGATATGCGCTCTATTAAGTGGTTGTAGATATTCACTCTACTTAAAGTTTCCTCAATTAACGGTTAAAACCGACGGACGTTATATTCACTAACTTCCTTGAGGTGTCCTACCGACTGCGCCAGTTACGTTTTATATTAAGCAAGAAAGGTTTTTAAAAATGATTTTTATTTTTAACAAACCTTTGAATTTAATAAACAATTAATTTAGAAAACTGTTACATAAATTTTACTTAATAAAACAATACAATTGATATGCACTCAATCGGAGTGGAAAACGTCTGTGCGATACAGAGGCGACTTACACACTGCCGGGGCTCTGTTCTCACACCTATATAATACTAAAGCTGCGTAAGCAGGAATCTTCCTAGCACGCATTTAATTATGAAATGTTCACATAAAATGTTTATATAACTTATATTTACATTAAATCGTTTACAATAATTTTATCTACAGTATGATAGTGGATCTATTTTTTTAATCATAAAATGGTAACTAATAATATTAAGTTTTGTTTACAGTAAATTTAGTAATTTTCTTATTTGTAAAAAATTTTTATATTTGTTGATTCCATCTTCACGTGAGCTACTAGTTTTCACTAAACACTTGTAAATATTTACAAACTTGCCTATAGTAGCACTTACTTATATTTGTTGAGGACGGCTGTTTTGGGAGATGTGTCCCATTGTTAAATCAGACCGTAACTGATCTCAAGGTTTTCATAGGTTAGGGTATTAGGGTGGGACGAGATATTATGTTGATGTGGGTGTATTTTGTGAGTATTAGGAGTTATGAAGTCAAAAGGTATATGCGAGTTGTAATGTAATTGTGTATTGAGTATGTCTGTAGGGTGTAGTTTTGTAGGGTATATACAGTCACTTACTCATACACCTATACAGACACGACACATACTCAATACACAATTACATTACAACTCACAAACACTTTTTGACATCATAATTCCTAATGCTCACAAAATACACCCACACTAGCATAATATCCCACCCCCATCCTAATAAGAAAAGCTTGAGATCATTTACAGTCTGAGTTGACAATGGGACACGTCTCCCAAAACGGCCGTACTCAAAAAATATAAGTAAACACTTTAAATGATTATAAACTTGCCTATAGTAGCACTTACTTTGTTTGTTGAGGACGGCCGTTTTGGGAGATGTGTCCCATTGTCAACTCAGATTGTAACTGACCTTGAGATCAGTTTCAATGGGACACCCAGTTGACAATGGGACACCTCCTGAAATGGCCGTACTCAACAAACAAAGTAAGTGCTACTATAGGCAAGTTTATAAATATTTAAAAGTGTTTAGTGATAACTAGTAGCTCACGTGAAGATGGAATCAACAAATATAAATATAAGTAAGTGCTACTATAGGCAAGTGTGTAAATATTTACAAGTGTTTAGTGTACAAAATGGTTTTATTATACACAGAGACGTACACACACATCTAAAAAAATGTAGAGAATAGTATCAGTAGCTCATACTTGTCAAAACTTAAACATGTCTGACAAGTTTTAATGAGATAATGCAGTTATCAGTTGTTCCCTTTCTGTTTATATTAAATTTTAGTTTACCGTCATGTAATTTTTTGTAATAGATTAGAATATTCCTGCTTTGTGTGTAATATTTCAGGGTTTTTTTGTTACATTATATTAAAATAGAATGTTGTTATGGTTTGATTTTTGAAGGGAATTATATTTGAAAGTTGGTTTTATAAAAGGTATATATGACAATCATAAAACAAACTCTCTACATTTATTTTCACTTGCCTTCATTTCTTCAATACAGCTACCCTGACATGGATTTCTATATTAAATTGTGTTTTATTTCCTAACCACACCAATCAATGCAATTTACATTGTGTATATTGTATAAAACGTTTGGACCATTAGAAACACTGCTGGGTGAGATTTTGTTCATATATATCAAATATCGAGTGAAATAAATGAAATAGTAATTTATTTCAGTATGGGAAATGTAAAACAAAACAAAAATATAATTCAGAACTTATGGTAGAAGGGCTTATAGTTCAGTACTTAATTGGAAGGGTAGTAGCAACAGCATGATGAGAATATAAGTTTTACAAAGTATATCCCTTGTCTTACTACAAACTACAGTTGCTTTGGTCTATCCCTGCTTTCTTTTGCTAGCAAGAGAATTTTACTAAACAATATTCAGTGTTATTTTATCTTATTACCATATTTAACTAAATAATATACAACCTGACTAACAGACTATTTTACATGAGAACATTATTTAAAAAATCAACATTTGCACTTAAAAACACCAAGATTTAAATTTTGTCTCAAACACTTTGCTATTGTTACTTTTCTTTATTTCCTCAGTAAAACCATTAAAATATTTTAATTAAATATATTTGTGAAGTGTCTAAAAAATTGTTTGTTCACTTTAGGTGCTTACAACACTTTACAACTTAAATTTTAGTACTATATGCTAGTTCAACTGTTTCTTGTACTAACACTTCTATTGTACCAAATTCTTAAAACTTAAATAACAAAAAGGTGTTGAATTGGCAGTATTTTTATTCGACAAAACAATAAAAATGAAGTAACTTTTCTATATTAATATATATTGTAATTATTCTAGATAACTAACTATTCTAATTATTTTAATTTATTATGAGATGTATTCATTTGTATTAAATCTGTTTAAAAAGAAATACTCAAAAATATATTAATCAAATGTTTTCTTCAATAGGACTTTTAGTTTAGTAAATTAAATTTAGAACACTTATGTTAGTAAATTTTTAGCAGTTATTTTGTTTAAGTTATTTATTTAGCCAACAGAGTTTCCTTTTTAATAGTTTTGAGGTTTGTCCTTATAACACAGACATAAAAGAAAGAAATATTAAAATATTGAACTAATTTATTTTGAGATCATAAGCTTACTTCTCGGTTAGATGAAAAATTAAGTTTGTAACTCCTTATTCAAACCTATAAATCTCAAATAAGCTATGAAATCAACAATGAATAACCAAAATTTAACATTATTTTTAGTATAGTTTTATAGAAAAAATTTCATAACTTTTGGGACTTTTTAGAGATTTCTGTCAATTTAGCAAAATAGAATTAGCTGTTTTTACTAATATTATTAGCTATATATTAATGATATTACTCATAATTGAATCCAAACCACTTTAATTTCTCAGTTATTGTTTCCAATTACTTCACTTGTTTTTTGTGCATTTCCAGCAAATCTCTGTGACACTAGTAAGAAGTGTACTTCAAAAAACTATCCATAGAAGCCATAGAAGTTGTGTAGTATATCTTTATCCTTCTTTTAGATCCTCATAGCATGAGATACCTACCAACTACCCTAATGGAATACTCTCCATTTTTGTTTGTATCTCAATACTGTATCCCAATATTGAGGGTCCAACTATAAAGATTCAGGCTTACTTATTAGCACCATAAGTTGTTGAACCCCTAACCAGAGAAGTTTTATCATTCTGGCTGAATATATGTAATATTTAAGAATCATGTTGTGTTGGGCTTAAAAGACAAATAAATGTCAAAATTACAATTCTAGCGTATAGTATAAAAAAATATAAATATTTTCTTTGTTTACATTTAATAAACCTTTGTTAGGATTTATGTATATGACTTTTTCCTTAATTTGTTAATGGTATTTAAACAAATCAGCAATGCATTTTATCTCTATTACTTAACAGGAAAATAGTTTCTGAAATAGGCTTTCTTTAGCCGTGTCTTTATATACCTTCCACCTTTATCTTTCAGAGCACACTTAGTTAATTTTAAAAATATTATTTGTCTTTTACAGATTATAGAAGACTGGAAATACATCTCTATGGTGCTGGACCGTTTCTTCTTGTGGGTATTCACTTTGGCTTGTATTGGAGGTACTTGTGGTATAATTTTTCAAGCCCCTTCTTTGTACGACACCCGGATACCTATAGACCAACAACACTCAGACATACCTTTCCGTAGGAATAATTTACAATTACCTGATGAATATTTACAACATCACTCATATTAGGTCTTCCAAAATATAATTTGGCTCACTTTATTGTAATTGCACAAATTAGGGAAGTATAAGTGCATTTGTGTACTGCTAGAGTGAGGTTTGAAATAAATTTCCATTCATCAAAGTTTGCTAAATGTTCGGTACTTATGATTTTTAGTTAATTTTATGTTTTAATTCCAAATATATATTTAACAATGAATAATATCCTTCAATTCTCTTATCTTTTTTTCTATTTCACCATGAACTTATTAAATGAAAATATTAGGTGATAGTTGAAATTTTGACTTTTCTCTATGGAGCTCCATTTTTATAATGACAACTGTACATGATGTTAATTCCAGTCAAAGGAACTAACTCACGAGCGCCAGTAGTGGTTGTAAGGTTTTGAATTTACTTATTTATCAAAACAATTTTTGTTGATAATAATTATCTAATTATATACATTTTTTAGAAATATTTGTTATCATTAATATGAAATTTGAAATAATTGTACTTAAATCTGTTTGTTTAGACTAAAGACAATTTCATTCAAATTCAATTGCTTTATTGACATGATGTTATCATGATAGCCTTTATTTCTGTATTACCAATACATTCAATTTACATACCTAAATTGTGTTACATTCTTTCATATCAACAATGTTTGGGCGTTATATGAAAAAAAAAATAATTTATAACAAAATAAATGCAGCAATAAATTATTCTCATAATATACCACTCTAGATGTATTATTTTTAACATTTATTTAAAAAATTTTTAATAATCAATTCACTCATTTGCCATTGCTAGATAGAAGAATAACTTCAAAACCAATGTATTGCTGCCAAAAATCCTTGATTTGATGTCTTCTTTATTGTATAAATGATACAACAAAATAAAAAGTTAATATAGGCTACAGTACAGCAAATGTTTTACTGTTATGTGATTGTGTAGTAAAATATATAACCTTACATTGTTGTAGATGGCTATCTGTAGATATTAACATCTGTACTAATAATGTTATAATCTACTTTGTATTTGAATATATGTTTTAGATTTTGGTGATAGGGTAGAAAATGTATAGATTATTACAAATTTTATGGGCTTGTACCATAACAGTATTAAATATATAAAATATTTATTCATTTGTTTATAACTGTACAAAATTTTGTTGAATTTAATCAACTCTTGAGAAAAGTTATCACTTGTTTAATTGTCTTAAACAATTTAATTGCTTTGCTTAATTTAAAAAAAAATTGTATGTTAAAAAAAGTTATTGTGATAAAATTATTTGTATTCATATCTTACAATGTGATGAAATTATGAAAATTTCCAAGCTAAAGAGTACAGTTTCCAAAACAACACAGAGATCATTAATTCTCAATAGAGGAGCAGATAAATTTGAACAGTAAAAACGAGCTGAACATTACGTGTCTAAAATACCAAGCCATCATTTATTTTGTCTGAACGCCGGTACAGTGAATCATAGCTTTTCTTCTGGTTAACTTTTATTTTATGGTTAGTTGAACAACTTTAGATCTAATGAATTTAAGTAAATGGTTGATTAAATTCTAACAACTTTTTGGTGCACCCAACTGTGAAAAGTTATTATGTTTAAACAAGTAAAATAATATATTGTTGTCTAATGACGTTTTAGCTATGATAAATTATAGTTCATCCTTTATCTTCCATTTCCTAACAAATTTGTAGATTTTCTTAGCATGTTTGAAAAGTATCTTGATAGTCTAATATTTAGTGTGCTCAGAGTAAAATTTTATAACTGTTGAAAAATCTTATTGTGATTATTGTTTTAAGATCTTAGATTTGTTTATATCTAGTCAAATTCGTGATATTTTTTTACACTTCCTGTGATAGTGTTAATGTTAGTTTCTTCCAAAAAAAATTGTTTCCTTATTAAATTTACAAATGTATAGCCCTGAAATTAATATTAAAAATTTTTGTTGTTGTTTTTTATTATTTACACGAATTATTTAGGTTTATAATTAAAACCTATATGTGTCTCATTCCATTTGATGAGATATTTTTATCATAACTAAATTTAAACTACTTAAGTAGTTTAAATTTAGTTTAATTAGTGGATTCAAGATGATTACATCAAGAAACTTTTATCAGAAGTAATTATTAAGTATCTGAGTGAAAATGTTTAGTTAGAGGTTGATTACTGTTGACTATTGGTCACTATTAAAGTTGCTTGTTTTAATCATCTTGAATTCATGGAATAAATCATGAGTAATTATTGAGTAACAGTAAACATTTTTAAAAATTCAGTAATTTTTAAAAATTTGATTTTAAAAAGATAAAATATAATGAGATTTCAGATATATTATAGATGATATTGTTGTTTCTTAAATATAAAATTTTGCAAAAAAAGCAATACAATTTTATCTAATTTGATTAAATTGTTTTTATTATTGGAAATATGTATTTTGAGTATTTACTTTTTTTTAAATCAAAGACATTTAAATTCAATTCTAGTGTAAGAATTTTAAAATTAAAATATTATAAATATTGATATTTTTATGGAAATAAATTTTTAGAATTCATTGCAATTATAGTATATTTAGTTACTAAATTTAAGAACCATATTTGTTTAAAACTACGCATTTTCCTGGTTGATTGATTATTTTAGATTGAAACTACAAATAAACTTCTTGTGGGTTTTAAATGCTCAAACTCCATTGATATAATAATAATAATCTCTTTACCTAAGTATTATAAAAATACTTTTAATTTTTAATCTAGTCAATAATATTA